>JAUJYZ010001198.1:372500-592500 GCA_033675265.1 Actinostola sp. cb2023 | reverse complement strand
AAATTTGCACCTTAAAATCCAAGTATCGGCCGAATAAGTCCACGAGTTCATTAACATCTTTTTCTGAGCCCGTGCGGTCTGTAAGCTCTTCTTGAAGCTCTTCTTGAAGCTCTTGTCCAAGGTCTGGACGCACTACTACTGCAAATGTCTCGATATTGATTATGGCAAGTAAACCCCGTGGGCTGCTTTTCATAGTATAAATTGGGTCATCCATTGGCCTGCACATACTGATCTGGAAGGGTCTGGGCATCGCAGAGTTTTCTGACAACGTAAATGTGTGAGACAAAGATAGCGCCAAGTTATTATTATTTATTTTTATTTTCATTTTGTTAGTTTACAATTATTATTCATTCTGTGTAGGGCCAGGAGCCCCCTTAATGTATGACGATCAGGTAAACTTAATCTTACCTTGAGCCGGAAGTTTCTCAGGTTCCGTTGGCGGCATAACCTTGAAAGCATCGGGATATTCTTCCTTAAGAATACGGACTGTATTTTTGGCCTTGAAACGAAAGTGCACATCAAAATGTGTGTTTTATTTCAACAGGTTATTTTATTTATTAATAAACCCGGCCTTCCTAAAGAAAGTTAGACAAAAGAGGGAACTGGGTACGAACAATACCTTATATGGTGGAATGTAATTGACAAATAAGGAATTTGATATTTTTCCTCCAATTCATTTCAGTTTTAATAAGTTTACAGTGTGTATACGAACCAGTTACAGACCAAAGGCACCCGTCGGCCAACTCGTGGATTACCACCCCCTCCCCCAAAGTTGTGAGCCTGCGATGTACTTCAGCGGTAACGTAATGAAAGTTTACAGCCGAGTGAGTGAGTGACCCCAAAATTGTCCCAAATTGTCCCTATAACTCGTGGATTACATAATCCACGAGTTAAAAATGAGCGCCGGGTTTGTAGCTAATTAATGTGGTAGCAGTCATATCCCAAACTCATGCACAGACAGCCCAACCATTGCTATTTAAGGCTACTAAATATTTCAATAAAATGATATTTGAGTAGAGCGCGCGCGCGCATAATATATACATACGTATTATGTTGGGTTCCCTGTGTTATGTGTTATGTTGGGCTCCCTGTGCGCGTCCCGCAGTACATGTGTATATTGAAACAATTGCTTGCTTTCAATCAGCTGTTGAAACTCCTTGAATCTCATTATTTGCTTCAAATGACGGGCAAACACTGCCCTCCATGTGCTATCAAGCAGAGAGTATTCTATTGAAAAGGTGCAATAATTCAGCTGATGAAAATTCCTCACGAGACCGGAAGTGACGTCTAATGAAATCAAGCAATTCGATATGACACATGTACTGCGGGACGCGCACAGGGAGCCCAACATCATACGGTACTCGACACAGGGAACCCAACATATCTATTATATATTGCGCACACGCGCTCTACCACAGGAAACCCATAAAAAAGAGGCAAATATCATTTTATTGAATTATTTAGTAGCCTCAAAAGCAATGGTTGGGCCGCCTGTGGCTCATGGCGCCACAGTTTGCATAATTGATGGTTTTCACGTGACGTCATGGTGGCCATGTTGGATCCCGATAACAAAGCGCATTCCTCATTAGCTTCTCTTGTTCGTACCTCCAACATGGCCGTTGCGTCTCCAGGGATTGATTGCCAACAATACTTGTAAATGACAGTAGCTCACCGCTGCATTGGAGATCCCTTGTTGAACGTTCTGCCACATGGAATATCCTTTATTGATCGCTTTGAGTAGAATATCTTCAGCCACGAAGTTCACCATGTCATCGACGACCTCGCCCATCCCGTCCTTTAAAGATACTGTTTGATGAAAGACGAAGGAAAACGTTTTAATTTTGTGAGAATTCTACCACATCTTTGAGGGTAGGAACAATTAACGTTAACATTTTACATAAAAATTTCCAGAGGATAACAAAAAAAGCTATATGAAAAATATATGTAATGATTTAGTATAATTGCGTAGGTGAATACAGTGGAACCTCGATATAATGATACTCAATATAACGATGTTCCCGGTATAACGATCAACATTCGACAGCCCGGCAAATGTTACAGTAAATGTATGGAGAAAAATCCCGATATAACGATACTCGATATAACGATATTCCCGATATAACGATCACAATCTGGCAGCCCAAATGTAAAATTTACCCTGTAACGTGTCTGTTAACAGTTTGTTACGATAGGGATTACATCGCCGGTACAGCTATAAGGCACAATGGGCACCACATGAAAAATCAATTATTAACGATACCCGATATAACGATATTTTTGGGTCTATTCCCGAAAAATCGTTATATTGGGAATTCGTTGTAACGATATCCCGATATAACGATCTAATTTGGTCAGTCCCTTGGCACATCGCTATATCGGTTCCACTGTATAAGGATTCGCGCACTGTGATTGGTCAATAATTACGTCATATGTTGCAATAGTCATAGAAATGTGCGTGCTCTGATTGGTGAATAATTACGTCATATGTTGCAATAATCACCGCGCGGTGAATATAGAGATGCGCGCTCTGATTGGTCAATAATTACGTCATATGTTGCAATAGTCATAGAGATGCGCGCGTTCTGATTGGTGTATAATTACGTCATATGTTGCAATAGTCACCGCGCGGTGAATATGAAAATGCGCCATAGGCAGCCCAACCATTGCTTTTGAGACTACTAAATAATCAAGTCAAATGATATTTGCGTCTTTTTATGGGTTTCCTGTGGTAGAGCGCGCGCGCGCAATACCGTATTATGTTGGGTTCCCTGTGCATAGAAATGTATGATGTTGGGATCCCTGTGTACGTCCCGCAGTACATGTGTATATTGAAACATTACAAAGAAGACAAGTGAAATGCGGGCAAATCATTCAATGGCACCTACCCAATAACTCTGGATTTCCTTTGTTTGGTACTTTCGCTATCTGACCGGCACCACCTGCGGCTTCGTCGTCGACGGAGTCGTTTGGTTCCTCAGGAGGTCCCCTCTCTTCTTCCTTAGACTCTAGATTGAGTGCAGCAGGGTTGAACCACCATGAGTGCCCATCAAATTGGACTTTTGCAGTTCCTATTTCATTGATCTCCTCTACTATGCCCAATGCGTTAAGATCCTGGTCATAAATGAAAGTCTAAAATCTAAACCTGGACGCAGAAGGACTCCGGACAGGTGGGTACCAAGTCGCTTCGTAGGTGTTCAAACAGAAAATCGTTTGCTCGAGAATGCCTTTGTCTACCTGCGTGTCTCTTCTGTCTGTCTGTGTTTCAGTTAATTACCTGCCTTTTCCTGTCTGTCTGTCTGTCTGTCTGTCTGTCTGTCTGTCTGTCTGTCTGTCTGTCTGTCTGTCTGTCTGTCTGTCTGTCTGTCTGTCTGTCTGTCTGTCTGTCTGTCTGTCTGTCTGTCTGTCTGTCTGTCTGTCTGTCTGTCTGTCTGTCTGTCTGTCTGTCTGTCTGTCTGTCTGTCTGTCTGTCTGTCTGTCTGTCTGTCTGTCTGTCTGTCTGTCTGTCTGTCTGTCTGTTTGTTTGCCTGCCTTTGCCTGCCTTTGCCTATCTGCCTGCGGTTTGTCTGTATGTCTATTTGTCTGTAAGTTTGTTTATTTATCTGTCTGTCTGTCTGTTTATCTGTTCGTTTTCTTTGTTTAGCGTTGCGTGACGGAACTAAAGACGGATGCGAGGGAGACTATCTACCTGCCTGCCTGCGTGTCTTTGTCTCTGTCTGTCTGTCTACCTGCCTGTCTGTCCTATACTGTTTGTTCGTTTGTGCTATGTGTAGTTCATACCATTTCCATGTCATTATTAAATCCTTTGTGGTCGTTATCTTGTAGTTTAATCAGAGCCACAACGTTATCAGTCAGTCTTACAACGTCACCAATGCGAAACCTTGGAATCTGATTTGATAAAAACAACAAGACAAATGAGTCACCTTTTGTTTACTCCTATATTATTTTGTTTGTTTGATTGGTTGGTTGTTTGGTTAGTTATTTGTTTGTTTGGCTGGTAGGGTGCATGGCTGGTTGGGTGCATGGCTGGTTGGTTGGGTGGTTGGGTGGGTGCATGGCTGGGTGGGTGCATGGCTGGTTGGTTGGGTGCATGGCTGGTTGGTTGGGTGCATGGCTGGTTGGTTGGGTGCATGGCTGGTTGGGTGCATGGCTGGTTGGGTGCATGGCTGGGTGGGTGCATGGCTGGGTGGGTGCATGGCTGGGTGGGTGCATGGCTGGGGCTGGGTGGGTGCATGGCTGGGTGGGTGCATGGCTGGTTGGGTGCATGGCTGGTTGGGTACATGGCTGGTTGGGTGCATGGCTGGTTGGTTGGGTGCATGGCTGGTTGGTTGGGTGCATGGGTGGCTGGGTGGTTGGGTGCATGGCTGGCTGGGTGGTTGGGTGCATGGCTGGCTGGTTGGGTGGGTGGTTGGGTGCATGGCTGGTTGGTTGGGTGGTTGGGTGCATGGCTGGTTGGGTGCATGGCTGGTTGGGTGCATGGCTGGTTGGTGGGTGGTTGGGTGCATGGCTGGTTGGTGGGTGGTTGGTTGCATGGCTGGTTGGGTACATGGCTGGTTGGGTGCATGGCTGGTTGGGTGCATGGCTGGTTGGTTGGGTGCATGGGTGGCTGGTTGGTTGGGTGCATGGGTGGCTGGTTGGTTGGTTGGTTGGGTGCATGGCTGGGTGGTTGGGTGCATGGCTGGCTGGTTGGTTGGTTGGGTGGGTGCATGGCTAGTTGGGTGCATGTCTGGTTGGGTGCATGGCTAGTTGGGTGCATGGCTGGTTGGTTGGGTGGTTGGCTATGTGGTTGTTTGTTTCTTTACCTACCTTGGAAAGTATGCTCAAATCCATGAAATCCCAGTTTTCTCCCAGCGTTTTGTACTCGACAGTAACTTTATCTGGTTCTATCTTACTGATTATTCCTATTTCCCCTACAAGCTACATAAAACAGTGGATAAAGTTACAACACTACGAAGTTATATTTTTATTTTGTTTTGCTCAGGTTTATTTTGGTTTTCGTTGTTTTGGTTTCGTTATTTTTGTTTTCGTTATTTTTGTTTTCGTTATTTTTGTTTTTGTTATTTTTGTTTTTGTTATTTTTGTTTTCGTTATTTTTGTTTTCGTTATATTTGTTTTCATTATTTTTGCTTTCGTAATTATTTTTGTTTTCATTTTTGTTATTAATTTTGTTTTCGTTACTTTTCTTGTTTTCGTTAATTTGTTTTGATTTCGTTATATTTTTTTGTTTTCGTTTTCGTTGTTTTTGATGTCGTTTTTGTGCTCATTGTACTTCAGTTGTTGTTACTGTACTTAGTGATGCAAGTCATCTCAATAAGCCAGTTCACGCTGTAGGCCGCCATTTTGAATTGGGGCAAACGCGGCAAAATTGATAGAAATCTGGATCACTTTGACTTGCCGTAACTCCGCTCGATTTCGTTGGATTTTCAAAATTTAAACTTCGATAATCAGCAGGCATGCATATGAGTTGTTGGAGTGAAAATAAGACCAATGTAGGTGTTTTAACTACCTTTTACGAGTCAATCTTCTTTTCATGAATGGATCTTAAAATTTCGAGCTAATTTGCATATTCACGTGCCGAACGTTTTATTTTGAAAACAAAAATCTTTTTTTCTCGATTTGTTGCCTTCCAATACCCATCATATTATAGGACATCAATAACAAAGAACACATCTTTTCTAAAATAGTAAGTTTAAAAAAATCCAACGAAATCGAGCGGAGTGACGGCAAGTCAAAGTGATCCAGATTTCTATCAATTTTGCCGAGTTTGCCCCAATTCAAAATGGCGGCCGACAGCGTGAACTGGCTTATGCAATCATCACATCACAAGTTACCTTACTGCCGTTCATATCAAATTGATACCTTTGCTACGTTGATTTCCTCTAACTGGCTGTCAGTCAGCTTTGCCACGTCGTGTTTGCGATGTAAAGTCACCCTGTCTCCTATTTCTAGCTCTTCTGTAGTCGTGTTTGATTCAGTAAGTCCTTCCTCCAAGTATGGTTCTTGAGACCCTTTATCATCCTCTGAGTAAATGGGTTCCTCGTCCTGCTGTATGTCGTACCCCATTGCTGGTGGATGTTCATCGTGATCCAACACCACGAGAGGTAGATGATCTCTGTAATACATTGGACCATCAGCACTCTCTACAAGCTTTAGCTCAACCTACGAAAATAGATACTTGTTAGTAATGTTCCTAATTACATCTGAATTTCATGTCTTCATGTTCGCATCACGCCACGTTGTGCTTCTATGTGTTTTCTTTTAATATTCTTTGGAGTCTCTTTCTTTTTCTCTTCTGAATTTCACTGACTACTTTGCTTTAGGATAATTGCTAGTATTTCCACTGCCAAATAAACCCTGAATAGCTTCAAGTTCATCAGTCTGCTTTCGTGAAATTGCTTTAGATGATACCAAGGCAAATGACGTGCAAACAGTTTGATAAATAATTAAAATCGTTATTCCTTGGAGAACGAGACAAACATGCAGCCAAAGAATAATCTCGTGAGTATGACTATATTCTCAAACGGTTAGAGAATAAACACTCGTGCTTTACATCCTCGCGGTCTTCAATCCGCCTAATTGCGTCATCGTTGTCGGGAAGAACATCACTCAAGCTGACCGCAAGGAAGTCTGGGAAGGCAGTAAATGAACCACGTTTCGCGCAGATGAAATAAGTCTTCGTTATTTGGGAATTTAATTACCCAGAATTCCTTTTGGTCATATAGCTTTCATGAATGTCGACCCGGTAGAACAGAGTAGTATATAAATTGTAATTGCATCAACTTACCTCTCCATTATGCCCCAAGTTATGAGTGAAAACTTGATCTATTTCATCCCAATACACAGTACAGACATCACATTCGCTGAGACCGAACACCGTTCCAGTCCCCAACTCAACTGCTTCGGAGATCGGCATAACGTGGGCTCCTGGGAATATGCCTTTAGCTTGAACCTTGACTGAGGAAGAACGTTTACCAACCCAAACTCTACAACAAATTAAAAAAAAAAAGCATATGAAAATCGATATGTTTGCACTGAAACAGGTTTAGAAGTCCGGGCGGCACACCCCAACCATATTATGGCAAGTACCCCTCCCCTCACCATTACTACAACTGTTCATCGTTCATGTAACACATGGTACACAAGTCATACAGTTAATCCTACCCTTGATGGTTCTCGTGTAGTTTACAGATAAAGGTGTGGACAAGGAGATGTTCATCGTTCATGTAACACGTGGTACATAAGTCATACAGTTAATCCTACCCTTGATAGTTCTCGTGTAGTTTATAGATAAAGGTGTGGTCAAGGATATGTTCATCGTTCATGTAACACGTGGTACATAAGTTATACAGTTAATCCTACCCTTGATGGTTCTCGTGTAGTTTATAGATAAAGGTGTGGTCAAGGAGATGTTCATTGTTCATGTAACACGTGGTACATAAGTTATACAGTTAATCCTACCCTTGATGGTTCTCGTGTAGTTTACAGATAAAGGTGTGGTCTAGGATATGTTCATCGTTCATGTAACACGTGGTACATAAGTCATACAGTTAATCCTACCCTTGATGGTTCTCGTGTAGTTTACAGATAAAGGTGTGGTCAAGGAGATGTTCATCGTTCATGTAACACGTGGTACATAAGTCATACAGTTAATCCTACCCTTGATAGTTCTCGTGTAGTTTATAGATAAAGGTGTGGTCAAGGATATGTTCATCGTTCATGTAACACGTGGTACATAAGTTATACAGTTAATCCTACCCTTGATGGTTCTCGTGTAGTTTATAGATAAAGGTGTGGTCAAGGATATGTTCATCGTTCATGTAACACGTGGTACATAAGTTATACAGTTAATCCTACCCTTGATGGTTCTCGTGCAGTTACAGATAAAGGTGTGGTCTAGGATATGTTCATTGTTCATGTAACACGTGGTACATAAGTTATGCAGTTAATCCTACCCTTGATGGTTCTCGTGTAGTTTATAGATAAAGGTGTGGTCTAGGAGATGTTCATCGTTCATGTAACACGTGGTACATAAGTTATACAGTTAATCCTACCCTTGATGGTTCTCGTGTAGTTTACAGATAAAGGTGTGGTCTAGGATATGTTCATTGTTCATGTAACACGTGGTACATAAGTTATGCAGTTAATCCTACCCTTGATGGTTCTCGTGTAGTTTATAGATAAAGGTGTGGTCTAGGAGATGTTCATCGTTCATGTAACACGTGGTACATAAGTCATACAGTTAATCCTACCCTTGATGGTTCTCGTGTAGTTTATAGATAAAGGTGTGGTCTAGGATATGTTCATCGTTCATGTAACACGTGGTACATAAGTCATACAGTTAATCCTACCCTTGATGGTTCTCGTGTAGTTTACAGATAAAGGTGTGGTCAAGGATATGTTCATCGTTCATGTAACACGTGGTATATAAGTCATACAGTTAATCCTACCCTTGATGGTTCTCGTGTAGTTTATAGATAAAGGTGTGGTCAAGGATATGTTCATCGTTCATGTAACACGTGGTACATAAGTCATACAGTTAATCCTACCCTTGATGGTTCTCGTGTAGTTTACAGATAAAGGTGTGGTCTAGGATATGTTCATCGTTCATGTAACACGTGGTACATAAGTTATACAGTTAATCCTACCCTTGATGGTTCTCATGTAGTTTACAGATAAAGGTGTGGTCAAGGATATGTTCATCGTTCATGTAACACGTGGTACATAAGTCATACAGTTAATCCTACCCTTGATGGTTCTCGTGTAGTTTACAGATAAAGGTGTGGTCTAGGATATGTTCATTGTTCATGTAACACGTGGTACATAAGTTATGCAGTTAATCCTACCCTTGATGGTTCTCGTGTAGTTTATAGATAAAGGTGTGGTCAAGGATATGTTCATCGTTCATGTAACACGTGGTACATAAGTTATACAGTTAATCCTACCCTTGATGGTTCTCGTGTAGTTTATAGATAAAGGTGTGGTCAAGGATATGTTCATCGTTCATGTAACACGTGGTACATAAGTTATACAGTTAATCCTACCCTTGATGGTTCTCGTGTAGTTTACAGATAAAGGTGTGGTCAAGGATATGTTCATCGTTCATGTAACACGTGGTACATAAGTCATACAGTTAATCCTACCCTTGATGGTTCTCGTGTAGTTTACAGATAAAGGTGTGGTCTAGGATATGTTCATCGTTCATGTAACACGTGGTACATATGTTATACAGTTAATCCTACCCTTGATGGTTCTCGTGTAGTTTGCAGATAAAGGTGTGGTCTAGGAGATGTTCATCGTTCATGTAACACGTGGTACATAAGTCATACAGTTAATCCTACCCTTGATGGTTCTCGTGTAGTTTACAGATAAAGGTGTGGTCAAGGATATGTTCATTGTTCATGTAACACGTGGTACATAAGTTATACAGTTAATCCTACCCTTGATGGTTCTCGTGTAGTTTACAGATAAAGGTGTGGTCAAGGAGATGTTCATCGTTCATGTAACACGTGGTACATAAGTCATACAGTTAATCCTACCCTTGATGGTTCTCGTGTAGTTTACAGATAAAGGTGTGGTCAAGGAGATGTTCATCGTTCATGTAACACGTGGTACATAAGTCATACAGTTAATCCTACCCTTGATGGTTCTCGTGTAGTTTACAGATAAAGGTGTGGTCAAGGATATGTTCATCGTTCATGTAACACGTGGTACATAAGTTATACAGTTAATCCTACCCTTGATGGTTCTCGTGTAGTTTACAGATAAAGGTGTGGTCAAGGATATGTTCATTGTTCATGTAACACGTGGTACATAAGTTATACAGTTAATCCTACCCTTGATGGTTCTCGTGTAGTTTACAGATAAAGGTGTGGTCTAGGATATGTTCATCGTTCATGTAACACGTGGTACATAAGTCATAGTCGGGGCAGTCGCTGCAATGCCAACACGTACCATGGATGCTAGGCTCACCACAACCATCACATGTAACACGTGTGAAGACCACACCTAGATGAAAAACAAACAAGTAATAAAACGCACAATTTCGTCAAAACTATTTAATTAAAAACATTGACCTATTACTGAAATAAACAAGCAAGCTGCGGCTTCTAGCCTTGGAGATTCATTGGGAAATCAATAGAGAGTTCAAGAAAATCTCGCTGAAAAGGTAAATCTCTAAAGGCGAAAAAAAGGTGTGAAAAGGCGAAACAAAAGATCGAAATTAAAAGACGAAACAAAAAAGCGAAATAAAAGAGCGAAAATTCGAAACAAAAGAGCGAAAAGGAGAAAAGGGCGAAAAGGCGAAATTAGGCTCGTGCAATTTTGGTACTCTATGAAAAACACACTCGTGCAAATTAATTCCATATTGAACACGACTATACTTACAGTAAGATCATAAATATTCACGAATTACCAGAAGCCTAACCCCGTGTCAACCTTGATCAGAAATACGTCAGTTAATAACAACGCAGAATTAAGACGACTTCCAAGAAACGCAACAGCAGCAGCAAGGGATTGAAAACCCGATTGAAAAACATGTTTGTATCATTACTGTAATCATTAATTCCCGATATAAATCTCTTTCAACTCTACTAGCTTCTTAACTGACGTACATCTTTTGATTGTGTGCTTTTCGACGAAGAAATTTGCTGGGTTTTCTCTTCGCCATTACGTTGTCGTGATCAACTAGCCACGAAACGGGATACAGTCGAACTGAGTCGTCTTTCTTCTTCCCTTACTTTAATTCGTTCTTCTGCTTCACGAGTTTCTCCCTTTCATCAGTACTCTTTCCTCTCTCTTTCGGCTTCCCTTTCTTCTTCTCTTTCCAAATCACCTCAACTATAAACGGCTACTTCCCCACAACGGCAGCATTCTGACTAGTTCCAGAGCACAAGAAGCTAATCAGTAGTTTTCGGTCAACCTGGGGCCTGTTTCTCGAAAGCTCCGTAAACTTTTCAGGCCCGAAAATACATCCCAGAAATCTGAGACACCCTACTCGACAAAGCTGTTCTTTTGACATGTTTTTAATATGAACAAACTTTCCCTTCATGCAAGTTTCATGTCTGTAAACTACTTTGATTTGAATATATAGATTTTTAAAGAAACCCTTTTCGGGCCGCTAGTTATCCAGTGATACATTGTCATTAAACCTGGTTCGACTGATTCCCGGATTAAATTAGACCTATTGGAACACAAGTCTACAAGTAAAGAGGAAATGCAGAAATATTACCCTACCTGAAGGCGCTGAATCCAATATTCTCAAGTCATAACAGCCATCCAGCCCGACTCTGTGACCAGCTCTAATGCCAACATCCCAGCACACAAGCACAGTCCCCTTGAACAGAAGTGTATCATCGTCAAATTCTGTCAGACTTACAACCGTACCAACACTTCCTTCTCCACCATCTTGATCTCCACAGATCCAGTCCCGTCCACGAACGACCCGACTGCCTAATATCATATCAAAGGGTTTACATCGCTGTAAAGTATTGCTGTTTGACGGTTCTCTAGCGAAAAACAGAAACTAAGTTCACGACGAAGAAAGAAGTGAAAAAAACAAAGTTGGCAACGCAATCGAGCAAAACAAACAGTCTAGGGGAAGTACCTATCACGTGATCTTGTAGGGGGTTTCGTGACCTCTGTAGAACCTATCACGTGATTCTGTAAGGGGTTTCCCCTGACCTATGTACAGAAAAATGATCCCAAGGAGTGTTATAAATTTGTAGGATAGTGTAATAATTCTCATGTATTGATTCTTTATTTGTATACAGCTATTTCAAAAAAGGTTGGTGAAGGTTTTGTTGCATCTTGCAAACCAAGCCCGAAATGTATTGTGGATCATATGTAAATAATGTCAGCATGCTGCGAAGACAAAGTTTGGGAAAATTCCCAGAGTCCATATTGTTGCGACCTTTCGCTGATTCCATTCACATCGCCCATAGTGCATTTCGGGCTTGGTATGCAGGATGCAAACAAAACCACCAACCTTTTTCGAAATAACTGTAAATGTTGGATCATGTTACATTATAGTGTCTCGCATTGGTGACGTGATTAATGACTAACTATGATCATGACAGATAGGTTTTGTATTTTACTATATTTTTATATAATCAACATCGCTCCCATGCTCGAGGATCCAGCGGTTTTTGTCCTTTCGGCCGGTGACTTCGGAGCGCGCGGACAAAAACCGCTGGATCCTCGAGCATGCATCGCTCCCAGTCTCCTTCACTAGCCGTTACCTTGTTGTCACGCAACGCTATTCTTTCTATTTGGGATCCGTTGCGTGACGATGTGTTGCTGCTGCTAACAGATGCCGCACATCTACTGCGCATGCGTGTCCGACGACAGAGAGTCGTGCGCAAGAACACAGGGAACCCAATATAATATTCTACCACAGGAACCCCATAACATGACGCGCGCATAATTGCAAAATGCTCCTAGGCCTGTAGGTAAATAAAATAGTGATTTTTAACAGAAATGTTGGAGATAATATGGATTTATTGGGTCTAAGCTCACAACGACATTATCAGAGACTGATCCAGTTCTGAGAAACGGATTATTGGACTGTCTATGAGCGCGAGAGGAAAGACAAGGGCGTACAAATACAATACACCGGCCCTATGTATAAATGAGAGAGTCATAAAATCTCAATTACTTTGTAATTAAGAATATGTTACAGCAATATCTGACCATCTCTTTGAAGAGTGTTTTCAAAACACATATATAAACCACATTTTAGTGCTTTTTTCTGAATTTGTTTGGTTTTGTTAGAAGTCGTTGACATCCAATCTTCACCAACAGAAGCCGCGCTGAGCACAGCTCTCCTTCCGACATTGCGGCCATTTATGTGCATTTAAACATTTGCTTGAGGACGTTCCTGAATTCCATCGTCCGCAGTCCATAGATCCACGGGTTAACGAACGACCCACTGTAAGCCACCAGCACACCCCACAACCATGGACGCAGTACTTTCATTTGACCACACGACCCTTCCTCTTCCATGGCGTACAAGAAGGCGAAGATAAAATTGGGAGTGAAAACCAGAACAAATAATCCTACAATGATAGACGTCGTGATGGCTGCTTTCTGATGTCTTCTTACGCTCATGCGAAACCGTGATGAGTCCGCGTTGGAATTTTCTGATGGCATTGGATTTTCCTGATGGTTGACATGCCTGGTCTGCCTCCTGACAGCTTTGAAAATGTGGAAGTAGCAGAAAATGATGACACCGAAGGGTAGAATCACTGCAATAACTCCTCCAACAGCCCAGATTATCGCGACTCCCGTCTCCGTTAGGAACGGCGCAGGCAGAGCAAGAACCACTGACATAATCCATACGGTCGCGATGCTTGCGTAGCAACGCTGCTCAGTAACCATTATATAGTACTTTAGAGGATACAGAACTGCAACATAACGATCGACGCTCACCAATACTAAACTAAACGTACTGGAAACCAGCGTTTGAATCCATACAAACTTCTCGACTTTTGAAAGCCAGAGTCCACTTGGAGAAACGTCGAGAATGACAATGGCAGAGTAGAGTGGAAAGACAAGTATCCCAGCTGAGAAGTCTGCGATGGACAGAGAACAAAGGAAAAAGTTTGATACAGTTTGAAGGTTCAACGCCCTGGAAACTGCCAAAAGAAATACTAAGTTACTTGAGATAGTTGCACAGGAACAAAGCATGCTGAGGAACACGTATGTAGTGAGTTCTTCACGCGAAAACAGCCATGTACATTGGACAGTTCCATTTGGTGCAGCTGTTTCATTTGGCATTTTCTTCGTCTGCACAGTTTCTCGAGTTTCCTTAAGATAGTTGAACTGCCACTTTTACCAAATCCACTGAGATTTTTACCCAAAATATGCCGTCAGTTTTTGAACAACAGATAATTCTGCTATCATTGAGTCAAATTATGCATTCTGTTATACGATTGATTTTCGGAGCAGGTTTGTTCGATCCTGAGAGTGACAACCTAAATTAACGGTTCCTCAATACGTCCTATCTCATTCCGAAATGTTGACATAATTTTAAAACAGGCAAACAACTACTTCATGAAAGGTTGAACTAGCTGCTCCAACAGGACTGACTTGGAAACCTTTTGTAAATCTAAAAGGAACGACGTTTTCAGCTTAGCAGTCAAGCGTGGATGCTCAATGGTGAATTTTGATAACTGTTCAGTGTTTCCCTGTGCATCTATCTGCACCTTGAATTAAGCTTGAATGAAATCATTAATTATTAATTTGTTCCTTTGCCAACTTTGGCGGCGAAAAGGTGAGAAAACGTTGAACTAATAGGTAAAGCCGAATCCATAATTAAAGGTAAACACGTTTGAAGAGTAACTTCATAGAATGTTCAACAACTACAAGCAGCAAGCCTTGTCAATAAACAGTGTTTTTGTCTTTTAGATTTAAAAAAGTGAAGTGTTTTCTTAGAACCATTTAAGTCATAAGCTTTCTTTAATCAAAATAGAGTTTTAAGACAAGGGATGTTAGAGCATTCTAACATCTGCTTCTTGCTATCACAGTTAATAGTAATATATCCTCACTGAATACTCATTATCACGTCGCAGTAATTAAGTTATGGGCGAGATCCGCTCCTTGTCCCTCACGGAGGTAAGGAGACGAGGTGGCATGTAGTTTACTGCCCACAATGTACCCATAACCAAAGACCTTGTACCCATAACGTCTATACCAATACCCAAAAACCAATATCCAACACTCAAAACTCATTCCTCAAAAACTTTACAGTCTCGATGTCTACATGTATGTATTATTATAATTTGTTTAATGAACAAATTCATTGACTGAAAGGGAAAAATTCCAATGAATAATGCAAAATTTCTGCCCGAGCGACCCCAACGGCACAGCTACAATAAAACACAATACAGCTGCAGCCTAAGGAATACAAAAATGAGAAATGGACCTCAACCGTGGAGAGAATGGAGGTTAGCAGGGTGGGCTACGTTTAGCTGTTCATGGAGATCGCTCGAAGGTAGGCTAAGCGCAAAATCTTTGAACAGGGAGAGTACTCTGGATGGCTCTGAGACGCGCGTGTAATGCTCAGCCATAGCCGTGCTCCGCCAACCTACATATCGAGCGATATCTTCTGTGGAACAACCTAGCTGCTTAAGCGTGTTAGAAAGGCCTGTACGAAAACTATGAGGGGTCTCACCCTCGTATAAGCCGGCATTCTGGAGATGTTTACGTAAACGATTGGCGACCGCCGGCCCAACAAAGGGGCGCTGGCTCACTGAAATCTTAGACTGACAAGTACGAAAGAAAAAACCTGGCGCTAAAATGACGCCGAGTGAATCGCAGGCGGCAATATAATAGTTGAGCCACGAAACCGGACATATGTCCTTACAAGATACGGGAATCAAAGCAAAAGGGCGTGTATTGCCTTTTGTTACAGTTTTCCCAAATATGAACTGGAGGAGGTAACCCTCTCTGTCCCTGAGCCTGAACACTTGCTCCGATCGGAGACGGCCAAGATCAGACGCCCTATCCCCAGTAAAAAAGTCAACCACAAAGAAGGTGACGTCCCGGGCGAGTGCGTATTGCTCAGAGACAGAGAGCTACACCTTTTGTAATAAGTTCTCTAAGATATGATACCAAGCGTCTCAGTTTTACGAAAAATAACGGGACGGCCTGCGACGGCACGATGCTTTGGCTTGCCTGTTCCTCGCGGATGAACTTCAAGTATTCTTTTACTCTAGTGTGTGAAATAGGGTTGGACTCACTCGTGCGACCCATAGAATTGAAGATGGCTCGAATCTTCCCAAGGTAAGAGTCAACTGTTCCTGCAGCTAGACGGCGTGGACAAGCACAACCAGATTTTGAACAAGACGGCTTGTGAACGACCGTTTTCCCACTAGAATCCCGGCTGATAAGGAACTTAATGATGTCGTCTGCGGTACAAGAAGATATAATTCGAGGAGGGACCAAAGAAGACAAAAACGTGGAGAGCTGGACTTCGAGCCTGCTCTTTTGGCGTTGATATGGTTTTCGTTGATGGGTTGATCGAAATTCGGCAAATCGGCTGTCTATGGCCTCCACATCTGTAACGCCGGGTGGGGCCGAAACGATGGCAACAGGTGCCTGGAGCGTGCCACAAGCCTGACAAAAATTGGCATCCGAATCATTTGGGTAGAGACAAGCACCACAACGAATCGCCGCCTTCCAAGGACGTAAAACCTATGGAGCCAAAACCATAGTTGAGAAACATCTAATTATAGATACACCGGACCGCCCATAGATCCCAAGGGAGGGGTTTTGGCAAGAAACCCGTGGAGCGAGGTGCTGGGAAGAGCAAGATCGTGGCAGAATCTCGTAAACCTAGACGAAACCAGTCGATGGCCAGGGACTGGAGTAGCGCCCACCAGTATCGCCTTGGGCGTAAGTCAGGGACTATCACCGTAAAGTGGACGTGTCTCCCCTGGTCAACAATATAGCGCAGAAGGGGACCCAAGAGGACGAACGGCGGGAAAACGTAGATGTTGTGATCTGTCGGGATAGGTTGAGCAAATACGTTCACCCCCGAAGAAAGGGGGGTGGGCCACGGCGAAAAATGCGGTAGGAGAGCTTCCGACCCGTCTCTGCGGCAGTTGCTATCGAGGGCCATGAGGTCAAAAGTATGTGGACCAAACAGCGATTCAACCTGGCGCCATGCAGAAAGAGACAAAGTGCAATCCAAGTCGCTGCACACTCTAGAAGGACCATCAGCTGGATTAGCTATTGAGGGAATATAACTTAAATGGAGTGTGAAATTAAAAGTTCTAGAGCACAAGAAAATGTCTTTGATGACATCGTTCACCCGGGGATCCTTACAACCCTCATTCATCCAAGAAGCTTGCACCGTCTTGCTGTCTGTAAAAACATCTACCCTTGTGTTTCTTAGAATTTCTTTAAAAGAATCCAAAACTCGCCATAGGGCTAAGGCCTCTAGAACGTTAATGTGCGACTCCTGGGTCTCAAAGTAATCTCGAACTTCCTGACGAGAACCATCGCGGATTAACACACCACCCCACGCCATCTTAGATGCATCGCAAAAAACCGTCACAGACAAGTGTTGTTCGGGTCGCCAAGGGAGAGTATCGGCCCAAGAATCGAGAAATCTCCAATAACAAATCTCGTCACGCAACGCGCCTTTTACAGGAATCGATGTCTTGGAGTTTTTGGCCAAGGATGAGATCGAAGAGAACACTTCCCGTACGTACAACTTGCAACCTGGAATAGCTAGGCTAAATGAGATTGCTTTTCCCGCGAACCGTTGTAACATCGTGATTCCAACAAACTTTGAGGCAATCAGCTCTTCGCGCAATCGAGCAAATTTTTCTTTTTTGTCTCCAGGGACTAGGAACGCTTGGGCCACAGAATCGGATATAAAACCAAGATACCGCACTGCAGTAGATGGAACTGGATGACTTTTTGAAAGGCCTATGTAATAACCTGCCTCTATTAATACGTAGCACATGATGTAGGCTGCGGCCTCTGCACACTGAGGACTCGGGGATTGGTCACCATTTGCCTGTAACTGTCCCACGTGACGGTCGTCGATGTACTGTGACACAGGCACCCCAAGGGAACGAGCGGCACTGGAGACGATCAAACCAAAGTTGTGGTACAAATAAGCGCTTGCTTTCCAACCAAAGGGAAGTACCCGAAAGGTGAAATAACATCCCTCCCAGAGGAGACCGAAATATGCTTCCGAGTCGGGATTAAGTCTGACATGCTGATAACCGTTCTTATCGTCAAACACGGTTTGGAAATTACCGGGAAACACGTACCTCGGCAGATCTGAGAGGTGGTCAAGCTTAAACGGGAGATCCCGAATCCACGAATTAAGAAAGCGCTCATCATGGCAAAGCCTAGGCTTAGATGGTTCAACCGTCAAGGGAAGGACCAAATGCGGGGGTGTACAATGGTTAATCCGTCCACGATAGGTCAAAACGCCTGCCGCCACCCAATCGAGGATTGTATAGGTAACAAATGAATGGAATTCTGCACAAGACTTGGAATTATCGAAAACCATCGACGGGGGGGGGGGGGGGGGGGGGGGTGAGAGAATCGTACTCTTTCCCTTTGAAACGTCCCTTGAAACTTCGAAAGAAATACTCTATTCTGACACCTTCCCGCATAATTTGCAAAAAATCAACGGGACCATCGATAGGGCCATAGTTGGATATCAAAGTCTCCCAGACATCTACGTGATTGTGAATATTTCCAGCCCTAAACGACGCCGGGTCACGAAACCGCAGTTGCTCGATATGGGCTACAGCCGGGTTCTTTGCGACCATATCCGGGGGAACCAAAGGGCCAACGAAGGGTTGGGGCTTCCCATACACATCACACCATTTATCAAAGGGGCGCACAGGATCTTGCAAATGATCTTGGAGAAGACGATAAAAATCCCTCGCCGTATCCTAGTAAAGATAAAGCGCGTTAGCAAATGAAAAACCCCAACCCCCCGTTGACCCCAAGCTCTGATCTTAGACCAGAATTGAGGCACTGAGCAGACCCCCCCCCCCCCCCCCCCCCCCCCCCCCCCCCCCGGAGTCAACAAGGGACGCGGATAAAGCCAAACCAAACAGAAAAGTAAACTAGGGAAAAGGGTAGAAAGGAAAACAACTTTAATGAACTTCACGCAAGGATTGATCTGGACTGTAAGTCCTTTTCGAAAAAAAAAAATAAATAAATAATATATCTCAATAGTACATATTTGCCGTATTAACCATCCATACGACTACCATCCTTGAGGTTTACGCTGGCCGTCAGGGCAGTCGCGAGCGAAGTGCCCCAACCCGTGACATGCAAAACAACGGGTAGGACTATACGGGCCACGACGAGGACGGCGGCGCGTAGACCCTCGAGAACCACCAGAGGAATTACCACAACCAAAGGAATTACCATAACCAGAGGAATTACCATAACCAGAGGAATTACCATAACCAGAGGAATTAGCCACCTCCTTGTCTAGGCCTTTTAAAATAATAGAAGAGTCCTTGGCGATCTTTGATCTCACAGGGTCTCCCAACAAGCCCGACATAAGTCTCCGCAAGGCTCGTGGAGGCAAGGAAAGCATGGCGGTCTTTTACTTCGTCTAAGATAGCGGCGTACTCATCCGCTTTGTCACTAACGGTGGTCCTGGCAACCCTTACCAATGCCTCGAGTTGCTCGATCGCCTCAAATTGATCAAAGAAGTTAACGGGCCTTGCTAGGTTGCGTCTTAACGCAGCCAAAGCAGAAGTAACACCTCCCTCATTCTGCTTGTTTTCGAGCTGCTTCATCTTCTCTTCTAACGCAGCGAATCTGTCTTGGGGCTAGGAACAAGCCAAAGAAAAGAAAGGAGGCAATGAGACAAAAGACCGAAAATAAATGATAGCGTGCTGAAACTGTAACAATGAAAATGGAATGCCGAGCAGAAAAAAAAAAAAAAAAACCTACAATAACAAAATTTTGCATTCCGGTAGAGTCCTTTGGGCCGGCTTAACGCCCAGGCGTACAGGTAATTAAACGCTGTATTATATGTCACGGCTAAGCACGCACTGGTCCCCTTTCTAAATGGCAATTACGCTCTAAATTACTATGTACGGCTAAGCATGGCTGAACTCTCTAAGTTAACGCCCATACACTCTATGGTCGTTATAAAATTTCACGTACGGCCAAACTCCCCGAGTTCCAAGCCGATAACTCCATAAACAGTGTAAAACTCTCATGCACGGCCGAACTCCCCGAGTTCCAAGCCCATAAACTCAATAAGCATTGCAAAACTCTTATGCACGGCCGAACTCCCCGAGTTCCAAGCCCATAAACTCAATAAGCATTGCAAAACTCTTATGCACGGCCAAACTCCCCGAGTTCCAAGCCCATAACTCCATAAACAGTGTAAAACTCTCATGCACGGCTGAACTCCCTGAGTTCCCAGCCCATAAACTCAATAAACATTGCAAAACTCTCATGCACGGCCGAACTCCCTGAGTTCCAAGCTCATAACTCCATAAAGAGTGTAAAACTCTCATGCACGGCTGAACTCCCTGAGTTCCAAGCCCATAAACTCAATAAACATTGCAAAACTCTCATGCACGGCCGAACCCCCCGAGTTCCAAGCCCATAAACTCAATAAGCATTGCAAAACTCTTATGCACGGCCGAACTCCCCGAGTTCCAAGCCCATATAAACTCTAGCAGACGCTAGATATTCTAAACTACGGCTAAACTTCTACCAGTTTGCGATAAGTAAAACAAAGAAACCGAACTAACTGAGAACTCTTAACGACTCTATATAACAGACAAAATTCTATACCTCGGCCTGTGGTTCGGGTCGAACCTCGGCGTTATCCGCGGCCACAACTTGTGGGACATCCTGTGGCGGGACGGCTTGGACATCTTGTTGCGGGGCTTGTGCATCTTGCTGTGCATCTGGAATGGGAAGATTATCTTGGGCTACCGCAGGAGGAAGAACGTTTCTAGCTGCCATTAAAACGGTAGAAGAGAAGCTGGAAGAGAAGCTGGTGGCGGTACGTGGAACTAAATCAAACTTGACCCTCGCAGCTCCGAACGACGTTGTGCAATAAGGCATGTGTGTGGAGTTAATTTATACTGCTCCGTGCTCATTAATTATTCAGTGAGAATATTACCCTAATAGGGTATACCCTATGGTGTATATCTCTATAACTCGCTTAGTTTTAATCGTAGCAACACCAAATTTTCCCAAAAGTTACTAAATAAACTCAAAAAGAACAAATACAATCATTTTAAAAACGATTTATCGTATTTTAGCTTGAGCTACCTGTGCTGATACAAGTTTTCAAGTTAAACACACAGTCACACAAAAGCAATTCATCCACAGTTAACAAACAGGCCCCGGTTGCACGAAAAGTGGTTAGCGCTATCCATCACAAGTCCTATCCAACGAATAAACTTTATTGGATAACTGCATCATTTTTATCCGGTGGATAAGACTTATCCTTATCCCTAACCACGTTTCGTGCAACCGGGGCCAGGATTAAACCATCTACACGAGTCATTACAATTCATTAATCAAAGCCGTCTCGCCGAGTTGTGACACCAGGAGATCTCTGTTTGTCATGGACAAATATGATCATTAACTGTCTTCACTAAATCAATCGAAGTATAGAGTAAAAAAGATCAAAGGAAATGAACTTATTGTTGACGCTTGGATTACGTGCAACCGAAACCCGCCGTGCCGCGCATGGAGCACATTTCGTACGACTGTGAAAACTTGTGTGCGCAAACGTGTCGTGATGTTTGAGGATTTCGAACGAATCAATGTGTGCTGTACCGTACCAGTGCCGTGGTTTTTCGTCATACGATCCGAAATCTGGCACTAGTCAGGCGCCCTACACATGTAAACGTTTTTATTTTATTACTCGGGCTTCCTCTGTAAGGCCCGAGTTATAAAATGGACTTTCCTTGTTTAATTAACATCAATCTATTGTTAAATATATGCTTTTCATTAGTCATTAGTCCATGTCAGTTGATGGCTACTGGACATGTTCAACCTTCTCGTACTCACATTTCTATTTAAATTGTATGCCCAAAGAAACACATTGACTTTTCTTTTCAAGTAGTAATAAGAATATAAAGTAAACAGTCACAAACCGCCAATTTGGTCACTACATCGCATGCTCTACGCTGTACTAATATCTTTGGGGCGGACTAGTTGACATTTCAGGGGTCGGAATCTCCGAGCACACTCCGAACCATTTCCGATTGTAATGCGCAAACTCTAAGCAGTTTCGCCGTCCTTCGTGTAATTCAGCATCAGACGAGTTATTCGCGCCTAAAATGAATTCCTTTCACTAATCGTAGTCGACGCCAATCACGCTCAATCAACTGTCAGAAAAAGATGGCGGCTATACATTTTACCCAGTAATCCTTTGCGAATCTTTCTTTCACATATTATATCCCCTGATATCTTTTTTTTAGCAACATATTTATAGTTTATTACTAGTCATATAATTAATATTTATATTTTTACTCTGTAATTAGTTTTATATGTAGAATTTTGCAGGGCTCTTATGGATAGTGCTGAATGGGCCACCCTGCTTCAGGATAAAGTTTACATTACATGATCAGTACTACTCACATCTACAAACTGTCTGGTCAACACGTTCACATAAATAAAGCAGGTAACAGCTTCATACCTAACCTAAATCAGTATTACTCACATCTACAAACTGTCTGACACGTTCACATAAATAAAGCAGGTAACAGCTTCATACTTAACCTAAATCAGTACTACTCACATCTACAAACTGTCTGACACGTTCACATAAATAAAGCAGGTAACAGCTTCATACTTAACCTATATCAGTACTACTCCCATCTACCGAAACTGTCTGATACGTTCAAATAAAGCAGGTAACAGCTTCATACTTAACCTATATCAGTACTACTCACATCTACAAACTGTCTGGTCAACACGTTCACATAAATAAAGCAGGTAACAGCTTCATACCTAACCTAAATCAGTATTACTCACATCTACAAACTGTCTGACACGTTCACATAAATAAAGCAGGTAACAGCTTCATACTTAACCTAAATCAGTACTACTCACATCTACAAACTGTCTGACACGTTCACATAAATAAAGCAGGTAACAGCTTCATACTTAACCTATATCAGTACTACTCCCATCTACAAACTGTCTGATACGTTCACATAAATAAAGCAGGTAACAGCTTCATACTTAACCTATATCAGTACTACTCCCATCTACAAACTACTGACACGTTCACATAAATAAAGCAAGTAACAGCTTCATACTTAACCTAAATCAGTACTACTCCCATCTACAAACTACTGACACGTTCACATAAATAAAGCAAGTAACAGCTTCATACTTAACCTAAATCAGTACTACGCACATCTACAAACTATCTGACACGTTCACATAAATAAAGCAGGTAACAGCTTCATACTTAACCTATATCAGTACTACGCACATCTACAAACTATCTGACACGTTCACATAAATAAAGCAGCCGTAACAGCTTTATACTTAACCTAAATCAGTACTACGCACATCTACAAACTATCTGACACGTTCACATAAATAAAGCAGCCGTAACAGCTTTATACTTAACCTAAATCAGTATTACTCACATCTACAAACTATCTGACACGTTCACATAAATAAAGCAGGTAACAGCTTCATACTTAACCTAAATCAGTATGTCATAGATTATACAGCCGACCGGCTGGTCCAAACTCACCACTCGAAACGTCACGATATAGACAGCTTTATTTCAGAGAACATGCATTAGAGAGGGGAGGGTGAGAGGAATTTGTGGGGGAGGGGGACCATCGGTCGAGGCCACAATACTAATCTAGCAAAATAATCATAATCATAATCATAATAATGAAGTATTAATTTGAGAGAGCTTTTTAATATTGTCCCACATACTTAGTATAGCTTGGGATTACGACCAATGTAAGACTTCTACAGTCGCAGGTTATAAAGGCTTAGGAGAGTGTCACAGCATTTTCCTTGAGAATTCTAATAAAGCATTCATTTTGACATTTTTACCGCACGAGAGTGGAGAAAATCTCTAAATCTATAAAACATGATATGCTTTTAAGTGACGAGGCACGTAGCACTTGTTTTTACTAGGAACCTATCGGACAATCCCATCAAATCGGGCTTAAATAAAGTTATCATTCATTCATAGCCTATATGGTAAAGATCTGGATATCATATATATATAATATATACAGTCAATCCAAAAAAAATTGTCCAGAATATATACACATATACACATATAACTATCACGTGACCGCATATACAGAACACATTATAATAACCTTTATTATTATTTATTATTTATTTATTTTACAAGGGAATACATATTACAGCTTCAGCTGAAAAACTTATAGCCCTTCTAATCTAAAAAATATATATAATCCTAAAAAAATTAAAAAGGTTAAAAAGGTCTTAAAGTGTTGATTTTATACTGAATAATGTAGCCAAAAGCTGATTACTAATAAGGGAACCTGGAGTTAATGTGTTCCGTATATACGGTCACGTGATAGTTATATGTGTATATGTGTATATATTCTGGACAACCTTTTTTGGATTGACTGTATATATATTAGTGTTTTCATGAAAATTAATATTTAGATTTGCACGCGTTTTTAATGAGCATATATGCGTGAACAGAGCATCGCTTGAATATTCATTACTGCACACGTACGACGTGTTTATTTGAAAACCAATTATTTTTTCTTCGTTTTGGCCTTCCGTCCATACGAAAATGAGTAGAAAACGGAGTTTTCATTTTCGGATGCCGGGAAAACGATTCGAAGGAAAACGTTCGATTCGTTTTCGTCAAATGAAGAGAGTTTACTTCGGATATCACATTGAGTGATTAGAACGTCAACTAATTTGAAAGGCAGTGTATACATCGTGTATTTCCTTTCTCTTTGGGCGCTGTCAAAACCAATTAATTTGTCGCCGGCCCGCGTGTACAATTTACATTCTCCCTCAAATTACAAAAATCGATGTTTCAGACAAAATTATGAAATTTGTTGATCTTGTATCACGGACCAACGGCAAACCACAAACTCGTTCACGTTCAATTTGAGGTTGATGTTGATCTGTATTTAATTCAGAAGTCAAGTTTGTTGTTTTGTAATATCAAAACTATAAGATTTGCGGTCGTTTTGTGGCGGGAAATAGAAGGCTTTTGTGGCGGGAAAGAGAATCCTTTCAAGATGAACACAGACATCGATGTATTAGTGGAAAGTTAAGAGGAACTTTCAAATTAGAATAAGAAGCTATTTACTAATTAAGGATGACATTGGCAATACGTTTAATTCAGTTTATTTCCATGTATATTCTCATGACTTCAGTTAATGTCTTACGAATATATAAGAAGAAATCTAAAATGTGTATGAAATGTTGGACGGCCAGTTGTGATAGAGGTCTTTGGCGTTATTCAGTTATTCTTGAATGTTGCGGAAGCAGTTCTAGTCAATGAATGATGATTGTCAAACAATGCTCATCCGTTGACGAATCTGTCTCAATTCAAATACGCCATGATTTCAAAGGCCCAGCGTTTTGAGTGATTGGTGGCCCGGTATCGGCTACAAGGACAATTGTTCACTGAGTGTGTGTGTATTTTATCTCGTACTCGTGTTTCGACGTGGCCTTTGAAAGCGATGGTCAGAACACTTGAACTTGTCAGTCAATTCACCCGCTTTTGGGAGCTTCTTCTAATATTCACGAAGAATTCTCCATTTTGTAGTTGTAAGATCACCTTCCAATTGAGTCTATATTCTAAGAAAAATCTGTCTCCACAGCCAAAGATACGAGCAAAGGCGTGCTGAAAGTCCTTCGTTCGAATGGCATAAATCCATGGATTTATTGCCGAACCACCGAAATTAACTAGTATAGCCCAGATCCAGTTCCGATAAACCCCCAATTCTTGACATTTGTCGGTTTGCATCATCGCTAGAAACGAAAACACGAGACTAGGTGTGAAACAAACGACAAATAAACCAACGATAATAGCGATTGTAAGCGTAGCTTTTTGGTTTTTAAGACGGACGGATGTCATTTTCAACGTATCTAGTTTTATTCTCTTTTTATGTCGACGAACCTCTTGGAATATTTGGTAATAAAAATACGCCATTGTCCCCAATGGCGCAAACACGACTAGAGACGAACAGACTACCCACAACTCGACGAGAGAGTTCTCCTCGACCGCAAAGCTCATCAGCCCGAGCATCACAGAAAACGACCACAAGAACAAAATTGTAAGACAGCACCGTTTTTTGGTCAGGATTTCGGGGTACTGGAACGGCCGAAAAATAGCCACGTATCGCTCGATGCTTATTGAACACAGACTAAAGGTCGTAACTGTTAGAGTTTGAATCCATAAGTAGTTTTCAACTACCATCAACGGGCTATCCTCGAGCCAAACATCCAGTAAAATAATAACGATGTACAGCGGAATCATTACAAACCCGACCAAAAGGTCGCCCAGGGCAAGTGACAGGATGAAGAGGTTAGACGTCGAGCGCAGCGACTTTGTGTTACAAATGATTGTGATGACCAGTCCATTCCCCACAACAGCAGCTAGGCCAACCAAGACGCAAAGAGCGACGAAAATGGTCTTGGACGATACCCCAACTAGATTAGCAGAGCAGGAGGTATTTGAAGACTGATCTTCCTCGATCATGACAACCCGTAGATCCAAAATTGCTGAACGACGAAAACGGTTGAATTGTTATGAATACTATATGCGTTGCTAAGAAAACTAAATTAGACCTAATTCACAACCAAAGTATTGTAGACATCACGTAGATGCGGCTGACAGGGATCCGACTTCGAGGCACCTCTAGCTTGGCTCTAACACCGTATATAATCCATATGCCTCACGTACCAACATCATATGCCATTATATCGAAGGTGTCCGGCCTTTAAATGTCTGCCAGATTCTGATGTAAATAAGCACAAGCAAGCATCTGGTATTTATTCATCTGCCAAAAATAATTCAAACGCGCTTCATAACGATCGCTCATGACTGTCATTTACTGTAGGGAATTATAAGGAATATAATTGTTCCTTAAAAAGTACTAATTTTCAACATGTTTTCCTACTCGGACCACGAGATGGTATGATCTTAAATGTAAAGTATTCAAGCGGCTCTCTCGAAACCGGACTCTTTTGGGGCCAACTCTTTCTACTGATCCACTGGGCATAGTGAGATGAGAGAGAGAATTTACAACACTGCGCAGTGTTTGCGGGAACCAGAAATATGATTATCCCATAGGCGATCCGGATTGGCGAAGTGCCGGTTAGTGAGGTGTCGGTTAGTGAGGTGTCGGTTAGTGGGGTGTCGGTTAGTGAGGTGTCGGTTAGTGGGGTGTCGGTTAGTGAGGTGTCGGTTAGTGGGGTGTCGGTTAGTGAGGTGTCGGTTAGTGGGGTGTCGGTTAGTGGGGTGTCGGTTAGTGGGGTGTCGGTTAGTGAGGTGTCGGTTAGTGAGGTGTCGGTTAGTGGGGTGTCGGTTAGTGGGGTGTCGGTTAGTGAGGTGTCGGTTATAGTGGGGTGTCGGTTAGTGAGGTGCCGGTTAGTGAGATGTCGGTTAGTGGGGTGTCGGTTAGTGGGGTGTCGGTTAGCGAATGAATCAGTCAGATTGGTTGAATGTCAGCTATTTTTGAAACAGAGTGCGTTGCAATAATTCCAGCCGAACGATAGTTTTCATAAAAGCATTTAAAAATAACTCAAGACTACAACTGAACTTGAATGAAACTAACAGATGCTGCACGTAACTTCCATTGTGGAACCATGGTCGTCAATTACACTTTCCGTTTTATTCTGTGCCTTAGTTCATAACCAATGTATTTAAACAGACAGTGCGTTGCAATAATTCCAGCCGAACGATGGTTTTCATAAAAACATAAAAACTTGAATGAAACTAATAGATGCTGCACGTAACTTCCATTGTGGAACCATGGTCGTCAATTACACTTTCCGTTTTATTCTGTGCCTTAGTTCATAACCAATGTATTTAAACAGACAGTGCGTTGCAGTAATTCCAGCCGAACGATGGTTTTCATCAAAACATAAAAACTTGAATGAAACTAATAGATGATGCACGCAACTTCCATTGGGGGACCATGGTTGTCAATTACACTTTCCGTTTTATTCTGTGCCTTAGTTCATAACCAATGTCTTTAAACAGACAGTGCGTTGCAGTAATTCCAGCCGAACGATGGTTTTCATAAAAACTTGAATGAAACTAATAGATGATGCACGCAACTTCCATTGTGGGACCATGCATGGCCGTCAATTACACTTTCCGTTTTATTTTGTGCCTTAGTTCATAACCAATGTATTTAAACAGACAGTGCGTTGCAGTAATTCCAGCCGAACGAATCATAAAAACATAAAAACTTGAATGAAACTAATAGATGATGCACGTAACTTCCATTGTGAAACCATGGTCGTCAATTACACTTTCCGTTTTGCTCTGTGCTTTAGTTCATAACCAATGTATTTTCACATGCGCAAATTACCGAGACAAAGGCGCCCAAAAATTCATCAAAATGGCGTCCTGCATCTGCATAATTGGAAGATGATTCACGTCAGGAGCAAACTGGTTTCTTTCTGGTGCAAACAGCCTATATGATCTGAAAGAGTTTGTCTGAAAGAACATTTCTGGAAAGTTAAGATGGTATAGGATAAAATCTCAAAAAGTTATCGGGGATGACATTTATAGACTTTAGTACTGTATGGGATTTTGCCATCATGCGTTGCAAGCCTCGTTTTGATGTTTTTTCAGAATTTAAATCGTTCATAACTTCGCAGAGATATATAATTTCGTCATGAAACTTCTACATTATACTTATATAACTAATGCATTTGGAAATGCTCAATGGTCAAAGAAATCTGGAATTACCCATAATGCATTTGGAAACTCTCAATTGTTAAAAAAAACTGGATGTACCCATAATGCATTTGGAAACGCTCAATGGTTAAAGAAAACTTGATTTACCCATGATGCATTTGGAAACGCTCAATGGTTAAAGAAATCTGGAATTACACATAATGCAATTGGAAACGCTCAATGGTTAAATAAATCTGGAATTACCCATAATGCAATTGGAAACGCTCAATGGTTAAAGAAATCTGGAATTACACATAATGCAATTGGAAACGCTCAATGGTTAAATAAATCTGGAATTACCCATAATGCATTTGGAAACGCTCAATGGTTAAATAAATCTGGAATTACCCATAATGCATCAGTTTGGAAACTCAATGGTTAAAGAAATCTTGAATTGCACATAGTGCATTAGGAAACGCTCAATGGTTAATTAAAGAAATCTGGAATTACCCATAATGCATTAGGAAACGCTCAATGGTTAATTAAAGAAATCTGGAATTACCCACAATGCATTAGGAAACGCTCAATGGTTAATTAAAGAAATCTGGAATTACCCATAATTAGGGCTGTCCACAAGTTGCTCCAAATTGTTAAAAAAGATGCTCAAAATATATCGGATTGCTCCAAATCTCTAAAAGTTGTTCAAAAGTTGCCCCAAAATCTTAAAGTTGCTACAATGTTGCTTTTCGTATTTACTATAATAAGATGCTAGTTACCCAATCAAAGGAATATTTCTAACCGTTTTTCTGATTTTTTCATATAGTATAGCTTGTTATCACTGAGGTATTTACAACATTTTCTTGGCATGTCAGTGCAGCCAATGTTAGTTTACATGATCAATCTTATGGCTATATTAATAATATTTATCTGAAAATCACTTGTGTAAGTGTAAAGGCTCTCTCTCTTTGCAGCTAATTAAAAAAGCAGCTGAAAGCTCTATGCTGCTTATCAAATCAAGGCTTTTTTTTTGCATTTCGCTCGTTGCCATTTTTGTCCACCACCTGAATCGTCTTTTCAAATAACCACAGGCAGCCCACTACTACTCCACAAGCCTTCACTAACCCAGTCCTGAACACTGCATGCTGTTTACAAGTGTATTATGACCCGTAAAGCGAAATAAACCAATTTTAGTACTTAATTGGCCTGTTTAATTTGTTTTAATTTGTGGAAATGTTTAAGAAAGAAAGAAGTTGCTCGAAAGAAAAAAAGTTGCTCGAAAGAAAAAAAGTTGCCCAAAATCGGAAAAGTTGCGCAAAAGTTGCCGAGCAACTTGTGGACAGCCCTACCCATAATGGATTAGGAAACGCTTAATGGTAAATAAAAGTGTATGGGAGTCGTTTTATCATTCTTCAAAGTTAGAATGTAACATGTCATAAATCTGGTCTTCGGAAAAGTGGGTGGGAGGGGTGGGTGGGTCACCGCATGTGCTGAACAGTTTGAATTACCAATTTCACATGCGACTTCGTGCGATGAGTTATTTGTATTTTTTCTCCAAGATTTGATTCCAGTTTTGCAAATAATATCGCTGGTTCAACTCAAAAACTATTTTACCAACCGTTTACAAAAAGGTCAATACTTGCAAAATCACTTCATATGGGCCTGATGAATCCAATACAGAAAAAGATGGCGGCTATGCATTTTACCCAGTAATCCTTTGCGAACCTAAATCAGTACCACTTCGATCGATCTGCAAACTATGACACGTTCACATACGGTAAATAAAGTAGGCAACAGCTTCACACTTTCAAAGTTTGATGTTCTTAATTTCTCTGTTGCGATGTTTATACGGGATGTAGTATTTTGGCGCGCAATGTGGTAATGTGGTAATCTTACCGTAGATTACTTTGCCTTATCGTTTTCATTTAACGTCATCCCCATACAATGTCAATATCTAATCAGCGCGGAATGATGTATTTATAACTAAATTCGACCAGGTGTCTTCGCCGCTAAACTAGCTACATTACAAGATGTATTACAAAATCCGTTCCATTCGTGTTATATCACACCGTTTCACTGCGGGCCCTGAAAAGCAGTGCAATTCAGCTGTCACTCTCATTTTTTCATTGAACATACATTATTCTCATGAACAAAAGTATTTAATTTGTTTTGATAGCAAAAGCGCCGCCTTGGAAACATATACGTTTCTATTGACATACCTCCTCCTGACAAACGATGTTATGAATAATCATAAGCAATACTAGAAAAGGAGGCAGCGTAACACTTTTAACAACACTTTCAACTGTCCCTGACAGCCTTTGGATCCCATGAACTGAAATTATAAAAAATAAAATATAAAATAAAATAATTATTGATAGCCTTTTTTAGATTTCTATCTTATTAATAAGAATTTCGTTTTGATTGCGAGGGAATTGTTTGCTTTGAATGTACTGGTTCTATATTTGTTTTCGTTACTTTGGTTTATTAAAAAGCACAATAACTTCATTGGCTTATATTACATAATCCTATCTTCAGAAGTTCCGGACTCTTGAGGTCATTGTACAGTAGTATATACCCCCCGGGGGTGGTTCTTCATATATTCGGCTGGTATAGGTCGATCGTCGTATTTATTAGGGTTTGAAATCAGCGATCCGGTAATTTTTTAGGAGTTGGTCAAGCGAAATCCAATTTTTTTAAAGAGCTGGTAATTTCTTGGGTATGAAACTTGGAACAAGCGCGTTCCGTCTTGAATAGCGGTATCTCGGGGAGCGATCAGATGGTATTTTTAGGGTGATTTTTAGACCATGAGGTATTTTTTAGGGAGGGAAATGTTTCACGGTTTGGTATTTTTCAGGGTATTTTTCGAGGTTTTCCGACGGTCACCCCTACCTTTTTTACCTTGAAGAAACCCCCCCCCCCCCCCCCCCGGGATATTCATGCCCCCACCTGCTCCGTTAGCTTAATGTACTAAAGTTGCCTCAAAAGAACTCGAAATATAAAGAGATCTGTCAGTTTTTAAAGTGACAATACATTATTTTTCTTTTCAGTATATTATTATATGTAGTTTCTTTCTTGATTATAAATGAAAACAAAGGAATGCCAGTATGTAAGATTATATCTTCTACAAAAGAACCCAGGATTTTAACGGATTTGCTCAACTGTCATCAGTTGGTTTAAGCGAATGGCAGAAACTTCACTACAAGTCTTATATTAAAACAACGCGTTTATTTCAAGGACTTGCAGGAACGGAGGTGAGATTCTAAATAAATATTAGGCATCCTGAAATCCTTCGATAGTTCCCATTTGTTGAAGAGTACTAGTGCGTCTTCATATCAGGCAACGAAACGCGAATCTTCGTGAAGAACAGAGTAGTTCCTTATGTCCTGAACCCATAGCCATTCTGACCAAGAAACGAACTCCAAAACAACACAGCAAGATTGGGAATTTCATGGGAAAATAGTAGTTCCTTAATTATGTCCTGAACCCATAGCCATTCTGACCACGAAACCAACTCCAAAACAACACAGCAAGATTGGAAAGTTCTTGGAAATCTCCAAATGAATCACAGTTCAGATAACGATTGCGATCCAAATCTCCCCTTCCAAGAGTACGTCGTGTTCGTCTTCCTCGATATACTGTCAGGACTTTCAGCAATTGTAGGAAATGCTGTTATCCTGTTTTCCATTCTCCATACCCCCAGCTTACAGACGATTTCCAACTTTTACATCGCATCTCTAGCATTGGCAGACTTGTCTGTGGGCCTATTTATGAGCCCCATATACATTGCGTTGACCACCATCAAGGCTTGGGTTGCTTCCTCTCATCCTCTATACAAGTTAGAGAACTTTCTATGGATTCAAACGCTGGTAGCAACAACGTTTAGCATGTGTGCAGTGAGTGTGGATAGATATTTGGCAGTTACTTCAGTTTTTCGCTACCAACAAATGATGACTCAAACCAAGAGCGTAGTGATTATTGTCAGTGTGTGGCTTGTATCGTTCTTGTTTGCATCAATAAGCCTTGTGATATCTACAGCTGAACAAGCCTCGGCCTTGTGGGTGAGTTGTTTGGTATGCACGGTCATGTTGACAGGCGTTGTTGTCACTTACTGCTACTACTACATCTTCAAGGCTGCAAGGAGGCAAGTGAAAATGATGAAAAGTACAGCTTACAGCTTCAACGCCGCTGAAACTCTTCGAAATAGAAAAACTGCCTTCACCATCGCTGTTGTTATCGGTGTTTTTGTAGTAATGTTCACGCCCAACTTCATCTTCTCCTGGGTTGAACTAGCAACGAGAGACGAATGTCAGAAAATTATCATCTACCGGCATTGGTTATGGGCTATTCTCGTTGTGTTTGGGAATTCTGCCTGCAATCCCTGGATTTATGCAATGCGTATGAACGAATTTAAGATGGCTTTCCGTCGTATTTTGATGAAGAAGAACTCCGTCAGACCGGAAGTACGAGTCATTATGTCTCTTCAGAAAGTTTCTTGGAAAAGTCAATAGAACAATTTTAAGAAACACACTATGAAAGGTTTAATGAGCCTCGTGTGTCTCTTCAGAAACTTTCTTGGAAAAGTCAATAGAACAATTTTAAGAAACACACTATGAAAGGTTTAATGAGCCTCGTTTGTCTCTTCAGAAACTTTCTTGGAAAAGTCAATAGAACAATCTTAAGAAACACACTATGAAAGGTTTATGAGCCTCGTGTGTCTCTTCAGAAACTTTCTTGGAAAAGTCAATAGAACAATCTTAAGAAACACACTATGAAAGGTTTAATGAGCCTCGTTTGTCTCTTCAGAAACTTTCTTGGAAAAGTCAATAGAACAATTTTAAGAAACACACTATGAAAAGTTTAATGAGCCTCGTTTGTCTCTTCAGAAACTTTCTTGGAAAAGTCAATAGAACAATTTTGATGAGCCTCGTTTGTCTCTTCAGAAAGTTTATTGGAAACTTTTAAGAACAATTTTAAGAACAATTTTAAGAACAATTTTAAGAATAATTTTAAGAAACACACTTTGAAAGGTTTAATGAGTTGGGGGAAAAGGACGCTCGATGAAGCACCCATGGAACGGAAAGCTTCTTTTGTGGTCGATATATCATGGCCACAACGCGCCCAGCCTGTGTCCTCTGCAGGGTTCCCTTACTTGTCCCCTTGTACCTCGACAATGACCGCTGACTGAATTCCAGCGAATTTCAAGCGGTTTTGTACATTTCCAAAGAATTTCCAAGGTTTTCGACATTTCCAAAGAATTTCCAAGGTTTTCGACATTTCCAAAGAATTTCCAAGGTTTTCGACATTTCCAAAGAATTTCCAAGGTTTTGGACATTTCCAAAGAATTTCCAAGGCTTCGGCCCTGTTTAAATCAAACGTTCCTAGCTTTAAACTCGATGTCTATTTGAGGAAGATCTACGCAACAACCCAGCAAGTTGATCAATGTGCAGAAAGAAGAATCTCGTCAGGAGTTTTGCTTTGTCTCTAATCGAACGAAACGAATGACCAATATATTGCCTACCAGACCAGTCAAAGACGTTATGTCAATCCTTCCTGGACATTGGAGATGGTACTGACCTGCCAGAAATTCATCTGGTTTACGTTCTGGATGGACACCATGTGGTACTGGAAAAGATTCGCAAGTTGGCAACTAATTCATTTCAGTTAATCTTATCATCAGTTGAATCACCAAGTCAGTCGGCAAGTATACGTCAGTACATAGATAAATATATGTTGCCGAAATCTTTTTGTAAATGAAATAACACAATTTGTAAATCATATTTAGATGAAAACGAAAACGAAAGAAAAAAGAAAAAAAGAAAAAAAAGAAAAAGAAAAAAAGAAAACGATATTATTTTACGATCAGTTTTTTTTTGCCTTATTTTTAATTTAGTCGGCCACAATTTAAACAGGTAAAACAGGTTGTTACATGCAGACCACACATCTCTGACTACCTTATTTTTTAATTTCGCGCGTACTTAATTTCGCGATTTTGTTTATATGACAGCATTTCGCGAGGCTTTATTTTCGCGATTTCGATAAGAGAAAATGAATTGAAAAAAGAGCATTATGTTAACAACATTAATTTTTTTCTAAAAAAAAAACTTATTTCTATACAAACAGGAACAAGATGACAGTCAACCAGACAAACTAGACGTTATAAACTTGTAGCTAAAACAGACAAAAAAGTTTACGCTATACGGTTACTCAGTTGCAAATGGTAGTATTATGTTGTTGACTGATAAATCGTTTTAAAAACGAATTTCGTATCAAATAACGTTTATTGGTGATGTTGATTAAAAGGCTTCGATGTGTAATTTTTTTCTCAGGGTATTATTATATTTCGCGTGTTTAAAGTCCGCGAGCCTTTTTTTTCGCGATTTATTATAAAGCCTCGCGAAATTAAGTACGAATAAGGTACTTTGCTTCGCCTGTTTACAATTGTATTGGCTCGTCAATTGCTTCTTTCATACTCTCAAATTTAGTGATGAGATATTAAGCAGGGTGGGCCAGTCAACACAAAGGCAGATGTCCTCAGTGGCTCTGCATCTAACAATACACAAATATTTATGAAATTTAAACTACAAAAGTGAATTCGTGGAACTTCAAAAGTTTTTGTCGGCTTTCAATTTCCTCATTTATGAGAAACCTTTGAGAAAGATTCAATTTTGGCGGCTGTTTCCCTTGTAAAAATCAAGAAGTCATCGCCTCTGTGTCACCTGTCATTTTCGTATTGGTTTTACGAGAATGGTATAATTGTACTGGAAGTGTTTTTGTGGATACAGTGTTTTAATCCTGATTTTTACTAAATATCAAAGCCACTTTTTTAATTAAATGGACGTCAAGTCGGAGCATGTGAAAGTTCGTAAGCGCTGATGGGTGCTGTGTTTAACCTATTTATGTAGTTTCTACGTACACTCAGCTTGCCAGTTGTGCTAGCTCGCGCTCGATGTCAAGGTGTGTTCCGCATCAATTTCAAGTCACATTGTATCTCGGTCTCACACGCTACAAGGTGGACAGCACCAAGAAAAAGATGAATATTTCGGCTCAAAACGCTTCACAATTCTCATGTTTCTCAGGTCGTTACACCGGCGAAGTTCTTGCCGAGATTGTGGTGCGATCATGCTTGAGCATCTTAGGAACCGTAATCAACTCACTGGTCTGTTTAACATTCTGGTTCCATCCAAGACTCGTCTCTACCTCGACGCGCCTGCTGTGGAACCTCAGTGCAGCCGACCTCATCACGAGCGTGGTAGCGATTCCACTTTCGTTATGGATGTCTTTTCGCCAACTTCTTGACGATTGTCACTATCCTCAGAGTGTCCCCTGGGACGTTAGCGCGATCGCTGCAACGTTCACAGCGTCCATTGCGATGCTTGTTTTCATGAGTGTTGATCGTTGCTTGATGATCCGTCGACCCTTTTCGTACAAATGCTTCATGACAGTTAGAAAGGTCAGAGTGATAATTGCGTCGGTGTGGGTGCTGGCGATATTTGTATTTACTTCTCTTGCAAGTAGAGCGTTCTCACAAGACTTAGTCTCGCTGACAACGTTTGTAAATCTACTCATAAGCTATCTAACTATCATTACATGCTATCTGTTCGTGTTTTTGGGCATAAAGAAACAACAGAGAGTAGGAACAGCTAATGAAGCTAGTACTGCTAGCTTTACACGTGGACAGCCGCAGGCCATTGAACGCGAATTAGCCAAGACAATCGCTATTATCATTACTTTTTTCAGCCTGTCCTGGACACCATTGAGCTATACCATGATAGCACACCCAGATTTTGAAACATATGCAAATACCCACAGTCCGCTACCTCATTGGGCGGCCACCGTTGGCATGGCAACTGCTGTAGTAAACCCGCTGATATATTTTGTAAGGAAGAAAGAATACTGTAAAGCTGCGTGTGCGGTTCTCCGAATCCACTTAACTTGATTTTAGATATTTTCTTTTACATTTTCTGACTAAGACTTTAGTCTACTGGCTGTTTAAAAAGACCCGGTGAGCGATCCCATGATGCCTTGCGACATTGTTTTAATTTTGTGTATCGTACGGATTTTCGTCTAATCTGAAATCTCTTCTCAAGATAAACTCAAAGAACACCGCTGACTAGCTCTCTTGATGGAATGTCAAAACTGAGGGGGAAATACAAACGTTGGCGCTTTGCAAGCAGCCAAGTGCACATGTACAGTACTGATAACCATCGTTCTAACATTATTTTTTTTAATTTTAACATATTTGACTTAACGTTTGCCCCAGAAGAAACGTAGCTTATCTAGGGGGCTCACATCGATATATATTACAATTTTTTAACTAGCAAGCAGAGAAAAAAACAAAAATACAATTTACAAAAAGATTACAGATTACATGTGTATAATATAGAACGAGTATAAAATAGAAAAGGAAGGAAAAAATATATAAATATATAAATTATTACACATTGGATACAGAAAAACGGTCAGTACTTAATATATACTTTTGTACTTCAAAGAAAAATGTGTGATTTTCTTCCAAGTCCAAGTCATTACAACCAAATAAAATTATTTCAAGTTTTTGTTTTTTGAAGTACAATTTGTCCAAACATTTCCACAAATACGTGCAGCTGAGGTAAGAAGTGAAACACGTTGAGCAGCATAAAGAGGACACGTCAAGAAAAAATGCATAACTGATTCATTTTCAAGACCACAATTACATTTTGGAGAAGGAGAACCGCTGATATAAAACAACTAATCGTTTAGAGCGCAAGCACCAAGCCTTAAGCGAGTATGTAAAATCGAAGCTTTCCTTGAGAGAGAACATTTGCTATCGGTTGGCTCAGTTAGGTATAGAGGAGCGCCGACGTGTGTGGGAGGCTGGGGTTCCGAATTCCCGGCCGCATATACTTAGGAAGAGAAATTACTGACCCATTGGTTTTGTCTCCTTTCTCTAAACTGATATATAAAGGGGACGAAAAAGAACCTGTTGTATTATTTCGTAGAGAGTAGGGGATTGTCTCCCGACACATCAGCCTGTAGTCTTATGGTACTTCAAAGTATACACCAGTATACATATAGAAAAGTGTGCTATAGAAATGATAACTCAGGCATTTCGTTTGTACAAGTTGTATTATTTTGGTTGCATAAAGCAACAAGCGATATTTACATTTTCGAGAGGACGAAAAAGTCTAAGAGTTCTGCATCCACAAGATCCCGACTCCTTGATTCCAAGTTAAATTTTCCACACAAAACATTGTCCAAGCGTGACGTAAGCATGACGTAAAGATACTGAAGTGCTAATAAATGTTTGGAAGGAAAGCATTCCTAAGTTGTACTCTTTGTAACGATGGATTTGGTTGTACCACTTCTAATCTGTCTAGCAATTCCAAGTAAGTATCCCTGCTCATTTAGGCGAAGTTCATTGAACTCTGCGCGGTGTTTAGATTCTGAACTGATCAGCTGTATGTCAACTTCATCGTATATGGTTGCTCACCAGTATAAATTGTTTGTTGTTGCTGTAGACATTAAAATAACTTAGCTTTATGCAAGGTTAGAATTCTGGTTCGTAATGATACACTGTGCTAGCATCGGGATTTAAAATCGAGACAATAGTTTTATATTTGTTTTGGCGAAAACTCGATTCAATTCTGAAACTATTCCCGGAACTATTAGTGTCGGCTGTAACCTAATGCCTCTCCAACTGGGGAGGTGCTATGAATACCACACTGATTAGATTGTAAACGGATAATTTCGTATGCACCTACAAGAAACGTTGTTGCGTTCAAAGCCAAGACCGAAGTAAGGCCCCGTCCACACTACTCCGTTTTCGTTTGAAAACGCATCGTTTGTATTGGCAAATTATTCAAATCAGACCTATTATTTTCTATTGAACGAAGTGTGATATGCAAACAAACACGTGGAAATGTTTACATTTTGTAATTAGTCCTCATAGAAACAATTGTGATTTTTTTAAATAATTGCCAGCACAACCTCCTACGCAGACGTTCTTGGGGTCCGTCCACAGGCAAACCACAGTGATAAAGTGACATTTTCTCTACAAAATACTAATAATTTTTAGCCCGAGTAAATCCACCATTATTCCCCACCCTCCTCCACTGAGTCGGAATCGGTCAACCGGAGGACGTATATTATTACAAGGTAGGCAACTTTCAGGATTCCTGTGGTGAATCTCGAAACAAATCTGCTAAAATATATACCAAATCTTGTGAAAACTCATCCCTAAATCCGTCCAGTTACTAAAATACCTTCAATCTATCATGTCAGCTCAATTGTTTGAGTTGTATTTTGAAGAAAATGCTGGTTTTGGGTCCAAGGACGCAAAAAAACAGCTTTCGTACTATGTACCGACAGTTAGGCTTCGACCAGCGCAGTCCTGGGGACGAAAATGTGGAGCAAAAATAACCCGCGTACCCCTTCCCTTGTATTCCTTTACTCGCCTGATCAAATGGACAAACGCAACCCTACATAGGCAAACATTCGACTTCCGCTTTCGTAACATTTAAATATTCATCGCGTGTGAATTCTTTGACGCATGCAAGTTTTGCAAGACGGAATAATACAATACACTGCCAGGAGTACAAGCAAAAATTAAACTACAACATACAGATGAATGACAGTAACATTTTTGAATGTTATTCTTAACTTTCACTTCTCAGTTGAATTTCGTCCCAGATTGTTATCTACAATGCACATGTTGCAGAGCTTGCTAGTTATTGCTGCGAGCGAAGCGAGCAGCGAAACTAATATGGACATGGGCTTCCTGTGTTGTGTGTGGACGCGTTTCACTGGGCTCTTTATTATCCAGCTTGATTCGAGACTTTGAGGAATCGATCGAGATGATTTCTGAGTATGACGTCACAGGTCATGACCTCGTGGTTATTGCGAAATCCACATGGTACTTATGATCAGCGGTGGTAATAACATGGCCGCTGTGATACAATTCGTTCTCCTTGTAGCTATTGGTTGCATTGTACTTACACTCGGAAAAGAAAGCGAAAGCTTGACATGTTCATAGCGACTATACAGTCAGGAATATTTGGCGAGATTGTCTACTATAGCCGTGTACGGGGGGTGATGAAAGTTCGCCGTGATAATCGTGCTAGAACTGATAAACAAACGAATAGCTGGTCATCTACACATCTATAATCTAGATGTTCTTAAGTTTTATTCATCTACTGATATATGTTCAAGGTAATTTAATCATGGAGCAGAAGCCGTCAAAGTTCGTTCTACGATGACGGTAAATAAGAATACATGCGTACTTTATTTTACCTCACATCGACCGTTTCAAGTTCGACTAAAATACTACTGCATAAATCTTCTCCCTTATATTCTACAGTGTAATACGTACTAATATTCAAGACTGGCTTTTGATTAAACGTGATGAAAAGGAAGATGTGTGTATTATCAAGCGAAATAAATTCATATTTGGCGAGATTGTCTACCAGCCGTGTACGGGGGGTGATGAAAGTTCCCCGTGATAATCGTGCTAGAACTGATAAACAAACGAATAGCTGGTCATCTACACATCTATATTAAATCTAGATGTTCTTAAGTTTTATTCATCTACTAGCAAATGATATGATATATTTTAAAGTTCACTTCTATGTTTGGGCTTCCTGTGCTTCAATTGTGGCTTCTGTCGAGTGATAAAACATGAATTTATTTCGCTTGATAATACACACATCATGTTTTATCACTCGACAGAAGCCACAATAGACCATTCAATAGACCTCTTTAGCTTGTATGCAATCCCTTCTCCCCAATTCCCCTCTTCGCTCCCCTCCTCGTCCCCAGACCCATCTCCCCCTCCCCATTTCCCTGTCCCAGAGCCTGGCTATGCAGGCTATTATATTTCTGAAATTTATTCGTTCATATTGAAAGGACTAATTCTCCAGAGAACACCATGTTTACATCACATGGTTTGAAATGGGCAATTTACATACGAAGCTAAAGAGGTCTATTGTGTCGAGGTCTATTGTGTCGCCAATTTGAAGCACAGGAAGCCCAAAATATATCATATAATTTGCTGAAATATAGAATGAATGTTCACAGTTACATTTTGCAACTAATTCAACTCGCAGCACTTCACTTTCTATTAGAAACGGCTAGTATTACTGTTATTCTAATGTCAAATAAGTCCGCAAATAAGCGTTATTCATTTCGAATAATCAGTGTGAAGGCACACGAAATATTTGCATTGAATTATACAAATTACAAAACACCTTGTACTTTCTTCATAATTTCAGTATAACAAACGAAACCCAAGCTTTCTTGTAATTATTGTACAGTGTATTGTATTATTCCGTCTTGCAAAACTTGCATGCGTCAAGAATTCACACGCGATGAATATTTAAATGTTACGAAAGCGGAAGTCGAATGTTTGCCTATGTAGGGTTGCGTTTGTCCATTTGATCAGGCGAGTAAAGGAATACAAGGGAAGGGGTACGCGGGTTATTTTTGCTCCACATTTTCGTCCCCAGGACTGCGCTGGTCGAAGCCTAACTGTCGGCACATAGTACGAAAGCTGTTTTTTTGCGTCCTTGGACCCAAAACCAGCATTTTCTTCAAAATACAACCAAACAATTGAGCTGACATGATAGATTGAAGGTATTTTAGTAACTGGACGGATTTAGGGATGAGTTTTCACAAGATTTGATATATATTTTAGCAGATTTGTTTTGAGATCCTGAAAGTTGCCTACCTTGTAATAATATACGTCCTCCGGTTGACTGATTCCGATTCAGTGTGGGAGGGTGGGGCACAATGGTGCATATACTCGGGCTAAAATTTATTAAAACAAATTTATTCGGTAGTTTTTAGAGAAAATGTCACTTTATCACTGTGGTTTGCCTGTGGTCCGTCACTCACGCAACGCCCCCTCCCCCATATCTCCCCCCCCCCCCCCCCCCCCCAACCCACGTCTGCTTACTTGAGCGGAACATTACGACGCTCGTTAATTTCTTTGGACGCGACGGTTTTTTTTTCAGGTGTATATTGATCATATACGCGCTCAATTCTATGATCTGTGGCTCATATTCAGTGTGTAATTTTAGATAGAGAAGTGTATTCATTCATCGTCTTGTCATTGAATGAATGAAAACCTTTATTTAGACATTCAGGGTAGTTCTGTCAGCAATAAAAAAATCGCTGTTATCAATAGAGCCCCTGATACAGTATAAAAACCTTTAATTAAGCTGAGTGACACAAGACCATTCCCGGTTTCACTGTCATTTTGAGATGGATACGTATATTTGCATTTATACATGAATATACCGCTATTGTCGGTTTTATTTTCGTCGTTTTCAAGAGAGATTGTCATATTTTAAAAGCTTGGCTCCCATCATCCGCGTAAACCCAGGGGCTGAAAAGGAAAGTCTTCGTGTACGTTTCGTGTACATTGCGTGCACATTTCGTGTACGCTGCGTGCACATTCCGTGTACATTGCGTGCATATTTCGTGTTCATTGCGTGCACATTTCGTGTACGCTGCGTGCACATTTCGTGTTCATTGCGTGCACATTTCGTGTTCATTGCGTGCACATTTCGTGTTCATTGCGTGCACATTTCGTGTACGCTGCGTGCACATTCCGTGTACATTACGTGCATATTTCGTGTTCATTGCGTGCACATTTCGTGTACGCTGCGTGCACATTTCGTGTTCATTGCGTGCACATTTCGTGTTCATTGCGTGCACATTTCGTGTTCATTGCGTGCACATTTCGTGTTCATTGCGTGCACATTTCGTGTTCATTGCGTGTACATTGCGTGTACGCTGCGTGCACATTTCGTGTTCATTGCGTGCACATTTCGTGTTTATTGCGTGCACATTTCGTGTTCATTGCGTGCACATTTCGTGTTCATTGCGTGTACATTTCGTGTACGCTGCGTGCACATTTCGTGCACATTTCGTGTACATTGCGTGCATATTTCGTGTACATTGCGTGCACATTTCGTGTTCATTGCGTGCACATTTCGTGTTCATTGCGTGTACATTTCGTGTACGCTGCGTGCACATTTCGTGCACATTTCGTGTACATTGTGTGCATATTTCGTGTACATTGCGTGCACATTTCGTGGTCATTGCGTGCACATTTCGTGTTCATTGCGTGCACATTTCGTGTTCATTGCGTGTACATTTCGGGTACGCTGCGTGCACATTTCGTGCACATTTCGTGTTCATTGCGTGCACATTTCGTGTTTATTGCGTGCACATTTCGTGTTCATTGCGTGTACGCTGCGTGCACATTTCGTGTACATTGCGTGCATATTTCGTGTACATTGCGTGCACATTTCGTGTTCATTGCGTGCACATTTCGTGTACATTGCGTGCACATTTCGTGTTCATTGCGTGTTTCGTGTTCATTGCGTGCACATTTCGTGTTCATTGCGTGTACATTGCGTGTACGCTGCGTGCACATTTCGTGTTCATTGCGTGCACATTTCGTGTTTATTGCGTGCACATTTCGTGTTCATTTCGTGTACATTTCGTGTACGCTGCGTGCACATTTCGTGTTCATTGCGTGCACATTTCGTGTTCATTGCGTGCACATTTCGTGTTCATTGCGTGTACATTGCGTGTACGCTGCGTGCACATTTCGTGTTTATTGCGTGCACATTTCGTGTTTATTGCGTGCACATTTCGTGTTCATTGCGTGCACATTTCGTGTTCATTGCGTGCACATTTCGTGTACGTTGCGTGCACATTTCGTGTTCATTGCGTGCACATTTCATGTTCATTGCGTGCACATTTCGTGTACGTTGCTTGCACATTTCGTGTACATTTCTTGTAAATTTCGTGAACATTTCGTGTAAATTTCGTGAACATTTCGTGTACATTTCGTGAACATTTCGTGTACGTTGCGTGCACATTTCGTGTAAATTTCGTGAACATTTCGTGTACATTTCGTGAACATTCTATATGTATTCTATATGTATTCTATATGTATTCTATATGTACATGGTTTTGGACATTTACATCCAATTTACACGAAATCTACACACATTTTACACTGGACAAGAGCGTGCATCTTTTCCAGTATTTAAAGGCCTGTTTCCAATAACCCAAACCGCCCTTGGCCGACCAAAGAATAGAACGAATCTATTGTGTTACTGCATCGTTCTATTGTTTTATATTAATGAGGTCCTTTTGAGGTATCCCATTTAGCCTCCACCATCTTTTCCAGTGAATTACTTAAAGCAAATGTTAATTCAATTATTTTATTTGACAGATGTGGTTGACTCACTCAGCCAAGCCGACATTGACAACATTGCTGCAAAACTCCAAGTGCGTTACAAAGTCGTAGATAACTTGGCTGCACCAACAACGTTCAGAGCCGACATCACACTGACTAACAATGGCGATGTACCGATCAAGGGAGGCGATTGGAGCGTCTACTTCTGTAGCATTCGCAAAGTGGCGAACACAGCCGCAATGAACAAACAAACCATCAAGTTTGAACACATCAATGGATGTCTGCACAAGTTTTACCCCACATCAGAGTTCAAAGACCTGTCACCTGGGACGAGCCTCACGCTTGAAATGACCGCGGCGCACTGGGTAATAGCGAGAAGTGACGTCATGCCCAATTGGTATGTGACGTCACCCGGGACGAAAGCGAAAACGATTGAAAGTACTCACAGCGAAAGCTTGAGTTTTGTTGATGATTTCGTTACGAAGGAACAGTGGAAACGCTTCGTGAATGATAAGTACGACCCATACACGGCAAAAACACGTTATGATATTGTGGAAATCGACGGTATTGAGGACAAGGACATGCCGCTGGTCATTCCACACCCTTTGAACGTCGCAGGACTAGACAGAGGAAATCAAGTCCAAATAAACAAGGAATGGAAAATATACGCAGACAAAGCGCTCGAAAAACAGGCCAAATTGCTGTCAGGTATGTGGATAACTTTATGGTATCCCTGTGGTAAGATAGGACGAAAGGACTGGGAATTTTCTGCGCATGCGTCATTGTATGACCGTGCGGGTTCCCTGTGTTAATTACTCTCGCAGATTATCGTTTGAAAGCAGAAAATATTCAGCTTCAGAGGCTTTTGCGAGATGGATAACACCAAACAGTGTTACAATCATTACTGATTTGGTTGACAGTAAATGACAGAAAGTGTTTTTTTTCCCCACATCTTTCAGATAAATTCCAGGCAGCAGTAGTGACGTCACCTCCTTCCGAATCAAGCAAAGTCATCCGCGTCTCTCTCGGCGATCCCGACGTTACAGCGAACGGTGCCAAGTCGACGAGTGGTGAAGCTTACAGCCTCGACATCGACGCGTCTTCGGAAACGATTACCGTTATTGGTAAAACATCTTCTGGTGTCTTCTATGGGGTCCAGACACTCCTGGCTCTTGCTGACAAAAAAAGTAAGTTTCGGATACTCAGCAGTAGTCATACAGGTCAGACAATTGGTTAATGGTTGGGAGGTAAGTGGGTAGCTCGGTTGATTGGTTGGTTTAATGGGAAAGGATGGCGGATCAGTACCATTATCCTTTGCGCGTAAAACACTAAACCTCGTAGAAAATTGCACGAGAACAGAGTTTTGAAAACGTCAGAATTTGCAAGTATGAAGCTGTTACCTGCTTCATTTATGTGAACGTGTTTAATAGAACGTTTATAGATGTGAGCGCACTAATTATTGTCTCCCATAAGCCTCTAGGAGTGACTTAGGCTCGCAAAGGATTGTGGTAAAATGTACAGTCGCCATCTTTTTCTTTACAGTGGTTGATTGATTGATAAGTTAGTTCGTTTTAAACGATCCTAACAACCTATAAACTTCTTAACGTTGCCTAGATACTGTTCCCAAGGTAACCATCAAAGACGCCCCTCGGTATGGTTATCGTGGAATGCATTTGGACGTAGGCCGTAATTTCATGCCCAAGTTAGCGGTGTTGCGCCTTCTTGACGTCATGTCAATGTACAAATTGAACAAGTTTCACTTTCATTTGACCGATGACGAAGGTTGGAGACTGGAAATACCTGGACTACCCGAACTTACCACGGTAGGAACACTTTGTCTTAATTAAATACTTAGTACCCCCTTCGTTTCTTTCTATATACACGTTTTCGTGCCCGACATTTTTTTCAGAACCGTTGAGAAACGGACGCCAGGCCCTTACCTAGGATCAGTAACAGCCTCTGTTCACTCCTTCTGGTCTTCCAGTGGTCCAAGGAGAACTGGGAAAGAGAGACGGGCCTGGAAATCCTAGCCAAATAAAGAGGGTCGTATATTTTAGAGTTTGGAGACGACTGTGCAAAACAATAGCCACACTTACCAAATATGGACGTTAAATAACAAATAAGGAATTCCGATTTAGAGATACCCCACGATGTATTTTTACCAGATTTTTACCAGAACTTTACAATTTTCTTTCTGCAGATTGGTTCAAAGCGTTGCTATGATACAACGGGCGATAAATGCATCCAGACCGATCTCGGCTCGAGTCCCGATGAGCCATCCACCGCTACACATTACACTGTGTCTGACTACAAAGACATTTTACAGTACGCTAACGACCGCCATATTCAAGTCATCCCCGAGTTTGACATGCCTGGCCATGGATACGCTGCCATCAAATCCATGGAAGCGAGATCGAGGAAGCTTAACCGTACAGGAGATGTGGCAGGTGCCTCGAAGTACTCCCTAACCGAAGCGGGCGATCCCTCGAAATATCTTTCCATCCAAATGTTCACAGACGATGCCATCAACCCGTGCCTAGAATCAACCTACACGTTCGTTGACCACATCGTGAACGAAGTTGTGCGCATGCACTCCGACAAACAACCGCTGACCATTTATCATTTTGGCGGCGACGAGGTGGCGCACGGGGCCTGGCAAAAGTCCACTTCGTGTAGGGACCTTTCTCAACAGAGAGGACTCAACTTTTCAGCCAGCGACATCGTCGACAAACTTAAGGACTATTTTGTACAGCGCGTGGCTAACATCACTGTGAAGTATAACTTGTCTCTTGCTGGATGGGAAGATGGTTTGCTTGGTAAAGGAGACATCCCTTACGACAGGAGTTTCATTGCTAATACAGATGTCTATGCGTACGCATGGAATAACATCTGGGAGTGGGGAGGCGGGAAAAGGGCTTACGAATTGGCCAACGCTGGCTACAAGGTAAGCCGCTGACCCATTGAAAAAAACGCGCGGAAATTCAATTTCCAACGCATTTCCAAGATTTGAAGATCGCGCGCTTTTCGCGCTTTTTTAGTTTAAATGCACGACCCCACAAGCGTCAACGCTTTAATTATTATCGTGTAGAAATACAAGTTATTGTATTGTATTGTATTGCATTCCCAGTGACTGAGGGTGGTCATAGCTAGGAGTGATTAGATCTAGTAGAGTTAGCTTGGCCGTTTTCCCCCCGGTACCCATTTATACACATGGATGGAGTGAAGCCATGAAATAAAGACCACAAAGTTATAACGAACCAGTACGTGTATTTTCAAAGTGATAATATTCCCTCTCTTCGTTGTTAAGGTTATCATGACCCAGGCCACTCATCTGTATTTCGATCACCCACAAGAGCCCGACCCAGAAGAGCGTGGGTACTACTGGGCCACTCGTTTTACCGATACTCGTAAGACGTTCGGATTTATTCCCGATGATTTGTTCGCCAACGTGGAGTTAGCGAGAAGCGGGGATCCACTAAGCAGAAAAGATCTATGTGCGAAGCCTGGCATGTGTGTGGATTTGAAACAAAAACAGAATATCGTAGGTGAGCCCGCTATCTGCACTTTAAATATAACAGCGGTTTAACGCGCATATTTATCGTAGGTGAGCCCGCTATCTCCACTTTAAATATAACAGCGGTTTAATGCGCGAATATGCAAGTCTAACCACAGGCAGCCCAACCATTTTTCCCTGAGGCTAGCTACTTATAATAAATAACAAGATATTTGTATGCGCGCATTTTTTGATGGGTTTCCTGTGGTAGAGCGCGTGCGCAATACGTATTATGTTGGGTTCCCTGTGCGCGTCCCGCATGACCGCCCGTTCTTTCCACCATTTTGCCTGGCAGGCATTCTGTCTGTCATCTTTTTAGCGAAACAATTTCACTCAGGGTTAACTATAGAAAGTTGACCTAGGGTGCTTTCCCTATTACAGTCAGTGGACAGACAGACCGTTCTGTTTGGTTAATGGAAGGCGCACTGAGTTCATACTTGATATAGCAATGACGATGTTATTTAGCAACAGGTTTTTATACTAACCAGAAATTTGCATTCTTGCAAGGAATGGCTGGTGCATTGTGGACCGAGACGGTGCGTACCGCTGACCAAATGGACAGCATGATCTATCCCAGACTGTTAGCGCTGGCAGAACGTGCTTGGTACAAGGCATCATGGGAAGACCTTAAAGATGATACCGAGAGAAATAAGAAGAGATTGGAGGACTGGAGAAAGTTCGCTAATGTTCTTGGACATCGTGAATTGGCGCGACTGGACGAATTAGGTGTCAAATACTATGTCCCACCCCCTGGGGCAAGGTTTGTGACATATCTGGCTTATAATTATTAGGGAAAATCCTGATTGAAAACAGGGTGGACGAATTTCTTCGGACAGACAGACAGAAAAGAAGACGCACGACAAACGGTCAAACAGACGGATACATATACATATATGGTATAGACAAACAGACAGACATATAGTTAGAAAAATACACCGACACAGACAGACTGAATCACTCAGATGGTAAAACGAAAGACTTGTAGAGTCAGACAGACGAACAGACAGACAAACAGACGGACCGCAAACAGACGGACGAACAGACAAACAGACGGACCGCAAACAGACAGACGAACAGACACAGACAAACAGACGGACCACAAACAGACAGACCAACAGACAGACCAACAGACAAACAGACGGATCGCAAACAGACGGACGAACATGCAGACAAACAGACGGACCGCAAACAGACAGACGAACAGAAACAGACAAACAGACGGACCGCAAACAGACGAACAGACAGATAGACAAACAGACGGACCGCAAACAGACAGACGAACAGACAGATAGACAAACAGACGGACCGCAAACAGACAGACAGACAGACCGTAAACAGACAGACGAACAGACAGACAGACAAACAGACGTACCGCAAACAGACAGACGAACAGACAGACAGACAAACAGACGGACCGCAAACAGACAGACGAACAGACAGATAGACAAACAGACGGACCGCAAACAGACAGACTGCAAACAGACAGACGAACAGAGAGACAATATTTCTCGAATACCGCATGTTGAGTAGATGAACCTTACTCAGTAATAACTTTATTTTCGTTTAAAGTTTTGATGGCAGCAAACTCAAAGTCCGAACTTCGATGCCAGGTCTTCCTGTGCAGTTCTCGGAGGATGATGGGAAAATGTGGCGCGATGTCACAAGCGATACAAAAGGGGAGAAAAATATGAAACTTCAGACACTGTAAGTACAAAATGTAACTATTAGAAAATATTCGTGGCTTTCTCGAATTTATGCTTGTGTTTTCGGTTTGCTGTTTTTAAATACATTTTTTACATCTAAATCAACAAACGCCAACAATTTTTTAACAGGTCAGCGGACCGTTCCCGTGCGAGCAGGCGTGTTGACGTCCCAGCTGCTCCAGTCAAAGCCAATGCGTCGTCTGTTACCTTGACAACAGGGCTCATCCAGGCTCTCGTTCTCATGAAACTCATTTACAAGAACTTGCCACATTAATTATTTTTTTACCTTCCTTCTTTCCTTCTTTTCTTCCTTTTCTTTCTTCTTTTCCTTTTGTAAACGAACCTATGTTGCCAGTTGTTCTGTCCTCAAAAGAGATTCGCGACACCACAAGAGTGCAAAGTATGTAGACAGTCCCTACCTGTGTATTTTTCAAGAAAATTAAAAATAAATATTTTAACCCAGTCTCAGCATTTGTTCATTTGATTGGGCTCCCTGTGGTTAGGCACAGACAGATTCTGCTCGGCAACTTTTGAGCAACTTATTCAATTTTGAGCAACTTTTTCAATTCTGAGCAACTTTTGAGATTTCCAAGCAACTTTTACCAAAATGACAATTTTTGATATATTTTGCCATTTCAAATCAAACACCGAACGAAAAATCTTGCTATAAGCACGATTTTCTGTGGTGTATCATATATGGATGTCTCGTTGGGTGTCCTGTGGTGTATCTTCCATATATGGATGTCTCGTTGCTCGTTGGGTATCCTGTGTTAATATTCCAAATATAGAACAGCTTCCGGTATTGCTGAAAGCAAAATGGCGGAAGCCATGCAAGAAAGCGAAGACCCTATTCAAATTGCTAGAGAAAACGGGGCAGAGATGACGGAACCTGAAAAAATTTTCACTGCTACTGCTTGGACTTCTTAAAGAGCCTCAGTCAGCCTCTTATTTGTTATAGTTTTTGTTCGAAAATAGTAGCAGCTATTATTGTATATCGTATGAGTTTGATACTTCAAACTCCCAATTCAATTGAAAATATTGTTAAGACATCTCTAGCTCAGCCAGACAGCCAATGGAAATGGATGTATTTTTTGACTCACTATGTTGCTAAGCCAACAAAATGGCGGCCTAGTGAGTCTCTTTTTAATACAACCATATTGATTCAGTATAATTATGCAATATGGTGTTTAGAATAATTGCTTGATCTTTTGAAGCTGTTGAGTTTAGAAACTTGATTCTTTATCACTTTTCAATAAATCAGGCAACAAGAGTGAGAACATTTTTTTTTTTTTGGAGCAACTTTTTATATTCTGGGAGCAACTTTTTCAAATTTGAGCAACTTTTGAGCAACTTTTGAGGGTTTTTTGGGGCAACTTTTAAAGAATTTTTGAGCAGAATCTGTCTGTGCCTACCTGTGGTAACTGCAGACGTGAAATAAATACCACAGGAAACCCAATGTTCGCGTACCATTCACACCAAACTGTTTTAGTTAAAGTGCCTATGAAACGAAAATGTCGATCCTTGCTTTATTGTACATTATTGTTGTTTGGTCTTTCTCTGAACATTTGCTGTATTTAAATGTCGACTTTGAGTGTGCGTGGCGTTTGTAGATAATTTTCTAAACCTGTTTAGTTAAACCACTTTAGACATGTTTAAGCTTGAAAAGTTATTGTACTTAATTGTATTGTATTGGTGAACCCTTGGTGTGAACGGGGTTTATCGTAGCAGACAAAAATTAAGAGTGGTCTGGGGTCTATCATCCAGAGTCCAAAGGTCCACGATTCCACGATCATTCCTGTGTTGTAGTAATTTATTTTCGCGGGTCTTTGATTTCGCGATGTTTTTTTCAATCGCGAATCCAATTAACAATATAAAGTACGTAGCAGAAACAAGCACTGAAGTATTCCCGGAGTATTTCGTGATGCCTTTCGTGACTGGTAAGATGTCTGGCAGCAGGCTCCTGCTGACAGACAGTACGCTGTTATGAAGGGTCGCTGTAAAACGCGGATGGACCCTGCGGATGGACCTGGCGGATGGACCCGGCGGATGGACCCGGAGGATGGACCCTGCGGATGGACCTGGCGGATGGACCGGATTTTTTTGGAAAATATATAGAAATATAGAAAATATAAACGTAATAAATCCAAACTAGTTATAAATGGGTCTCGGTATTTTGCGAGCTGCTTGTTGCAGTTCTGAGTATTTTGCGCATCGTAACATAGCCTGCGTAGACATAAAACTCGTATCAGAAATATGAAACTCCCTATTAGTCCTGTCCTGTGGCTTTGGAACCAGCAGTGTCACTTCTTGAAGGTGCTGGTCCTGTGGAGACCTGTGAGACTGATCTAGTGTCTTTCACGGTGCAGTAATTTTCTCGGCGTTGCAGTGGAACTCGGGTAATAGAGTTGGATGGCAGTCTGTTTATAGTGTCGAGTATATTTCAGTCATATATAGTTTCATTTTTACCATTGCGCATTATAATCCACACAACAATCAATTTTAAACATACTAAATTTAAAGTGCACCCTAATAAATCACGAGTGCCGAATTTCATTTCAAGAAAAACAAAACAACTCAAGATAGTTAAAGGCAATTTGGAAAATCACATTTCTTGTAATATTAAACCGTCGCCTTATTTCTTGATCGTCTGTATTGCCTTGTCTGTCTTGTGTCTGTCTTGTTTCAGCCATGACGAACCCGACGTGTTTATCGATAAGATCAGGACATCCATACATTCAAATGTGGATTCCAAAAAGAAGACATAATATAAAAGAATCGTTGATAAAACGTTCGATAAGAAGTTCTCATGTGGGTCTTGTGACTGGAGATGGTCAATGTTTACGTGCTGGACAACGAATAATCTTGAGCATTACTCCCTCTCAGTCTGTGTCCGATATTGAATCATACACCCGGGAAGGGTACTCCCATATAAACGCTGTACGTGTATGTGCCGCTGGACAGGGTCGGGCCAGTTTGGCCTTCTAGGTCTGAGATGGGTATCATCTCAGCTCTTTTAGATCGGAGATGGGTCTTTGATCGGCCCCGTCTTTGGTCTAAAATGGGGCACTAAGTTTCAGCATTTGAGATGGAATTGTTTTTTTTTTATAGGTCTGGGACAGGGTATATAGGGATTTTTAGCCGGTCCTAGTGTACACCCTCACCTATAGATTATGCATGGAGTACCCCCTCCCCCCTCCCCCCTCCTCTACGTCAAGCGGAAGCTAGCAGTATCATGTCGACTCACTTCACAGATCGGCCCAAGTGATGTATGCCATGTTCATGTCTGATCGCCTCAGTATAATACTAAACTCAAGTAAAATTCATCAAAGTGAAATTGTAAAATGAAAAATGTAAAATGCACTTCTAAATTAATGTATAATCTTTTTTCGAAAAACAAAAATTTGATCCATCCGCCAGGTCCATCCTCCAGGTCCATCCGCAGGGTCCATCTGCAGGGTCCATCCGCAGGGTCCATCCGCAGGGTCCATCCGCAGGGTCCATCCGCAGGGTCCATCCGCAGGGTCCATCCGCAGGGTCCATCCGCAGGGTCCATCCGCAGGGTCCATCCGCAGGGTCCATCCGCAGGGTCCATCCGCAGGGTCCATCCGCAGGGTCCATCCGCAGGGTCCATCCGCAGGGTCCATCCGCAGGGTCCATCCGCAGGGTCCATCCGCAGGGTCCATCCGCAGGGTCCATCCGCGTTCTACAGCGACCCTGTTATGAAAGAGTAATTCTTTTCGATTGAGTCAGGAGTGTTGACACACGGATTTGCACACGTGAAATGAATTCTTGTGATTTCTGAAATGTACCGAAGTATAGTCAAGGGTCCATCATCCAGAGTTCAAAGGTCCACGATTCACAGTCCATTCTACGTTTGACATCGTTGGTAGAAAATGTGTGGGTAAAAATGCCTGCGGGGGAGAGGCTAGGACGGAACTATTATTTCTCAGTCGAACGTTTTCCAAATGGTGATCCGTATTAACTAACAGGCCCTAGAACTGACGCTGTGGATTAATTTTAACTTTACAGTCAGAGGTTTGGATTCTTGGAGAACTGAATACCCGCTGCGATCGCTACGCAATAGTATTAGACTAAAACCACTACGTAAGCACCTTCCTGGCCGACTTGGTGCCTAGACTTTCCAGACGTCGAATTTGTAGGGCTGCACGCTTTTAATATTTGAGCGAAGGGGTTGGTAATGTTGAAGACATGGATTCCAGTTAAAATTATAATCGAAATGTATGCTCCCGATGTATAATGCTACGACATTAGGAACAATGTCAAAGCAATAATAAGCTTGTTGTCAGGACAGTTGACCAGTTATTTTCTGGTTGCTTTGATGGTCTTTGATTGATATTTTCGCGATTATTTTTTGGCAACCGCAAAAACAAGTATTAACAATGTAAAGTACGTAGCAGAAACAAGCACAGAAGCCTTGTACAAATATATTTCACAAAATATTAGTAGACATATTACGCGATGGCTTTCGAGAGAGTCTAGTCTGAGTGATGCAAGATGTCTGGCAGATAATTGTTATGTAATTCTTTTCGATCGATTCAGGAGGTCCGGTGACGTACGTTTGTTATGGATTAGCGCCTCGAAAACAAAAGAAAATTGTACAATTACGTAACTGATAAAAATATTCCCTTCGAAGCGTTCAGGACGACATTGCACGTGAAATGAATTTATGTGACTTACGAAATGTACTGAAATAGCTAGGACTTTGTTTTCCTCGATTTTTACTTACGAAATGTACCGAAATAGCTAGGACTTTGTTTTCCTCGATTTTCAGTTATCGTAAAGACCTTGAATGGCATTCATACGCTGGCTTCCGGTTTGAATAACCACTTCTGATTGGTCGAAATATCACACGACCCGCGTTTTGATTTTAATCATAGTTAGGAGAATTCAAATTTACATCAACAGTGGATCTACATTTATTGCACTTTTCTCACAATATATATCGAATTTCTTCGTAATTTAAGAAAAAAACAGTTTTTAGAAAAGAACTGTGTTAGTGCTTGTCCAAAATTGTTCAATTCGGTGTCGATAGATCGTGAAAATGTAAAGTCTATTTCGCCTTGTGATTGTCAGTTGACTTCCGGTGACCTTGAATGACCGTCCAAGGATCTGAGCGTATATAACTAGCACGAGAAATGTATTCAGCCACAAAAATAGCTTCATATCCCGAGAACACAGCTCATTCAAGAAACACTGCTACGAGAAAAGGTAAGAAAAGCTTATCCATCAGCCAGAATCTCTGAAGTATTTCTATTTGTTGGTTTTCAAACGAACGAAAATGTCGCGTACATGTCAGTGTGCGACAAATGTACAAGAACGAGCCGGTTGAATAAATACATTTTGTATTTGATGTTTTCGTTTTCGGTTCTTGCCCAGCTACAACATAGCTCGGCTGTAAGCGTTGGGTCAAGGATCGACAGCTTTAAATTCGCCTCTGTGATATTTTGATTCAACGTAAAGTAAGTAAGCTAAGCGTAGTACGATCACAATTTTATCGATATCTTCAATTTAAAAAATACATTTTGCAATTTGGTAAGCTTAAATTTAAAAAAGAGCATAGAGATAGAAACTCTAGCTTAACTTAATACTCACATGAATTTATAAATACGAGTTTATGCGTCATTGAAATTTAATTCTGCACTATTGAAGAGAGTTGTGCAAGATTGTAAATAATGTGAAAATGCGACGTTTCGGACGTTGAAGTTCTTCGTCAGACTATTTTAAAACTACAAAATGGCCAATGACTAACACTGCAGTGCAAATTACACATTTTTATCAATAGTAAGTCTTATTTAAAATTGGCATATGTCCGATATGGTTTCTCGTGCAATTTGGGATAAATCAGTTTGAACTAACTTGTGTTTCGCAATGCAAACACACATTAATTGCATTGTGACACGTACATGTACCATACCGTTTATTTGAAATCATATGCATGGTTTCTAGTGCAATTTTTACTTGTGCAATTCTGAACTCCTTGAAACCCCACTGGTTCAAATTTATTCCATATTGCAGGAGAAAACCCATATGATTCCTTTTATATTTTAAAAATATACATGAACATTTTTAAGCCAAAAAAGCTAAACGCGCGCGTGCGCTCGATGGTACGCGCTAGAAATCCACGGTGTAACGCAATAATTTCAACACCAAAATCAAGGAAAAGTTTGATTTTAAGATTGTTTTAGCTATTCAGCATCGATAAATATCTGCACTGAATTTTATATGTGATCTGCGCTGTGTTTATACACAGCATGCGTTGCAGCACACAAAGCCAGGGCAAAACCGAGGGCAAAACCGAGGGCGTAACAAGAGGTTTGGTTTCCGGTTGTAACCCCGGGGGGTAGGGGGGGTTCCTGGTTAAAAAATGGTTAGGTATGTGCGGCGAGATGTTCAGACCTGGAGCCTGTTTTTGGAATTTGTCACTCGAAAACCTGGATTTACGAATTTTCCAAATAAAAAAACCTGGATTTACGAATTTTCCAAATAAAAAAACCTGGATTTACGAATTTTTCAAATATGATGCAATCGTCAAGATATTTTGCCAGACTAAACACTCGCACCTTTACCTCTGACTGACGCCCGGCTGTCGCCATTATTGTTCATGCGGAGTTTTACTGGAAAAGCCGATACCACGTGAGTAATTATTTTTATGGGTTCATTTAACCTGGATTAGAGAATAAAATGACCCAAAACCTAGACCCTGGACCGCCGCACATATATATCATGTAATTATTGGGAGTACCCCCCCCCCCCCCCCCCGGGGGGGGGGGGGGGGGGGGGGGCTGTAACGCAGGCTATGTTACACTTGAACTGCACTGATCTCAGCCAATCAGAAACGATATTTTTTTTTCATGTATATTATTAATGCCTATACTAATTTCTCTGGAGATTTTTGACAAATTATTTATAATTATTTTACTCTCTTTTAGATTCAAAGATGCCTCCCTGCGTTGCAAGGGAAACTGCTCCCGCTGCACCTCCAAGTACAGATGAAATTACAGTCCCATCCACCGAAAAGAAAAGTGAAGTGCATATAGTTTGGGTTAATGTTATATTCATGGCCGTGCTCCATTTGATGGCATTATATGGCATGATTCTACTGCCACAACTCAAGCTTCTATCTATCCCATGGATTTTATTTTGCTATTTATATGGAGGAAATGGAGTTACTATGGGAGCGCACCGGTTGTGGGCACATCGTAGTTACAAAGCCATGTGGCCTCTGCGTTTCATCCTCATGCTTGGAAACAGTATGGCTGCGCAAAATGACATTTTTGAATGGGCACGAGATCATCGTGTTCACCACAAGTACTCTGAGACCGACGCTGATCCGCATAATGCTACACGAGGATTTTTCTTCTCACATATGGGCTGGCTGCTTCAAAAGAAGCATCCTGACGTCCTCAGTAAAGGAAAAGGCATTGACTTGAGTGACTTGTATGAGGATAAGATTGTCATGTTTCAGAGAAGGTAATTATATTTCGTTTCTTCACTCCTCATTATTAATCTTCCCTCTCGCTTCATTATTTCCTTTTCCTATTTCCCCCTGCTGTATTTCAAATAGTTTTGAAGATCAGATGGGGGAGGGAGTGATATAGGGGGGGTGGTATAGGGGGGGCGGTATAGGGAGAGGGGGAGGTATAGGGGGGAGGAGGTGGTATAGGGGGGGGGGGGAGGGTAAAAGGAACGAAGGGCACTACGACAAACAAGTTCTTTTGACAAAGTTCAACTAACTGGAAATATTTCTGTCGTGATAGATACTTCAAGCCTATATCAATGATGATGTGCGTGGTTGTTCCAACACTGGTTCCATGCCTTTGGGGGGAAAGCATATGGCTGTCGTACTTCACAGCCTTTGCTTTACGCTATATTTGCCTACTTCACGCCACGTGGTCTGTTAACAGCTTTGCGCACATGTTTGGGAACAAACCCTATGACGTCAACATCAACCCGTCTGAGAATCGCTTCGTGGCGTTCGTGTCGGCTGGAGAAGGTTTCCATAACTACCACCATACTTTCCCCCAGGACTACTCCACCAGTGAATATGGAACAAAGTCGAACCTGACAACGCGAATCATCAATTTCTATGCCTGGATTGGCTGGGCATATGACAGAAAGACAATCCCACAGGAAGTGATAGTCAAGCGAATGCAGAGAACTGGCGTGCTGAGAGATATGAAGTCTCACCAGGAATGACATTTGTAAAGATTATGACCCAGTCGGGAGCCTCTAGTCTCCTATGCACCCGTTCTTAGTTTCGGGATCCCTGTGCTCAGAGAACGTTACGTGACGGAACTAAAAACGGCTGCGAAGGAGACTAGGAGCCTCCTGGCTCAGCTACATTGCAATAGAATGCAATTGCCGGTAGCCAATACTGTGCCGACATGCTACACGTAAAATTCATTTGGATGAGTGTTTAAATGTTGGCGGAACTGATTAGCTAACATTGCTGATTTCTTGCATTTTGACAGAAAATATTTTGCATCGACCATGTTCTCAGTCTCTCTACTAAAAAACACGATCTCTTAACGCTTTTAAAATATCGCAAAATTATGCATAAACAGAGCAGATGACTGTGAGATACTTGTGACACGGCGGTTCCGTGATTTCGGATTTCGAACGGAGTGCACGCCGGGTATTTCATAGTCGTATGATCTGGTCAGTAATCATATTGTCTTTTGATTAACAAAGTTACCACAGCAAAACAAATTAATAAATATATCAGCCATAATATAAGTCAAACCTGTAAATATTTTTTACGATAAAAAATGTTGCATTTTCTACGTTTCGATATCCTCAAGACACGTGTATAATCGCTATGTTTTTTTAAATTATTCTGCGATCAGTTAGTATATATATTATTCTTGAAAATGACGTCTTGAGGGCACCCGAGGTACAACATTTTCTGCTCAAAAAGTTACTATTGAATGAAACTGAAATATTGTACAAAAGTACCACAAAATAAAAAAAATATTTAAATATCTGACTTAATTAATACTATAGTTATTTTTTAGGATTGTGGGGGGTACAAACTACAAAGAAACATTACTCCACATGGGTTCAGTCGCATGCGATTTTATCCCGATTATAACACAAACGTTAACAAAAGAATGCGATATATTTGGGATAAAATCGCAAGCGCACTGAACCACGCTGACATGCATTGATAGACCCGTCGATCAAAAGTCTGTAATAAGTCTTTTTCCCGCTCGAACGTGATGTACAAGGCGCCTGCGATTGGTTAAAACACTCGCACCACTTATGTATGATTTATGATTTACGAGTGTTAGGAGAATTAAAATCTATTCGGAGAACTTTTGTTGCATTTTCCTTGCAAATGCAATAATAATATTCTGTTTTATCCTTAATATTGCTAATATAATACGAAAACGGAAATAATGATCTAGAGACGTGTTTTTGTAACGGGAAACCTCTTTGAAAAAGTTTGGACTTTTGCTATGAAAGAAATTCTCCCTTGTTACTAATATTGCTGATCATTTACAAACAACCTTTTTATGAGGCATTCCAGAAACAGTGCGACCCATGTTTAGAAGTTTTGAGGAAAAGGATATCATTCTCGATAATTATTGCTCTTTTAATACTACAGGTAAGGCTAAGTTTTGAGAAAAAGGATTTTAAAAACACTGTGGATTCCAACTATGAATTCCAGCTTTGTATGATTGTAGTTAAACTACTTAAGCTTAAGTACTTTCGTATTATACATTGTATAGCTCCATCTATTCAATTGAAACTGAAGAATTTAGTAGGTACAAAGCTCCCATTTTGATCATTTAACAGCTCATTTCGTACTTCAGTTCTGCAGTTTTGTAGATGAAGTCAGTGTAGTAAATTAAAAAGGTGTATTTTGCTTTTAATATCAAGTTTCTGGCTCCCGCCAGTGTTTCACGAGAGTTTTGGTTGGTTGATTTTACACATTTTCAATTTTTGCATTGAATTATGAAGTCTGCAGGGGTTGGATCCAGGAACTACAAAAATAGGAATCGTAGCAGTAATGTGGCAAACAGAAATGTTTCATATGTGACATGAAGCCATTGTTATATGTATACCAACCATGCAGAGATAGAATTAAGCAACAAGATTGTAAGAAATAGTAGAAATATGACTGTACAATACTAAAAGACTAAAAACTAATATGTTATATGACATACCGAACCCCTTCCCCCCATCAACCAATTTTGTGTGTGATCACAACATAACATTGATGTATAAGGGAAGGGGGAGCATGGATGGATCCAGAGATTTTGCAAAGGGGGGCGCGTTCAGGTTGGACTTTGGTTTCAGCCAAATGTTATGTAAATATTTTTGTTGGCAAAAAAAGGTATTGGAATTTCCATAAGGGGGAGGGGGTGTGCGCCTCCTTCGCCCCACCCTAAATCTACCCCTGGGGAGGGTAAATAGCACAAGAAACAACATGACGATCAAATCGTAACATTACTGGTTTGCAAATACATAAAAGTCATGTCCATATAAATGTGTCTATGATTGTAGCTATAACTGAATAATATAAATTTGTCCACAATAATATTATTATAATTATGAACACATGGAATATCCTGAGCATAGGTAACCTGCATGCAATTGATTTATTATTATTATTATTATTATTATCATTATTATTATTATTATTATTATTATTATTATTATTATTATTATTATTATTATTATTTACACAATAACTTAAATCTTAGTATCTTTGGTTATAAGTTTGATGATTTAACTGTATAGACGATGGCATATGTTATGGATATAATATATGGCACACGCTGTTTGATGCTTGATCAAAAACTGACAATAAAGTAGAGACTGACAACCTTTTTCATGTTTGGTCTCATTCTCAAGCCTGTCAAGACCTGGGTTTGACCTTGTTTGACCTTGAGAACAGAATTAATAATTGCTCGACTATGGAAATCCATTTTGAAGTCATATTTTCATGTTTTGTTAGTTTTCACATCCTCAAAATTTTGGTTTGCTTTTTTGTGGTGGTCACGTGATCTATGACGTCATATTCGAGAAAAACACTAATTCTAGCGAGTTTTGTAAGTGGCAAAAAAATTAATATCAAAATCAATGCATTTCATAGAGCTAAATATCAAACTGGGTAGATGATAGTATAGCTTTGCTGTCGGTAAAAGAGATATTGAGGTGAATTATTTAAAATTTCAGGTCACGTGACCTGTTTTAGCAAATATCCCCTTAAATCTTGAAGAACGTCCTATCAGCTGGGCAGATGTTTGTAGTATACTCGGTAATTGAAATAGGTTAGGCACATCTTATTGTCTTTGTGATTAAAACTAGTCGCCGGAGAAAAAAACGAATTTTGTATAATAATTAATGACATCACGTGGTCACGTGATCACTCTAACCCTTAAAATGAAGTTAAGGTTAATCGTCCTAATACTTTCTAATATTGTGCCAAGTTTCATCTAATTACGTCAAGTCTCCACGTTTCAACGTCAAAAAACGTTTTTAAGCTCCTGACCCAGGCCTTTAAATAGGCTTGAGTTTAAATCAATGCACGTCTCTTTTTATGTTATTTTTGGTTTGAAAACTTTTGTGTATATATATATACCTGCAAAAAAAGTATAGCTAGATTATACACACCTGCTGACATACATGTATATTTGTGTTTCATTATAGCTAGAATGGCACCTCATTTGGAGATGAATGAAACTGCTTCGTCCAAAACTATTGCAAGCACAGCTGAAAAGGAGACCCCCTTGCCTGAGAATACAAGAAAGATAGTTTGGGTTAATGTGGTGTTCATGATCCTCCTCCATCTTATGGCTTTCTACGGAATGGTTCTTCTTCCCAAACTCAAGTTAGCAACATTGTTGTGGATTGTTTGGTGCCACTACTTTGGTGGGGCAGGTGTTACCATGGGAGCGCACAGGTTGTGGGCACATCGTACCTTCAAAGCCACATGGCCTCTGCGTTTCATCCTTATGCTTGGAAACAGTATGGCTGCCCAAAATGACATTTTTGAATGGGCACGAGATCATCGTGTTCACCACAAGTACTCTGAGACCGACGCTGATCCGCATAATGCTAAACGAGGATTTTTCTTCTCACACATGGGCTGGCTGCTTCAAAAGAAGCATCCTGACGTCCTCAGTAAAGGAAAAGGCCTGGATTTGAGTGACTTGTATGAGGATAAGATTGTCATGTTTCAAAGAAGGTATTCAAAATACTATGCATTGATCTCTTTTGGATTCATACATATTATGATTACATAATTAGGCATTATCTGATAGCCATCAGGATCAGTACCCCAGGGAGGGTACTCAGGTGCAAAGCCCTTTTGGGGTTTGAAATTTATTATTATTAATTTATTATTATTTATTATTATTAATTTATAAATTATTAATAAATTATTATTTATTATTAATTTGCAAATTTGGAAAGTTATTAGACCTTATTAGGTTAGGTTATGGACCGTCTGGATACAGTCATGAGTCTTTGATCTTCTGTATACAGCTAATTGCATAATCGTTGCCGGGTTGAAAATCATGAAAGCTATAACCAAAAGGAATTCTGGGAAATTAAAACTCTCAAATAACACCATCAAATGATCGACCTTTTTATCCAGACTTGTAGGATCTTAGTTAAATAGCTCATATACCTTCAAAACTACGAGAACATTGAATATATATGTATGTAATGCGGATCATGAACTGATTTCCCATCCATCCTTGCAGTCTCAGCTTCTATGATTTATGATTTTCAATCCGACAACGATTATGCAATTAGCTATATATAAACAGAAAGCTCATGAATATAGGAATCTTCAGTAAAACAATAATACTGCAGGAAAGATATGGTCTTGACTATATTATCTTGTTGATTATACTTCTGTATAATAGATTTAGCTAGTTCTACATGTATATATATATAGCTAATTGCATAATCGTTGTCGGGTTGAAAATCATAAATCATAGAAGCTGAGACCGCAAGGATGGATGGGAAATCAGTTCATGATCTGCATTACATACATGTACATATATATTCAATGTTCTCGTAGTTTTGAAGGTATATGAGCTATTTAACTAAGATCCTACAAGTCTGGACAAAAAGGTCGATCATTTGACGGTGTTATTTGAGAGTTTCAATTTCCCAGAATTCCTTTTGGTCGTAGCTTTCATGATTTTCGACCCGACAACGATTATGCAATTAGCTATATATAAACAGAAAGCTCATGAATATAGGAATCTTCAGTAAAACAATAATACTGCAGGAAAGATATGGTTTTGACTATATTATCTTGTTGATTATACTTCTGTATAATAGATTTAGCTAGTTCTACATGTAGTTTTAATTTTAATTAGAGTTTTAATTTCCCAGAATTCCTTTTGGTCATAGCTTAATTCATGATTTACAACCCGACAACAATTATGCAATTAGCTATATACTCTACATGGCCGTATATATATAGATACAAATATATGAGCAGCTAGCAATTACTGTTAGGGAATTACAATGTCAAGCAGGAGGCGAGACATTGTAATTCCCATACAGTGCAGTTGCGAATATTGTATCAGACTTATCATATCCACAGATGTGGATGTATAAAATGTATTCATGTTCTACTATAATTTAACAAGTGCGAACTATGTTTGCTGAAATTCTCTTTTGAAGTAACATATTTTTCTTATTCTCTGGCAGATACTACAAGACCATCTCACTGATGTTGTGTGTCGTTGTACCAACACTGGTTCCATGCCTTTGGGGAGAAAGCATATGGCTGTCTTACTTCACAGCTTTCGCTTTCCGCTATGTTTTCAATCTTCACGTAACATGGACTGTGAACAGTTTTGCACACTTGTTTGGAAACAAGCCTTACGATGTCAACATCAACCCATCTGAAAACATGTTTGTGGTGCTTGTTTCTTCTGGAGAAGGATACCATAACTACCATCACACATTCCCCCAAGACTATTCTACCAGTGAACATGGGTTTCTCAATGTTACTACAGTCATAATCAATGTTTTTGCTTGGATTGGCTGGGCATACGATAGGAAGAAAATCCCCAAGGATGTTGTTCTCCAGCGCATGATGAGGACAGGAGAGATTAGCGACACTAAACGTGAATAATATTCACTTACAGGTACGTGTGGACCCCACAGGGGGGGGGGGGGGGGGGGGGGACCCAACAGGGAGGGGGGGGGGGGGGGTATATACTCAGGTATAATAGTTTTGCACACGACCCCACAAGCTTTTCAGCTTTAATTTTAATCGTGTATAAATAAAGTTATTGTATTGTATTGTATTGTATTAGTGACAGGAAGGTGCCATATGACTTTTTGGGGTTTGAAATTAGTGAGTTGGGCCACTTCTTTTTTTGGGGGGGAAGGGGGTACGTGGAGGAAGAGGGTGGTTAGAAATTTGCTGGATTCTTCTGGGTAGTATGATATTGGGACAAAATTTTATTGTCATTGCATGTGTATAGATCTAGAGGCCTACATGTAGGTATGTACTGACAGGCCATTGAGGTTTCAATAATAATTTATGGGTTTACTGAAGTGGCCACGAGAAAAAGTCCTGCATGGCCATTTCATACACTATAATAATATTTTTGTCAACTAATCAATTTTAATTTATTTTTCTGGAAGCATTAGTATAATTATTAATCAACTTTATTTATTTGCAGGGAACATCAAACCACTATGTAATGTCTATAGTGGCTAGCTCCCCTATGCTAAAACTACTAATTAAGGAATGGTCAACGCTTAGCGTGCATCCATTGAGTTATGGAGCATGCGGGAATTTGGGAGAGCACGAGAGAAGCGTAAGAGTTGCTCGAGGCATAGCCAAGAGCAACTCTAGCTTCACGAGTGCTCTCCCAAATTCCCAAGTGCTCCATAAACTCGATGGACGCACAGCTAAAGCGTTGACCATTTCTTTTATAACATAGTCACTGCAAATTAAAATAAAACGATTTGATTTTCCGATTGAATTCAGAGAGCGCGCTATGCCGATGACGTGAGCGTGTGTACATGGGCACGAGCGTGTGTCTGTGCGCTTATGGACACACGCTAACCAACCAATCAGAGCGCGCGTTATATCATACCTATGTTATATAATATAAACCTGTTTTCAAAAACGTTGCCCATCTACAAAATACAAAATAGTAAAATAGCAAAAAAGGAATTAATTAGAGAAACAAAAGAAATGCACTCAAGCTGAACTCTGACTCATTGTTTCTCTAATTAATTCCTTTTTACTATTTTACTATTTTGTATTTTGTAAATGGGCAACGTTTTTGAAAACAGGTGTATATTAGATTTACTAATTTTGTCTAAAATCTCATGGCCATGCAAGCTCCCCAGAAGATCAGTATAATATTATTGGTATTGTTATTTAGTATTATTATTATATATGGCAGACCATATAGGAATATATGTAACCCTAAAACTCTCCACTTCAGCACAGCTTGGACACCCCATTGAAAACTGCAGCATGGTCAATAGTCCATTTCCGAGTTCCTTTTATCTCTGTTTCAAAACGAGTCTACGTGTGAAACCTTTCATATGAAAATTAGTTTTATTTACATGAAAAAGGAAAAATTATTTGCATAAGAAAGGTTTCGCACGTAGACTCGTTTTGAAACAGAGATAAAAGGAACTCGGAAATGGCCTATTAATTAAGCAGAATTAGTAAACCAATTAACTAAGTTTTAAAGTGTTATATTAGGAGATATATTTTGATAAAACAACTACATCCACATGTAGTATGTATTAAGGTGGCCCCATGCGCAATAATGGAACTTGAATAATTTTTATTTTGATGACGTCATGTGCGGGCGATCATTTTTAAAAAGAAACTCCAAAACTACACGGTAAAATCTTTTCATAATTTTACAATTTGTTTGTAATATAAAGCTACACTAATTAACATAATATGAAAAAAATTGGTACTACAGATTTTTCATTATTTTGCAAAATCGATATTTTGCAATATTTTGGATTCTGTAGTGCGGAATGTTTCGGTTCTTTGTCAAATGATAGGTGAAGTGTAGAATTTTCATAATGGAAAGTATTAAAAAGATTCACTGTGTAAACCGTGCGTTTTTATTGATTTTATGAGAAAAATTTGTTAAAACTGGCATGGCGTTGCTATGGTAACCTTTCGAGTGATCATTTTCATATAAAACGATTCCCCAACTCATGATCTGTCATATGGTTGGCTGTTATAATGGTCACGACTGATTTATCTCTGACCAGTATTGAATACCCTAAAAGGGACCGGAAAACTCTATTGGTGGTCATTTTTATTTCTGACACCCTAAGTGGGACCAAAACACGAAAAAAACACCTAAAAGGGACGACGAGCATCCCCGCCACTTTGGTATCGGAGTCCCCCCCAGGTGTTTGATGCCAAAATGGCACAGCTCGATTCACAATGGATTAAATGCTTCTTCTTCTCTTATCAAAAAAAAACGCTGAGACTGAAGTCATTATTATTATTATTTATTATTATAAGTCTGCTCTGCGGTTCTTTCAAGTAGCCTGACTTAGCTTCTAGCCCGAAACATGCTCAGCTACCCTATTTCCCTATAGGCCTGAACTTCAGTTAGCCCCAGAGCAGTCTGACAATGCTATAGCTTACAATGTGTACATGTAGCTATGACCCTGAAGGTATTCACTTCCAAGGTAAGTTCACACAATGCTGTACAATGCACAAATTATATCATAAATGGCAGTGCACCCCCTGCCCCCTCCTCCCCTTCCACTCCCCTCTACTCCTCGCCTATCCCATTGGAATGTGTATAGGTGGTGAAGATTTAGGGGAGTACTGTACATAATTATAGTATCAATGTATCAAGCACTAAAAGATGTTGCCATGCCTACGAAAGTGCATGCTGTTGGAAGGTTATATAGTTACCACATGTCGGCCACAAAGTACTGTATGTCTACCATTGCATTTGGTGTCCATGCAGTAGTGGATTTGATAAGAACCTTCAATACAGAGGCTGAAAGACTGTCAAATCTCATGATAGAGACAAAATATATATTCTGTGGGGCGCAACGAATGCCTCTGGTCCCGTCAGAGAACAAAAAGATGTTAATTCCACTAAATACACAATTTTCAAAATGCGGAACAATCCAGACAGTGTTTAGAATTCAAAATGTCGGTCATGAATCGGTGGCGGGTACGAACACAAAGACAGAGTAGAAAATACTGACACATAATATAATTAAATACTGTTTTGTACTTACTTTTCAAAGTTTTGCACTGACGTTGTGTCCAGCTCACAGGAGTTGAGTTTTGACTCCCACAACAACAACTGCACATGCAGAAAGAGCGCGAACTTCGCGCGCAAAATCTCTGTTTACGCGCAAAGCATTACGGGATTTCTTCAAAATGGCTGCTAAGATTTTTATTTATTTTATCTCGTCTCCCCTACTGAGGCAACAACAAGATTATTTCTTTATTTTTATCAGAAAAATGGGTAAAAAAATCAATAGCATAAACAAAAATTGTGACATTTTCTTGGTTCTATTGTAAAATCGCGCCAGAGGAAGGCGTGCGCACACAAGTACGGCAGTGAAACATGGAATGTTCTTATTTTTTACTTTTTAACCTTTGGTGCATCACCATTCAAACTTGTTGTCATATTCAGTGAAAGGATGCGTCCCCTAAAAACAGTCCCACAATAAGGGTTTATCAGGTAATTTCAAAACTCATAGGACAAAAAATGATTATCATAGCTGGAAAGAGCTCGTTGAAATTAGTAAAAATGTGAAGATTGGAAAAGATCGCTTCACAAATTGCGAAGATATGAATTTTCAAAAATCGAAATTTTGTATGAAAACCTTTGTTGGAGGCAAGGTAATTTCCAAAGGTTTTCATACAAAATTTCGATTTTTGAAAATTCATATCTTCGCAATTTGTGGAGCGATCTTTTCCAAACTTCACATTTTTACTAATTTCAACGAGCTCTTTCCAGCTACGATAATCATTTTTTTGTCCTATGAGTTTTTAAACTATGTGATAAACCCTCATTCCTCGCGAACGTCAACTCCAAAATGCGTGTACATACTTTCTTCAAAAAGGTAAATCAACCAAGCTTTCTTTTCTTTTGTTTTATTGAGTTCTAGCTATTGCTCCCAACTAGATCTACTTACAAAATCATCATATTAAAAGGCTTTTTGAACTCGCACGGCGAGTGTATAAATGTCTTTTTGCTGATAGCATGAATGATACGACTGCTTACAGCGACGGATGGCATATACATCGGGGTATCTCCGGAGAACTTCGTCTACCCATCGTACATTATCCGTCGAGGTATCGTTTCTTGTAAAACCCCGACATACACTGGCGGCGCAGACAAGTATAAGACTTCATGAAAACGGGCCTAACGCAAGCATAAACACAAGCATCAAATTTTTGCCATTTCTTATGCTTCCGACGGCCCGTTTTCACATGACACAAGTTCTTGTGTTTGCTTTGCTGGTGTATATCAGGCTTTTGAATGTATCGAGGTACTGTCCCGATTGAACTCGAGACGGCATCAGATGCTCAGGGTAAGTTTTGCCCAAAATTTCAGTTTTTCTAAAGCTCAGCTTAGCGGACGGAATAATCCAATACATGCTTGCCAAGAACAAAAGAAATTTGTCGCGCACTGCGTAGTCTTACCTCTTCCCTGAAAGTAGTGTGGGCTAAGTGGGGACTGTATGTACACAGGGATACCGCACGGCTGTAAACGATTTGTGATTAAGAATTCTACAAAGTCACACTCGGATATCTAATTTTTCAGATACTAATTGGAAAATGCAACCTTTCTGAGAAAATTCCATGTGAAGATGTGTCACCATAGAAACCAAAATGTTCAGATTTGATCATTTCTGAGAATTCAAAGCTACGTTATGGATATTAAATAAGGGTGGAGGAAAACTGACGAGGTTAAAATGAAAGAATCTTCACATAAAACTTCACCGAGACGTTGAAATCTAAAAATAAAAATAAATCTTATTCAAACCACTCGAAACACGTAAAAACCTAAAACTTGTCATAATATTATGCCTTTATAAGGCAGTGACAAAACTACCATCACTTCCCCTCTGGGGAAGTTTCGTACACACACGCATATTCTATCATTTCGCTACTTTACATTAAAAATACCTAACCTACATTTGATGGCATGGGATCCCTTTGGATAACTGATTGGACAAGAGCGAATGATTGACGTTACCTTGGAAACAAGACAGCGTTAGAATGGCTTTTTCGACTGTTTTAAATAGTGAATGGGTTCAACCCTGAAGCCAAATCATTAGTACGTTGAAGACCGAGTTCACATCTAAAACAATGATTGACACCTTATAATTCGACAAGAGCGAATGATTGACGTTACCTTGGAAACAAGACAGCGTTAGAATGGCTTTTTCGACTGTTTTAAATAGTGAATGGGTTCAACCCTGAAGCCAAATCGTTAGTACGTTGAAGACCGAGTTCATATCTAAAACAATGATTGACACCTTATAATTCGACAAGAGCGAATGATTGACGTTACCTTGGAAACAAGACAGCGTTAGAATGGCTTTTTCGACTGTTTTAAATAGTGAATGGGTTCAACCCTGAAGCCAAATCGTTAGTACGTTGAAGACCGAGTTCATATCTAAAACAATGATTGACACCTTATAATTCGACAAGAGCGAATGATTGACGTTACCTTGGAAACAAGACAGCGTTAGAATGGCTTTTTCGACTGTTTTAAATAGTGAATGGGTTCAACCCTCAAGCCAAATCGTTAGTACGTTGAAGACCGAGTTCACATCTAAAACAATGATTGACACCTTATAATTCGACAAGAGCGAATGATTGACGTTACCTTGGAAACAAGACAGCGTTAGAATGGTTTTTTCGACTGTTTTAAATAGTGAATGGGTTCAACCCTAAGCCAAATCGTTAGTACGTTGAAGACCGAGTTCACATCTAAAACAATGATTGACACCTTATAATTCGACAAGAGCGAATGATTGACGTTACCTTGGAAACAAGACAGCGTTAGAATGGCTTTTTCGACTGTTTTAAATAGTGAATGGGTTCAACCCTCAAGCCAAATCGTTAGTACGTTGAAGACCGAGTTCATATCTAAAACAATTCAGTATTTACATTGACGTAAGTTCAAACATACATAATCTATATACACACACACACACACACCAATAAAATCGAATATGCCAGACGCACACACTACGACTCGACTGTCGTAAATAGCTTAATCGTATGTATTCGGTCTTCTACGACACGCGATTTTAGAGCGGTGATACATTAAGACCACGATCGTAGACGTTACGACACGTGTGCGGTGCGTAGTCTTCGAATTCGTTTCACTCACCGATTACTAACATGATACAATGTTAGCACCTACATTAGTCTAATGCATAAAACACATATGCGCAAGATCCCATGCGCAATCAAGTCGTATACGGCAAATCGAGTCGTATATTATGCGCCCGGCTTTTAACCACACCAATAACAGTAACACAAACAGATAAACGATAAACCAACTACATCCAGCTTTGATAATGCCCTGTAACGCACGTCTGCGAGTATGGTGCGACAGTTATTAGACTATCTATAGGATAGCTTAGTCCAGTCCTTGTAGCGGTCGATATAGGGTTGTGTAAAGAATCCTCGATGCGTTTAGCATGTCCAGAATAGTTACTAGCGAGACTTGATAAGTAGTTCCTTGAGTTCACTAGGGCGAGATTCGAAGCAAGTCCATTGCTTGCTGACAGCAGGGGATGAAATGACGGCATGAAGTAAGTAGGTTGGGTTGGAAAGGGAACTCCAAATTTATAGGGGCTGTATCCCAGCGGATGGCCGTGGTCCAAATGTATGTCGACCGGCATTCTGTGCTCGGCTCCAAAATATGCCTTCTCAGCAAGCCCACCACAATAATGTCCCTGGCGGTACTGAGGATGAGTGGGACCATAATGAGAATGGGGTGGCGCAGCATCTACAAAAGCGGGCTTCTCCTGTTGTGGCGGCAAAGAATTTTGACAGATTCTCTTCGAAGGATCTGCGCATTCTCCGTTGGTTTTGGCCGCGACTTGAGGGGATCTGGGTCTCGCGGGCTCAGATACACGTTCGGGTACAATATCTCGCTGGGGCTCGGCGTCAGAGGGCTTTGTATTGCTACTGAGAATATTACTGATGCAAAAGGAAGACGCAGTTGTACGTGGTGTACGTTGCGTCTTACTTTCATCTGCATTGTTGCCAAGCAACCTTGAAACACTATAATTCGTAGTAGAACGGTTTTGCACATGCGCATTGACTGGTTTGTTGTCACGTGGTCTGCTCTTATCGCAATCGAGCGGCTCAGCAAGACGCACGTGACGGTCACGCTCATTCTGTTCATCGACAATTGAGCGGTTTGTAACGCCATCTTCAGAGGGGACGCTCCTTGGTGTGACAATGCCATTCGTCATTGGTTGCCCCTGTGGCCAGCCATGGAGGTGTCTGACGATGTCACTCTCACGAAGTTCCCGCAACTTCTGCATCTGGTCCCGCGCGATGCCCGCATGTTTGCTGGGGTCAATAACTGCATTCATTTTCTCCAGAAAGTCAATACTTGTATTTCTCGGTATTAAAGAAGGGAACACTCCCTCTGGCGCCTCCTTCGTCGACACGGGAGCCTTTTCATCGCTTGGCGGGAACTTGAAAATATTATTGTTGTTGTTCTCAGGCTTTTTGGACTCGTGTGGATCGGAGCTGCTGCACTTCCGTAAACCTTCGAGCTCGTTGGGTTTCTTTAAGTGTTGTTCATTAACGCCTCCTCCTGCAACCTTCCACGTGAGCGGGACATGAGTGGACGACGACGCCCCATTATCCTCCTGAGACAGCGCGGTCTCTGCTAACATATCGAGGTAGTTTTCGTGCTGAACAACATTTGCAGCAGTCGTAGCAACAGCAGCTTCCTTATCGGCGGCGGCGAGTTCCTCATTGAGTAACTTTTTCCTGGCCATTTTCTGTTCCCATTCGTCAAGACCATGCAACCTGGTATTGAGTTGTTTGTGTTGGTAAAACACTAAGCTGATTCTCTTTGGTGAGCGTCGCTGTGGGTTTTTCAATGGCGTGGTCGCGTGAAGTTCCTTCTTGGCTACCTCGATTAGAAGTGAACCGTGCGTCAAAGCTAAAGCCACTCCACCCATCGTTTCGTCAAACTTATACACCTTCTTGGGGTGTGCTGGTGCGTCTACCTTGTCGACACCTTGCTTTCCACTAGGTACCGGGCGCTTGGTGGGGACACCACGCCCCTGTTCGTGCTGCACATTGGGACTGTTCGCTCGCATGACGGGCACGTCCTTTTCATCGATGTATTTGATATCTGAAGGGTGTTTCCCCCACTCGGCACCGTCGCTAAAATGATGGATGACAGCCTTAGGTTTTGTGCCCTCGCCTCCTTGGGTTCCATTCCTGAGGGCCTCCTCGTAAGGTTTCATATCGTGCGGGTGGATGCCCCAAGGTCCAGGTGGATATGGTACCTTGTGGTCCTCAGGGTACTCCATAGGAAGGGCCTGTTGGAAGTGGTTGCTATGGTTACGATAAAGGTAAGGTATGTGATTCTCATCCACCCAGCGCACATCCGGGGAACGCATGCGATCCACAAATAGATTATTACCAAGGTAAGGATAGTACGGAAGTGGTGACTTGTGATTAAAATGACTGTTTAAAAATCCATTCATAAAATGATTCGAGGCGGGATGGTGATGGACGACCGAGCTAGGATACCCGTAAGGTGGTGCGCGACCACCTATGCCGTTGCTAGGATACCTGTCTCCATAGAAACCGTTAAATCCACCATTCATGTACGGAGCGTTCTGGTTTTCCAACAGAGGATAATTATCCTTTTTTAAAGAAGAGTCTTTGGTTTCTTCCGGTAATGTCGATCTAATAATATCTTTTTCTTTGTCATCTTTAGTTAATGTTTTACCCACCGGGGATACTCCAGAAGGTGGTACCGTCATATGTGACGGCATGACATAGTTAGGTGTTGGTACATTGCCTTCACTGTCCAAGAGCTGGTAGTGTGGTAAAACATGCAACTGTTCCATGTCCGCGTCTTCTCCAGACTTGAGTAAAGTACAGACCTTCAACAGAACATCATTAGAGTGAGTTTAATGGGATATAAAAGCCTTTGTGGATGGAGGGGGAGAGGGGTCGGAAGAGAGTGACATTCACATTCTCCCCTCCTTGTTTCCGTCCTTCTTTCCTCTCCCACTCCTTCTTTCCTTGCCCATCCGTCATCCCTCTTCCCTCCCGATTCTTCAATCTCCTTCTTTCCTCCCCTTTTCCCTTGCTTTCCCTTGCCCTTTAATGCTCACAAGTAACAAGAAGCAAAACTCAGTGAGTATTTGTCCTCGATCAGCGATTACAGTAAACTCAGCAAGACAAATTCACCCATGGGAATTAGTTTTCATCTCTCTCCTGTGTGGTCCACGAAATAGCCCGAGGGTAGAGATGATATATGCGCGATTAGTCCGACAAACACCGAGAGTGAAACTCAAACCAACTGTGGTTTGAAGGAGTACGAAATGTGTCGTCAATCACTCACCAATGTCGATCCGCCATCCATGTTACGCTTGTCCTTATGACCGTGCGCACAGAAGTCCATACAACACGTAATCCCAGAGAACGGTCGCTCTCCCGACTCATTACCAATGCGGCACTCCAAGCCATTCTTATTACTTATCTACAAAATGGAGGTCAGTGTTATTTTGGGTGTTGCCATGGATACAGCATGAATACCTAATCGCCTAGCAACAGACTATCGACTATATTGGATACGCGCGTGATGTCAGACATGATGATTTCCATGCAGAAGGTAAGATAGTGATGGTGGTGTTACAAACCTGATTAGCGAAAGCCTCGGGAGCAGCTTGATTGTAGACTGGCGCCACATCAGATGCGAGGTCTTGAATCATTTTCTCAAGTGGTTGCTCCTGCAAAGAAAACGCTCACGTTTAACAACTAGTCTGGTTGTTGGTACGTCGACATACTGTGATATAATTTATAGATATAACTTTTTTCGTCGGTCTAAATTTTTCTGAGGGTTGTTCTAAGGTTAGGTTTAGGGTTTTATGGTGGGTAGCTTATGCGTTTAGGTTAGGTTATAGGGTGGGTAGCTTATGCGTTTAGGTTAGGTTTAGGGTTTATGGTGGGTATGTTATGCGTTTAGGTTAGTTATCTGAAAGGAAGTAAATTATGTCCACCTCTGACCGACCACCTCCGACCCTTTGTATTTTTCTGATTTTCTAAGAACGGTCGCTTTGGAGAGGTTTGACAGCGCAATATTTATTATGACCACCTATGAGACCCACCACCTCTTTTAACCGACCGATATGTATTTTTTCTAAGAACGGTCGCTTTGGAGAGGTTTGACAGTGCAATATTTATTATGACTAGCTTTGAGGCCGACCACCTCTTTTAACCAACCCCTTTGTATTTTTTCTGATTTTCTGAGAACGGTCGCTTTGGAGAGGTTTGACAACACAATGTAGCATGATCGATCCGCCCGCGTGATTCCTTCCTCTTTAAAAAACCACGATAATTTCGCAATCTTTGCGTGGGTTACTGCTCAAGTGCTAGATAAAAGAAGTACTTTATTTAATCCTCAAAATATTACTGCTCATGGGAAAAGGACGTCGATCCGTGGGTTATCGCACCTCTTGGATTAAAACGATTATCCGAAATGAGTTCGACTACATAACGCTGTGTAAAACCGGGGATGGGTGCTGTGAGCATAATAGAATGGTTCTCGCTGCGGTATGAGTGGGAAAGTTACGGTACCGTGCTGTGCTGTATTGAAAGAAAAACGACTATGTTAATTTGATGCTATGACGATGTTACGAAATCTGTCCTGATTGGTACACAACCCGGTCAATAGTTAAAATAAAAGGTGCGTTGTGATTGGCTAAATGCTGGACTTTAGACTTTCGAAAAGTCCTTCCTTTTTCTGTTGCTATGGCTCGCTTCTCTCGCACATCTGGGATCTTATGGCAAGTCTAGCCTGATATGTGAAATATATCTCATAAAAACAATAGGAATGTACGGTAGTATAAATACTCTGTAGAGCAATAGCTTGCTCATGCGCACTGCAACTCCTTTCACAATAAGTTACAATCTTGCGGACAAAAGAAAATAAAACGTTTCAGCCTCAGAACTGGTACTCACAGCTGTAAGTACTAACATAATTGGAAACTAATATGGACTGCGTTGTGTCGGTGTATAACGATGAATTCAATAAAGGAACTCTATAACACCGTAAAAATAGTACTTAACTTTACTAACTTTTCGAGAATCAGCCCTACGACAAAGTTAGTAACACAATTGTTGTCGCCGAACTTAGTTTTAAACCATTAACCAACGCATGTTCTATATGTACAAAACAATTTACCCTTATGGAAAAGATTAAAATCCTTTGCGTTGTCTTTCCCCCTAGCTTGTGTGGATTAATGTATGTTATACTTTAAAAAGGGTGGACAATAGCAAGGAAATGGAGGAGAGAGGAGAGGAGAGGAGAGGAAAGGAGAGGAGAGATTTTACCTTCGATGCATCCAGCAATTTGAATTTCCTAGGACTCTTTGTCCGTGCAAATTTGCAACCATTAAAGTACATGTTCCACGAACATCCAAACGAAAACGACGCTCCACAAGTTTCTTCGTTCATTCCTTGACAGGCGCATGATTTGCTGCAAACGTTAAAACACACGGAATTGATTACTAATCGAGAAATCAATCAAATGCTTTGTTGGCTTTGGAAGCCAATTAAGTGCTTTGCACTTTGCACAAGTTTACAGAGTAATCCAACAGGAAGCCAATCGAGTGTCTCGCTCACATGTTCGTAGGCATTATTATCCAATAGGAAGCCAATCGAGTGTTGCGATCACAGTTTGTAGTCATCGAATAGGATCGAAGTCATTCAAGTGCTGTGCGCCTTGGGAACAGCAAGTTTGCATATTGCTCCAATAAGAAGCTATTTAAGTGTCTTGCACTTTGCATGACTTTTTATTAATCCAATGGGAAACCAATGAAGTGTTGATTATTCACAACTTTATTCAGCCAATAAAACGCCGTTCGAATGCTGCGCAGCTTTGCACAAATTTACAGTTATGTAAATATGAAGCCATTCAACTGTTGCGCGCCTTTGTCCACATGTCTCTGTATGCAGTTGGAAGCCATTCGCAAGTTGCACAGCTTCCTACAAGTCTGCAATTATTCAAAGAGAAGCCATTCGAATGTAGCGAGCCTTTTTCAACTCTAATTAAAACGTGTCTTCAAAATGACGTTGTATTTATTGCTTGATTTCGTTAGACTTATTTCCGGTCTCGTGAGGAATTAGATGGTGGTCGGGACCAGATAATGAGAATCATGGATTTGATCAGCTGATTGAAACCCAACAATTTCTTACCTGTCATTGTAACAGCATCGTCTGGCCGTCGGCACAGCGTGTTCTGGTATAACTGTTGTAAGTTCTTTATATAGCCCATCGGCTTGCTCAGTAGAAATACCTTCCCAAATCACTATACTTGTTACTAACAAAGCAAGTTTACATTGATGATTACTTCGTTTACGACAAAGAACCATCACCTTTTCCTCTGGACCAGATCTTTTTAAAACCTAAATAAAACAAAAACGAGTATTTTTAGAACATGATGACGTCAGAAAATCACGTGACCACTCACGTGTTATTTTTAGAACATGATGACATCAGAACCATATCTATTTTGAAAACCACGTGATAACTTACAAGTGCTATTTTTTGGACAGGATAAGTCAGAACCACAAGTGCTATTTTTAGAACATAATGACGTAATATGTCGTTAGTCGCATTTTATTTCAAACAGTTTCTTTCTGTGCACAATAGCTAGCTCTCACCCCTGCTATGCTACCCTGGATGCCAGTGGTTCCTGTTTCACTCTCGGGATCTGGCAAGTCACAAAGCGACAAGATGTTTGACTCACCAGATCCCGAGAGTGAAATAGGAATCCTGGCATCCAGGGTACTGCTATGCTTGCACTTACCCATCTAGCAATTGGGCAACCTTGACTATTCTTTCCTTCTTTACTTGTGTATGTGATCTTGAATAAAATCAATGTACATTTGTAAGAGAAAATCAAACTCAAAAATTATTGACATTTGATGATTTTACTTACCAGTTCAATTCTCAAGGCTTTCCCTTCGATTCCAAATCTAAAATTAAATAATACAACAATGTCAAAAAGGGAATTCATCAATTATTTTCAAAATGAACAAATTAAACTACGTTTTTTTTACAAACCTTTCTTCTAGCATGGCTCTAAGGCTGTCCATGTTAGGGGCGTAGCCAAGCTGTGTGTATTCAGGACCATCATCTTTTACAGTGGCTAAAATGAAAATGAAAACGTTGCAGTGAAATGAAAAAATGAAAAATGAATGAACAGGAATGGAGTGGAAGAAATACTGCAAATACTGAATGGATGTGATATAAGTCTTCCTCTCAGCTAAAAAGACACCTTATAACATTATAGTGTTGGTTATTACTGTAATTTACTTTTTGTCAGCAAGATTAAATTGTTGGAAGAAAATAGGAAAATCAAAAATTCACTATCAATGAAAACAAATTTGCCAGATTTTTTTAAAACGAACTGAAAATATATGCAAAAATGCTATAAGTAATTCTAAGTAGATGTGGATTTTATAACTACAATAATAATAATAATAATTTTTATTCCATCAAATACCAAACTAGGTACATAGGATAAAGATCTTACAAATTCAAAACGTACAGTAACATAAACTATAGAATATAACTATCATATAACGAAAGAATATCATAACAATATTTAGCTATTATTTTCATGATAGAATTGTCATGTATATGCAGAATATATACATGATCAGTCGATCAAACGTTTTTTTGTCAATTTGACTGCAGGCTATAGGATATTAGAAGTGAAAGACTCATTAATTTATCAGTTTCTCTACCCCTACCCTTCTGGACAGACAATATACTAAAGTACTTTTTGAGTAACACAGCTGATTGCAGCCTATCTGTGCATGCATGTTAACTGTGCAGGTCAGAGAGCTGAGTGCCCCTGCATGCAAGCACATGCAGAGAGACCATATTATCTGGTGTGCATTTCTAAACAAGCATACGTTACTGGTTAACAGACTTTTGACCACACAAGAAGACATTTCAGCACCAAAGATTGTCAAACTGGCTCATTTTACTCCATAAACAATTCCTACTTGGCAGTTAACATATCCTCGTGACCGTGATAACAGAACCAAATATTATTTTGTTTGTATTTGTGATCAATAAACTACAAAAGTAAACAAGACCAAATATGTATGTCGAAGGTGAGAAACCACAGTAAATTTGGTCATGAAATTGTTTATGCTAAGACAACATGAACCTAGACTTTTGTCTGGATACCCAAGTGCTTTGAAATGGAAAGTCGTAGTTGGGGTTAAAAACAATAAAAACACGAAACATTTTCAATCTCGAAAATCAGATTTACGTGTTATTATAAAATCGTACAATTTCAAAGCTCTACTCATATAGAAGCTTTGCTAATATAGCCGTCTAGATAATATTATGTCAAATCATTTATTTGTGAAATTTATTTTAATCGCGAATTTGAAAAACAAAAGAAAAGCCAAAATTACCGAAAGAAAAAATATCACAACTTTTCAAGAAAATTAGTTCTCAAATTGTTTTGTTCTTGTTGTACATATGCACGTCCCGTTCGAATTGCATGCTTACAATAGCAAATCACTGCTTACGTGCATATCATCAATAGCATCAATTATACGTCGGTTAGACAGACAGAAAACACCATGGCACTCTCAAGCAAATGGCTCACACGTCATTCGATTTTTTACGGTTTTTCGTTTTTAATTTAACCGCACCACATTACATATACACACGCGCGCGCAAAAAGACGGCTATCGAACCTATAAACAGCTTCAGTTGCTGTCTTGCTTTTCGCTTGTGATTGGATGTTTTCCAACAGTGTCTTTTCAATTCAAGAGAAATGCATTATGAGGTCAGTTCCCAAACAAAAAAACGCCCACATAAATACTCGACGGAACAACAAACAACTTCCAACTCACTTTTAGAATTCAATTACTAACGAGTCAGCAAAATTACCATTGAAAATCAGTGAAAATACAGCAGGTTAAGGGAGATTATGGGGATGGATTTAGGACCCGACTCAACGCGGTCAAGATGGTTTCACCCCAGACACGTTCGCTCGCTTGATCGACCTTGAAGTACCAACCAACAACCTCGCACTACAAGCAGTATAAAATTTGCATTTTTTTAACAATGTCGATGAGTATCTCTACGCTACAGTGCATCCATCTATTGTCATATCAGTGCGCAATTAAACGGTTTGTCTGCCAACTATCGTTAATACGCACAACAACCTTCATCAATCATAAATGACGTCCAACAATACCACCTCGGGATCACTATTTGCCCTTTGTACAAACTAACAGAAAGCCAAAACTGTTTCCCTTCAACGTTGTCACAGATCTGAATGTTAGAGATTTTTTAAATACGACTTTGGCCTCAATTGACGAATTTCGAGCGATTATGAAAGGTTGCGTAGTAACCTAAGTAGTCGACGATAGTGTCAATGACCATTAAAAACGTTCACCTCCAGTTCCAGGACAATCAAGCTGCGGAAGCCGAACGCAAAATGGACTCGCCGTGTCTCGTGAAAGAAATATTCTCCTTAGAATCTGCCCTGAATATATATGGTTATTAACGCTGAGCCAATCAGGGAGCCAAGATAAACGCAAAAGGATCATCCTGATTTGCTTGGATTATGGGATTTGGTGATGTATTTATAAAGTGCTAGCCCTAGGAACTAATAAAAAGCCTTAATATGGTTGAGACGCATTTCCCGACTAGTGGAAAGACGAAAGACGCTTTGAGCAATCACGCATATATTGAACTCGAATTCTCTGGCTCCGTGTTTTGACTGTGCGTCAAGATTCTTTCTAAACAAAACACGTTCCGTGCTAGATCTCCGATAACAAGGTACCGGGGAATGACGATCAACTAATGAAATTACGCCGAAAGGCATTAGAAGAGCTTTCTCAAAAAATAACCACTACATTCAACAACCCAGAAACCCGCTCCAAAACCGCGATATATCTACTAATACATTCCCATCTCGCAGTCTTGCCTAATCTCCAATTAGTTATATTTAAACCTCAAAACAAAAGATTGTCGGCTTTTTTATTCCACCCCTCACGCTATCAGAAGCCTAGCCAACGACGATGCGCTCTCGAACCGTGCTTCGTATAGCGGAATAAAGATTAGCGAAGAAACTACTAGGTATCTCTCTAGAAGGCAGCGCATGCCACGTTCAAGCTGCCATGAATAGCTCGTCAATAAAATAAAGTAAAACACATCCTACCTTGACAACAACACGCAAAGGAAGCAGAGTTCTCGTCGCAGCGGGGACTTATGTGTTTCGGCGACGACAAAGCGTTTTCTTCTATCGCGGTTTCTGGACGAGAAGTCGCTTGCACGACCACCTCGGGGCAAGGTTTTGGGGGGCTGTTACAAGTGAAGACATCGATCGAGTTTGACAACGTTTCACAGCGCTGACTGTCAGGGCTGTGGGGTTTCATTTTCTCTTCCGAATCGCTGTGTTTGCTAGTTGATTGTGGTTTCAATCCAGGATCGTTGGTATCGTCGATATGTTCTCCTTCGTCACTGTCTGAGCCCTACGTGCGAAAACCACAATACAACGGACTTAGATCGCAATATAAGCAAATCTACAGATACCCAGTATGAGCGCTCGTTCGATATTAAAATTGATCACAGTTATGCCATGAAGCAAACACACGATGACTTACTAGTTTACTGGAGTCCACGCGACTGACAGTCGGAACTTCTGGCGATCCTGCTTCGGACATTTCCTGCCTGCTTGATGAATTGTCTCGCGTTTGAGATCCAGAACCCGACGATTTCTTGAATAAAACCGAGCGTTAAAACCATTAAGTTTCCAACCCAACTCCCCAAAATCAGAGTATGAATTTTTGTAATCTTATTGCTATTCACTCGACAAACTCACACACAAATATCAACACTGACACTAAAACGTTTCGCACCTTTTTGAGCTGAACGCATTTTCGGTACTTGCATATCTGATGGCCCGTCTTACGGTTCACGCAATTACTGCAGTCTCCACAATTAACTTTTCTAGTACAAGGCTCGCATGTTCCACATCGACGACGTTTTTTCCGCGGCACAGAATCGTCGTACTCAGATACAGAACCGGCTCGCTTCTCTCTTGATTCTTGCCTTTTAGAACTCGCAGTCTGTTCCAAATCGTCATCGTCCATGTTCGCTGGCAGGAAAACGATGTCTCTCTCAAGTTGTGAATAATCTTTGATCAAGAGCAGCTTAGAATTTCAAACCACCGAGCCGTGACACGAAATCTCATGCATTTGCGTCTTCGGGGCTTCGAAATGTAAGCCAACTAGACGAAATCCTGTCGGTGAAAGGAATATCGGCGAAGTTTCTTGATTCCGTGTTCCTTGTAGTGTTGTTCACAGCTCGCCAACGACGCGCGGTGAAAAAATTAACAGGCTTTGCCGGTTGATCACGAGCAGTCGCAACCCAGACAACTTGCTGTTGATGATCTTGAACGTGAATTCGCATACACAGCACCTCATCAGAACCTCAGCCAACCAGCGCGCTTGGGAGGTGGACCTAACACTCAACGACCTCGCAAATACACACCCACGTGGGCCTACGAGATGCCGCGAAAAAGTCGGCCAAGCGTGACTTTCGTCGCGCGTTCACTCAATATATATATATATGTTGTGAAAACCAAGGGTAATAGAAAAATTCTTGCTGGCTAACCGCAGTCTAAACTCAAAACTTTTCTTGTCGTAACACCAGCAAGTGATAGATTAATTACGGCGCCACTACACACAACGACATGCCCATGCTAAGTAATCCCACTGGGGAGACATAAAGTCCGAAATACAATCCATTAGCTTCAGCCAAAGGCTTGCGTTTATTTAGCTGACTGTCGCGGAAGACGTTACGTTTCGCTTTCATCTTGTTGACAATGAATAATTTCTGAGTCGTAGAATTTTTTGACGCGGAGTTTTGAAGGCGAAATTATTGTCAGAACCGTATATTTTCTCCAGTAGACGTTGGATTACGGATTAAGCTGAAATAGATACGTTGCGTTCTAAGGAGACAAAACGACGACACAGAAGGTCTGGAGGTTGTGAGGACGAGATAAGAGAAAGCCGTGGTTGCTGGAGCGGTCTATTAATTCTAATATCGTGAAAAGGCTCATTTAGGCTAAGTCATTAGTTATACTGGGGGAAAAACTTCGACGCGAAATTGAGTTTTAAGCATTGCCAAGCGGGTCGATTGCCGACATCATTGTTCGCTTTTGAATTGACAAAATATGCTGAAACTCGTTCTCCTTGAAGCCCAAACAAACGGTGCAGTCTAAATATTATAAATTACCATCCAATGAAAACCACTCTGAGAACAAGCAAATCATTTAAGTCGCGAATCAAGAAAGCCAGTCGGTTCATCGATCGACGATAGGTACAGAAAACTGAAGTTGTTTGCCTCAAATTTTTCTGAGACCACCAAGGGATTCAAAAACCTACGCTATCTCGCGGCTTGACTCCAGCCACGGAACGTCGCCAAAGACGACCCTCAGCGTTTTGTTTTGACATTTTTAGCGATCCGTGACATTATTTACAGAACGTCTTAGTTCGTCTTTTGTTATCACTTGTCATATGCGACGTCCACAAGATTAACGTGTTGCTATGCCAACGACGTGCGCAAAGACAATCTATCTGCTGAGTGCTTTCAAAACACGATATTTCCGGAAAAACGTCGAAAAGGGCACAGCGGGTTAAAGACGATATAATGCGTTCGCTCCAGAACGGCATCGCGCTAACTAAACGAACACCAATCAGATGCTTTTTCTAGAGTCAATCAAGATTTTACCTCGATAATTTCATTACCGCACCGACTCGAGCTAGAAATATGGCAGCTTTTTCGTTGTCGTGTTACGAAGAAAAGAAGACGTAGTATATAAGCGCGCCTGTTCGGTCTCAGTGTTGTGGCGATGATTGAATTCGCTCGAGGGCTTCATGTCTGTCATTGAGGATACAAAAGGCTTGGGGGTCGCAGTCAGAGACTTTTGTTCAGGTTCCGAAAGGAAACCTGCGACTGAAATTCTCGGTCTTTCGATTTCGATCGTCCGTAATATCTTCCACTCAAAGGAAGTGTTTTTCATTTCCCTTTCAGCGCAATTTTTTGATAATACTCGTCCCCCAGCCAGACAAGCCAATATAAAAACTACGTGGTTTTTATATTGAGATGTTAATACGAAACTTATCGTTTGAATTCAGTGGCGAAACCTCAAGAAATGACACGTACAGCGCTCACTCATTGAACCGATCAAAGTGAGGTGCCGGATATGGAATACAAACGGAGGGAAATTTGGCATTGAATAAAGAGAATTAATGAATGCAAAACGTGCGATAGAATTCAACCGACTAGATAACTTTTAAGTACAAAAAAATAAAACAATCATTTTCGCCATTAATTCTCTTCTAAATGTATTTCCTTTTTTAATCGTCAATCAGACTAGCGGTCTACGTGAACCTTCCATTTCAGTTTGTTTTTGAAATGGAAGACTGAAACTTAGAATTCGGCCTAAACTCGGGCCATCTTTTTGACGTTATTTGCCTCAACAGTCAAGATTAACGATAAGTTGAGAGTGATTCTTGCCGGTTCTCGTTCTTTCGCTTGCTTGTTCAAGTGTCTCCTCGTGCCTCAGTCAAAACTCTTGTGTGTTTTTTCTGTTTTCTTCTTCTCTTCATTTCTTTTTCCGCCAAATCACAAACTAGTCTTGATAAAATATAAAATGTCTGAACTTTTATAGTTTTTCGTTCTTTTTGTCCAACCCTTGAAATCTGAATTAATCCTCGTAGATAAGCCTCCCGAAGACTTAGATTAAATAAATGACCCACCAGGACACCTATTAGCCCGGGTCATTAGACTATATATGCTGCTTTCAATAGATTTAGTGAAAACTCCGTGATACAAACAAGTAGTTAGTCAGCGAACAAATCAACCCTCAACAGCTCTAGCTACAGGCTTGAAGATTCAATTGCAACCACTCCACTTATAGAGAAAAACTGCCACCGGAATAAGTGAAACGTCTGAAAGAATAGTAGTATTTTTAAGATAGCGGAGATAAAAGTATCGTGACAGGTAAAGTCACCGTGAAGCCTTATCTTTCTTGCGTCAATGTTTGAATGAACTCTTCGCAACGCGTCTCTGTCTTGAGTGATAACATCTTTGAACTGATAGGACAAACCCCAATCGGTATACCATTGATAAACAGCGCCTAAGAACCTGTGCGATCATTCGCATACATCTAAACAGCTGGAAAAGCAATAGGTTAGGCACTTCCCGAGTTTTCCGGCTTTTGAATGCCCCGCGCGCGCTCTGCTATAGCTTAGTAGGTTTTGCATTTAATTCACTCGCTTGGCTCTTGAGACAATCCCACTTTACTATCAAGATTCGATATGAATCGGAAGTTAGAACGCGCGCGCGTTGGTTGATTGTCGTCGCTGTACTTCCCGTTCAAAGGTGTGTAAACTGTCTTGGTTGAGTCAACACCATTCATTGTCGTTGCTCGGATATTACTTGATATTTTAATTTTTGTAGTTAAAAAAGAAAGTAAAATATATTTTTTGTCGGTTCCTTATTTAGCTCGAGAAAATCATGCCATTTTGTATAGATAGAATTGTTTCTGAGCGGCTCGGCGATCAAGTGGCTAAACATTAACGCTAAACGATCCAAATCGATGGATATGAATATGAAAACAGAGATGAAATTTACTTAAAAACTCAGTATATCTGATGAAATTGCGGGCTTACTTTTATATTTAGTTTTATACTTTAATAGTTTTTGTTTATCTAGTTTTAGTTTGAGTTTGAGTTTGACTGGTTAGTTTGAGTCAGTGAGTTTGAGTTTGAATTTGAGTTTGAATTTGAGTTTGAGTTTGAGTTTGAGTTTGAGCCGGAGTTTGAGTTTGAGTTTGAGTTTGAGTTTGAGTTTGAGTTTGAGTTTGAGTTTGAGTTTGAGTTTGAGTTTGAGTTTGAGTTTGAGTTTGAGTTTGAGTTTGAGTTTGAGTTTGAGTTTGAGTTTGAGTTTGAGTTTGAATTTGAGTTTGAGTTTGAGTTTGAGTCAGTGAGTTTGAGTTTGAGTTTGAGCCGGTTTAAGTTTGAGTTTGAGTTCGGAAATAGCAGGCACGTAGCCGGCCTTGCGCCACGTAAAATGGTTACCATAGTTGCATTAATTGGGTCTGCTTGTCCACCGTTTGAACTTGAAACGAATGAATAATATACTTTATTGGTTGAAATAATATAGAGGAAAATGTTACTGAAGCAACAATTAAAATAGGTATTATAAGCTGGCAAAAGGCCATGCATCTAGAAACAGTCAAACGGGATTTGAGTGGAAATATATCAGATATTCAGTATGCGAAATGAAAGGAGATAAAATAAAATGTCCCAAAGTAAAAACAAAGCAACATACCATAAAATAAGAATGGAAAATGAAATAAAATGGGATAAAATAGGATTATATTAAAGTACAGCAACAAAGAAATAAAATAGAATGCAACGAATAATTGAAAGATAGATGACGTTGTGCACTAAGTTGCAATTAGAACGTCGCACGCTGGAACAGCTGCCGAACAACGCCAACATTCGGCGATGCCTCACGCATACTCGTCAATCAACCCATACAGTCACTGAAATATTTGTCTTTTTATGATAAGTGTTTTTGGCAGTAAAAGTCCATTGAACGAGTCGCTATAGCAAAAAAAAACACTCCAGCCAAGTATATATTCAAAGCTACATTCACGGCAGACAGTGAATTCCGTTAATCTAACCCGTGAATGAACGTCACAAATTATAGTCGCACGACGTCGTCGGCGCTTTTGCGTTTGTGCTGTTGTCTTTGAAGATATTTACTCGATGCATACAGGGCTGCGTCATTGATACGTTCTCAAAGGCTCCGTCCTTTTCTTTCGTGTTCTTTATTGTAGCCTTTTGATCATAAAGTTTGCCTTAGTACGCCGCTGTGGCACACAAAGTGACGTCCCGCAGAACACGGTAATTTGTTCTTTCTGTTTTGCCAAAACATAAGCGAGCGTTCTCTTTGAAACAACTCCATTAATCAGAACATTTACACTATAGAACTGAGTGTAGAAGGATATTTGAATAATTACGACTGAAGCTGCTATACGCCGTCTGTAATAGTCAAAAAGGGTCGGAGTTTCGTTTTGGCGCACAAGTAAATTAAGTCTTTGGAAATTGAAAACAAAGAGGAAATAGATGAATTACGAAAAACAGTTCCCTTTTTCAATTCTCTACTGCGGTAAAGCTTTGGTTTACACTAGAGCGACTAAGATGTGAATACAGCTTCAGTTTATAACGGTTTACTTAGAAGAACGATTGAAAGTTAATCAGTTATAACATCGACAGTGCATGGGGACTAACAGTGCCAACCGGCGTAGTGCGTGGCGATCACCTTGGCTCAACTATCAAGATAAATAATGAATGAGTGTTTTAGCTTCCGTTTATCTCTAGTATTCCGGGTATGTCTTGCACGTGTCAGTGAGTACCAGACCAGCTTGAATTGTGGGGTGATTTGCGCTCAATAAAACACGAACAAACTTGCAATATTCTATGCAGACGCGAAAATGCGTCTACGAGAAATTCGAATTGGAATCTGGTTGGTCGTTCGTCTAACGAACTAGATTTTCATGGTTTTTAACTAAACAAGAATTATATGATGTTTTTGTTGAGTAAAGCATGTATGTAACTTGCCGTGGTCAGAGAAATAGCGAGCATTTTACGGATATAAATGGTGCTATCCCTCCCCTCCCCCTCTACACCCCCTTTACACCCCTCCCCAAGCTGCAGCCAGCTTGAACACGGATAGACCTCGAACTGCGTGTGATCCGTTTAATCAGAGGAGAAACTGGTTTCTTCATGTATTCTATCATGTGTTTGTTTGATTGTGTATTTGTTTGTTTGCTTGTGTATTTGTTTGTTTGCGTATTTGTTTGTTTGTTTGTGTATTTGTTTGTTTTCTTGTGTATTTGTTTATTTGTTTGTGTATTTGTTTGTTTGTTTGTGTATTTGTTTGTGTATTTGTTTGTTTGTGTATTTGTTTGTTTGTGTATTTGTTTGTTTGTTTGTGTATTTGTTTGTTTGTTTGTGTATTTGTTTGTTTGTTTGTGTATTTGTTTGTTTTCTTGTGTATTTGTTTATTTGTTTGTGTATTTGTTTGTTTGTTTGTGTATTTGTTTGTGTATTTGTTTGTTTGTGTATTTGTTTGTTTGTTTGTGTATTTGTTTGTTTGTTTGTGTATTTGTTTGTTTGTTTGTGTATTTGTTTGTTTGTGTATTTGTTTATTTGTTTGTGTATTTGTTTGTTTGTTTGTGTATTTGTTTGTTTGTTTGTGTATTTGTTTGTTTGTGTATTTGTTTGTTTGTTTGTGTATTTGTTTGTTTGTTTTGTGTTTGTTTGTTTGTTTGTTTGTTTGTTTTTGTTTTGTTTGTTGTATTTGTTTGTTTGTTTGTGTATTTGTTTGTTTGTGTATTTGTTTGTTTGCTTGTGTATTTGTTTGTTTGCTTGTGTATTTGTTTGTTTGCGTATTTGTTTGTTTGTTTGTGTATTTGTTTGTTTTCTTGTGTATTTGTTTATTTGTTTGTGTATTTGTTTGTTTGTTTGTGTATTTGTTTGTGTTTGTTTGTTTGTTTTTGTTTGTTGATTGTGTATTTGTTTGTTTGATTGTGTATTTGTTTGTTTGTTTGTTTGTGTGCTTGTTTGTGTATTTGTTTGTTTGTGTATTTGTTTGTTTGTTTGTGTATTTGTTTGTTTGTTTGTGTATTTGTTTGTTTGTGTATTTGTTTGTTTGTGTATTAATTTGTTTGTGTATTTGTTTGTTTGTTTGTTTGTGTATTTGTTTGTTTTCTTGTGTATTTGTTTATTTGTTTGTGTATTTGTTTGTTTGTTTGTGTATTTGTTTGTGTATTTGTTTGTTTGTTTGTGTATTTGTTTGTGTATTTGTTTGTTTGTGTATTTGTTTGTTTGTTTGTGTATTTGTTTGTTTGTTTGTTTGTTTTGTTTGTTTGTGTATTTTTGTTTGTTGTTTGTGTATTTGTTTGTTTGTTTGTTGTATTTGTTTGTTTGTTTTTTGTATTTGTTTGTTTGTTTGTTTGTGTGTTTGCTTGTGTATTTGTTTGCTTGTGTATTTGTTTGTTTGATTGTGTATTTGTTTGTTTGTTTGTTTGTGTGTTTGTTTGTGTATTTGTTTGATTGTGTATTTGTTTGTTTGATTGTGTATTTGTGTATTTGTTTGTTTGTTTGTTTGTTTGTTTGATTGTGTATTTGTTTGTTTGTTTGTTTGTGTGTTTGTTTGTGTATTTGTTTGTTTGATTGTGTATTTGTTTGTTTGTTTGTTTGTGTGTTTGTTTGTGTATTTGTTTGATTGTGTATTTGTTTGTTTGTGTGTTTGTGTGTTTGTTTGTGTATTTGTTTGATTGTGTATTTGTTTGTTTGTTTGTTTGTGTTTGTTTGTGTTTTTGTTTGTATTTGTTTGTTTGTGTTTTGTTTGTTTGTTTGTTTGTTTGTTTGTTTGTGTATTTGTTTGTTTTTGTTTGTTTGTTTGTGTTTGTTTGTTTGTGTATTTGTTTGATTGTGTATTTGTTTGTTTGTTTGTTTGTGTATTTGTTTGTTTGTGTATTTGTTTGTTTGTTTGTGTATTTGTTTGTTTGTTTGTTTATTTGTTTGTTTGTGTATTTGTTTGTTTGTTTGTTTGTTTGTGTGTTTGCTTGTGTATTTGTTTGCTTGTGTATTTGTTTGTTTGATTGTGTATTTGTTTGTTTGTTTGTTTGTGTGTTTTGTTTGTGTATTTTTTTGATTGTGTATTTGTTTGTTTGATTGTGTATTTGTGTATTTGTTTGTTTGTTTGTTTGTTTGTTTGATTGTGTATTTGTTTGTTTGTTTGTGTGTTTGTTTGTGTATTTGTTTGTTTGATTGTGTATTTGTTTGTTTGTTTGTTTGTTTGTTTGTGTTTGTTTGTTTGTGTATTTGTTTGATTGTGTATTTGTTTGTTTGATTGTGTATTTGTGTATTTGTTTGTTTGTTTGTTTGTTTGTTTGATTGTGTATTTGTTTGTTTGTTTGTTTGTGTGTTTGTTTGTGTGTTTTGTTTGTTTGTTTGTGTATTTGTTTGTTTGTTTGTTTGTGTTTTGTTTGTGTATTTGTTTGATTGTGTATTTGTTTGTTTGTGTGTTTGTGTGTTTGTTTGTTTTTGTTTGTGTTTTTGTTTGTTTGTTTTTGTTTTTGTTTGTTTGTTTGTGTGTTTGTTTGTGTATTTGTTTGTTTGTGTATTTGTTTGTTTGTTTGTGTATTTGTTTGTTTGATTGTGTATTTGTTTGTTTGTTTTTGTTTGTTTGTTTGTTTGTGTGTTTTGTTTGTTGTTGTGTTTGTTTGTTTGTTTGTTTGTTTTTGTTTGTTTGTTTGTTTGTTTGTTTGTTTTTTTGTTTTTGTTTGTTTGTTTGTTTATTTGTTTTTGTTTGTGTATTTGTTTGTTTGTTTGTTTTTGTTTGTTTGTTTTTGCTTGTGTATTTGTTTGCTTGTGTATTTGTTTGTTTGATTGTGTATTTGTTTGTTTTTGTTTGTTTGTTTGTGTGTTTTGTTTGTTTGTGTATTTGTTTGATTGTGTATTTGTTTGTTTGATTGTGTATTTGTGTATTTGTTTGTTTGTTTGTTTGTTTGTTTGTTTGTGTTTGTGTATTTGTTTGTTTGTTTGTGTGTTTGTTTGTGTATTTGTTTGTTTGATTGTGTATTTGTTTGTTTGTTTGTTTGTGTGTTTGTTTGTTTATTTGTTTGATTGTGTATTTGTTTGTTTGATTGTGTATTTGTGTATTTGTTTGTTTGTTTGTTTGTTTGTTTTGTTTGATTGTGTATTTGTTTGTTTGTTTGTTTGTGTGTTTGTTTGTGTATTTGTTTCAGGTTTGATTGTGTATTTGTTTGTTTGTTTGTTTGTGTGTTTGTTTGTGTATTTGTTTGATTGTGTATTTGTTTGTTTGTGTGTGTTTGTGTATTTGTTTGATTGTGTATTTGTTTGTTTATTTGTTTGTGTATTTGTTTGTTTGTTTGTTTGTTTGCTTGTTTGTTTTCTTGTGTATTTGTTTGTTTGTTTGTGTATTTGTTTGTGTGTTTGATTGTGTATTTGTTTGTTTGATTGTGTATTTGTTTGTTTGTTTGTTTGCTTGCTTGTTTGTTTTCTTGTGTATTTGTTTGTTTGTTTGTGTATTTGTTTGTGTGTTTGATTGTGTATTTGTTTGTTTGATTGTGTATTTGTTTGTTTGTTTGTTTGTTTGTGTATTTGTTTGTTTGTTTGTTTGTGTATTTGTTTGTTTGTTTGTGTATTTGTTTGTTTGTTTGTGTATTTGTTTGTTTGTTTGTTTGTTTGTTTGTGTATTTGTTTGTTTGTGTATTTGTTTGTTTGTTTGTGTATTTGTTTGTTAGCTTGTCATTCCATCTCAGACCAAACTATAGCTACCTTGACATTCAGTGGTTTCAATGGGCCATGCATGTAACAACTCATGAAGCGCATTGATCGAGTTCTAACAAGAGCACCTACGATGCTATCGACACTAGAATTACGAACTCCAACTCGAGTTAAGTCTGCTTAAACTACAGTGAAACGTTCCAGCACACACACTATAGTCACAAATAAATCGTGGAATTATAAGGCTCTTTTAGAGCTGCAACTGAAAGACAGCCATGCCAGATGCTATATCTAACGATGGAACTCGAGCCAGTCTGTCGAAACTTGCCATGCATCATGCACATTGACTCAAACCGCAAGACGTAATAAAGACATCTACAGTGAAGGTCAAGTCAAGTGTTTATGTAACACAGAAAATAGCACAGCAAGAGACTTCCTCTCAACGTTTGTCAATACTATCTATACGTAATTAAGCACGATAAAGAAGGCATGCTATTTTTAGAGCTAGTGGAGTTTGTAGTCAGTCCACATTCATAGCCTTCTTTGCATGCGTTGTTAGAGTCGGAACAGATGTTTCATTGTATCAAGATTATTACTTGATTATCAATAAAGATCATCATCATCATTGCATGCCAGCATATAAATTAGTATCAGTCTGCATCATTGTCATCCTCTCAAAATATTAATCATTAGTATTTTATTATTATCCGAATCGGTTGGTTTGCATGTTGGTTCCCGCGTTAACATAACATTCCTCATTAGCTTCTCTTGTTTGTACCACCAACACACCACCAACACAGTCACAACGAACATGGCCGCTGCGTCGACTTTGTACTCTAAATCCCCGAGGATTGATTGCAAATTGTCTGGTTTTGAATACCATTTAAAACGTGCATGCATGGTGGGGATGCTCGTCGGGAATGTTGTAAACAACCCCGTAAAAGGTACCAGAATCTCGATCTTGTGGGCGTGGCAAGTTTTACCCCTAAAAGGTACCAATTCTACATGAATATTAGTCTGACAAGTAGGTAATAATATTAGTTTACGGATGAATACTGTAAAAGGTACGGGATAACTCTAATGGTAGTCACTGTAGGTACGTTGTAAAGTACGAAGCGCATCCCACAATTGGTCTATTAGTCTGACAAGTAGGTAATAATATTAGTTTACGGGTGAATACTGTAAAAGGTACGGGATAACTCTAATGGTAGTCGCTGTAGGTACGTAGCAAAGTACGAAGCGCATCCCACAATTGGTCTATTAGTCTGACAAGTAGGTAATAATATTAGTTTACGGGTGAATACTCTAAAAGGTACGGGATAACTCTAATGGTAGTCGCTGTAGGTACGTTGCAAAGTACGAAGCGCATCCCACAACTTTTATATGGGAGTTACCCCTAGGGGAGGGGATAGGACAGCAGGAGAGTGGAACGAGACTGGAAACGGCTGCGAAGAATACTAAGGCCTAGTTCAGACGTCGTGCTAATCATGAGCCGTTCTCATTTCAAACAATAGATAATGAGGCGGCTTCTTTTGAAGAAATTAAGAACGGCTCTTGGAAAGTACGGCGTTTGAACTAGGCCTAAGTCACCCCTAAAATCTAAAACTATACACTGCATAGAGATAACTGATTTTTGTTTTGTATACTTGTACTACGCGCCAAGTTATCAACCCTCGAAGTTAATTGTACTTTAGTGAAGTACCACCACCCGGTTGGTTAGAGTGCCGGATAGTGTGTGGGAGGTCGGGGTTCGATGCCCGACCGTTAACCCGTTGGCTTTGTCTCCTCTTCTAACCAATGTCAAGGGGACGTAAAAGAACCTGTTGTGTTATTTCGTAGAGAGTAAGGGATTGTCTCCCGACACATCAGCCTGTAGTCTTATGGGACTAACAAACACTCATGATTGTAAACTGCGTCACTATTGAGCAGTCTGTATCTCTCGTAGCAGTGTAGTCTTATGGTACTAACAAACACTCATGATTGTAAACTGCGTCACTATTGAGCAGTCTGTATCTCCCTAGCAGTGTAGTCTTATGGTACTAACAAACACTCATGATTGTAAACTGCGTCACTATTGAGCAGTCTGTATCTCTCTTAGTCTAGCAGTGTAGTCTTATGGTACTAACAAACACTCATGTTTGTAAACTGCGTCACTATTGAGCAGTCTGTATCTCTCTTAGTCTAGCAGTGTAGTCTTATGGTACTAACAAACACTCATGTTTGTAAACTGCGTCACTATTGAGCAGTCTGTATCTCCCTAGCAGTGTAGTCTTATGGTACTAACAAACACTCATGATTGTAAACTGCGTCACTATTGAGCAGTCTGTATCTCTCGTAGCAGTGTAGTCTTATGGTACTAACAAACACTCATGTTTGTAAACTGCGTCACTATTGAGCAGTCTGTATCTCTCTTAGTCTAGCAGTGTAGTCTTATGGTACTAACAAACACTCATGTTTGTAAACTGCGTCACTATTGAGCAGTCTGTATCTCCCTAGCAGTGTAGTCTTATGGTACTAACAAACACTCATGATTGTAAACTGCGTCACTATTGAGCAGTCTGTATCTCTCTAGCAGTGTAGTCTTATGGTACTAACAAACACTCATGTTTGTAAACTGCGTCACTATTGAGCAGTCTGTATCTCTCTATCTTGCTCTGTGAGCGGCTTTGTAAAGTATACACCAGTATACACATAGAAAAATCTGCTATAGAAATGATAATCATTTTCATTGAAAAGCTCAGAACGTCGCAATCTCGAGCCTGGACATCGTGGCTGTTGCTGCCCGATTTATACAAACTTCGTAATAAAAATGCAAAAACGTCTTCCGATGCATTGCGCAAGATTAACGGTGTGCCAAAAGGTTAGACAGACGAAACATCAATAGAGCTGATGACGATCCAAGGTGCGGTCTAAAACTGCCTTGAATGACGCCAAAAGCCAAGGCGACAACTCCAAGTAGCGATCATCTCGACTGAATTCAATCATGATGCCATTACGTTACCTATATGGCTTTAGGCTATACCACACAGTCCACATTCATTACGCGAAACTGCAATCGTCAAACAGCGGGATTCGTGGCTTTAATGACATCAGGCTCATAAGTTAATATATTGGATGCAGCAGGGTTTTCATTAGTCGTAAGATCTGCAGGGTTTAACGAGCCTCGTTGGGCGATATTTTAACCGTTATACATCGAAAACAGAGAGCTCAGGTCCCCTACAGTGTTTCCCCTTCTTCGTGTAGAGAGCCCGGTAGAGAGTGAGAAAATGCATGGAGAGCAAACTTCTGATGCATTTCTCGCGGCTAATTTCCATAATTGCAATTACTTGAACGTAATTAAAACCCTGCTTGCCCATGATGCATTGCGAAGATAAAATTCAGCGCATGCGCACGAATCGTTGACGCAGACGACGCAGGGTCACCAAAACAAGAGAAAAAAATAGCAAATGACAGCGCGCGTTTATCCGGATGCTAAAATACCCGGATGTACGTGCGAATTAATTAGTGACTAATAAAACTTAAAAACAAAATCTAAAGGATTTTCAACGATGGAAAATGTCTTCAAGACCAAGAGACACAGGCAGACGAAGTAGACACACATACGTGCAGAACGGTCCTTGTTTTGTGCTCCACTCGGTCGGGGGCCATTAGTTGCATGGTGCTTGCAGAAAGACTCATGTGGGCACCCTGTGGTGAAGTCTTTGTATCTTTCAGACGATTTGATCAGCACGTTTTTAAGTCACGAACCTTCAGTTTAGCCGTAAAGCCGACTCATGAATTAGCTTGAGATAGTTTGGTAACGACAAATACAGAATTAAAAAGAAACAAAGCTCGAGAACAGAGAGTCAGTATCGGTGAGCATCGTGGAACAAGCTAGACTACAGGAAACGTTGAACTCACAAAAGACAACACAAATCCTGCTGTTCGTTGACAAAGACTCTAGACACCAACTAAAGCTCAATTTGCTAAATATCATGTTCAGGAGACTCAACTCAGGCACTGACAAACGTCAAGTGATGGATAGAACGGCGGGAGAGCTGTGAGAGTGGTCGAAGTCGTACTGAGTCGTAATATTGTACCCTGGTTATGTTGTGCTTCGTAAAACAATAACGTCTTGAGACGCACGCTGATAATGCTATGAATAGAATGGAAAATACGTTGTAAAAACTTTTAGAACGTCTTCAAAGAGAAGTAAGCTCGTTGGGGCTGCTTGAATTAAGTCGGCTAGTTGTCTCCCATGTATAGACATCACACAGCGTTTCAACGAATTTCCCCTGCCAAGTTTTCCGCGTTTTATTAGGAACTTACATGAAGTGTCTTGTTTTCACAGTCAGCTCTTTGTGAGCGTATTTCGGCTTCTCGCTTCTTATTTCTATGCGACGTTTCTACGACGAGATTTTATTGAACATCACATCCGACTCGCTTTCGGTCACTCAATCACTGACAACCGACTCTGAGCCGACAAGTAAGAACGAACGAAAACCAGCTTTTTATTTTTGTTTTCGTTGCATAAAGCGATTTCCAGGAGTTGTTGTTGTTCAAGCACCTTAATATTAAAGAGTCTGTTTGTGTGTCTTCGCAAAAATGAGCTTCACAATTCGAGAAAACAGAAACCCTGTTTTTCTGCCATTTTCATTGCAAGCCGTTTGCTCACGGTTTGCTCCTGTGCATTTTGGGCTCAATTAATTCACACTTCACGCGTTCAGGTAACGAAAACTCTTCGCGAGCAAAACTATAAGAGTCTAACAGCTCGTGCCATCACAAACATAAACAATTACGCGGTTTTAACAGAACTTTATTAGACTATAAAGTAATTAGAGGAAAAAAACCCGCTCTAGATTGTGTAGATTGTCTCAGCCAGTAGACAGAGTTATCGGGTAATACGCCTCAGGGAGGTTATATTGACCACACTGGGAGTCATCACTACCACCTATTCAGTATTTAGCGATAAGAGACTCCAGGAGAGTGTTTGTAGGAAGCATGCAAGTGCGCGCGCGTTACAAGAGAGTGTTTGTAGGAAACATGCAAGTGCGCGCGCGTTACAGGAGAGTGATTGTAGGAAGAATGTAAGTGCGCGCGCGTTACAGGAGAGTGATTGTAGGAAGCATGCAAGTGCGCGCGCGTTACAGGAGAGTGATTAATTAGGGACCTTACGCACGAGAAAATTATAGGTCGGGAACGTGAGGACGACAGCGCGCGCACTGACGAATAACGGCTCAAAACGAACGTTGACGTCCCGCGACGGCAATCTACGACGGCACTTCACCTGTTTTCACGTCGTAGATTGCCGTCGCGGACGTCAACGTTCGTTTTGAGCCGTTATTCGTCAGTGCGCGCGCTATCGTCCTCACGTTCCCTTCCTAGAATTTTCTCGTGCGTAAGGTCCCTATTGTAGGAAGCATGCAAGAACTCGCGCGTTACAGGAGAGTGATTGTAGGAAGCATGAAAAAGCGCGCATTACAGGAGAGTGATTGTAGCTGGAAGAATGCAAGAGCGTGCGCGTCACAGGAGAGTGTTTGTGGGAAGAATGCAAGTGCGCGCGCTTTATAGGAGAGTGTTTGTAGGAAGCATGCAAGTGCACGTGTTACATGAGAGTGATTGTAGGAAGCATGTAAGTGCGCGCGCGTTACAGGAGAGTGATTGTAGGAAGAATGTAAGTGCTCGCGCATTACAAGAGAGTGATTGTAGGAAGCATGCAAGTGCGCGTGCGTTACATGAGAGTGTTTGTAGGAAGAATGCAAGTGCGCGCGCGTTACAGGAGTGTTTGTAGGACTAATGTAAGTGCGCGCGCGTTACAGGAAAGTGATTGTAGGAAGAATGTAAGTGCGCGCGCGTTACATGAGTGATTGTAGGAAGCATGCAAGCGCGCGCGCGTTACATGAGAGTATTTGTAGGAAGCATGCAAGTGCGCGCGCGTTACAGGAGAGTGTTTGTAGGAAGCATACCAGTATACATTCTGTGTAAAGTTTGTGTAAATTGTGTGTAAATGTCTAAAACCATGAATGTACACGAAATTTCCACCAGCCAACAGCAGGTGCGCGCATGCATGATACAGCTAATTCAGAAAGCGTTGTCAACGATCGACTTCAAGCCTACGCGACTAGACCGAAAAGGAATATGGGTAAAAATCAATGAGTCTATAAATACGCTGTCAAAAAGGAACGTCTCATCACGGAATATGAATCATATCTGCTTCTGTTTCCTTGTTTTAAAACGCGTAGGCATACATTTACAGATTCACCTGCCATTGTCACCAAATACGAAAAGCATGTAAGTGAATTATCATATCTACCCATAACCCTTTCGGTCTAGTCGCGTAGGCTTGAAGTCGATCGCCGACAACGTTTTCTGAATTAGCTGTATATATGTGTGAGAGTGTACATCACGGATGATGATGATGTAGCCTGCAAGTTTTTAGGGGTTGGGGGCGAGGAGAAAGGGGAGGGGGAAGGAGGAAGGGAAGTGGGTTATTCCTCCTTCCTCCTCGCCCCTCCAGGACCCCATTGATAACACTGTTTTTTGCACCGACGGGCTTTTTCCACTGTTGAAATATATTCGTTTATTATATTATTATTATTACCCCCTCCCCTTCCTCCTCGCCCCAAACCCCTAAAGATCGCCAAGCTACGCAGGCTAATGATGGTAGTGATGATGATTACGTATGATGATGGTGATAATGATGGTGATGATAACCATGATAATGATAATCACGGATGATGACATTTTATAGGTGGCAATGCTTGACATTTCTAAGGAGGAAGGTCGAAAAGCCCAAGAACTTCTCCAGACCAAATATGGAACGAGTTCCTCCAAGTTTATACAATGCGACGTGACGAGAAGTGAAGATCTTGCAAGTTAGTGGATTGATTTATTAAGCCCCGTCACGCAACACTCCTTTGTCATAAAGGGCGTTGCGTGATGGTACAAGCCTCGTCACGCAACACTCCTTCGTCTCAGAGAGCGTTGCGTGACGGTACAAGCCTCGTCACACAACACTCCTTCGTCACAAAGAGCGTTGCGTGACGGTACAAGATGTATAACATGCCATATATTTTGCTTGCAATTCCAGAAGCCACGAAGCAAGTGATCAGCGACTATGGAAGACTTGATGTTCTGCGCAACAATTCAGGGATTATAGATGAAGAAAATTGGGAGAAATGTATCGATGTTAACCTGGTTAGTATCACCATTTACCGACTAGCGATTTATCTGCAATTTTATCGCGCGATTTGAGCAACGATTCAAATGACGATTTCAAACATGTTCGAATCTGGTACTTTTCGATTAATCGCAGTGGAATCGTTGCTCATTTGAAATCGCGTCAAAAAAATGCAGAAAAACTGCCTGCGTCTGCCTGCGTCTGCCAAGTCGCTGTTCAGAGTTCCCCTTCTCTTTCTCTCTTTCCACCCACTATATTCCCTTACATGTATTTCTGGTTTATTCTCAGTCTGGGGTGATCCGTGGTACGAAGCTAGGATTAGAGACCATGAATACTGGCATAATAGTAAACACTGCTTCGATTAACGGTGAGGAATTACGTCATCATCATCATAGGTATACTCGAAACGGAGAAGTTGTACTCGTTCCAGGCCTACTCACGCGATATTCTAACTCGTCTGTGCGGTAGTTGGATAATAGAGTACCCCACCCCATTCACACCAAACCTTGTTTAGTTAAACTAAACTAAACTTTAAAACATGTTTTAAAGTGGTTTAACTAAACAGGTTTAGAAATTATCTACAAGCGCCACGCAACATTTGGCACAAAACTGCTGGTAAACTGTCCTTTGTGTTGCATAGTATAAATATCAGGTAGCTTGATTCCTGTGAGATTTTATAGAAACGAGAAAAATTTAACTAAGCAAGGTTTGGTGTGAATGGAGCAAAGTCTTTTTGACAAATGCTCAGCATCTCAATGACATGAATGACACAGAAAGCAGAACAGAATTTGCAAATCGTATTGCGCGTGCGCAAGCTCTTAAACATTTGCGAACTTCAAAATCATATTTACACTTCTCCGTCGCTATAATTTCTCATGTGTTTACAGGAGTGACACTGATTGAAATGTTTCCTGCCTATTCTGCTACTAAACATGGCATTGTTGGATTCACAAGAAGCATTGCACCAGTAAGAAGTTATCTATTCACAAGTTATCACGACGTAGCAATCTCGTCCCCAGAGCCTGCGTTACTTTCGGTCAGCGGCGAAGAACGTAGGATTAAGAACGTAGGGAGCCTAGATTTTAAGTCAGGTGACCGTCCCTTATAAGGTAGTCTCCCTTGCAGCCGTCGGGGATTTCGTCACGCAACGCGACTCTCTCCCCAGACGTAACTGTGACTGTATATTTCAGGTTGCCATGGCTACCAAAGGCATTCGTGTCAACTGTATTTGTCCTGCTGGAGTTTTAACACCGTTAGTGATGAGAACTGCAGAGACTCTAATGAAGGATACGGTTGTGGATATGGAGGTGTATAAAGAACAGATGGATCTCTTAATGAAGTAAGTAGTGTAGCGATACATTCTATCGACCACCCACGTTGTCAGGCAAGGGTGGTCGCTTTCAAGACCCTTCCCCTCCCCAGTCCCCTTTTCCCTCCCCGTTCCCCCTCCCCAGTCCCCCTGCCCCTCCCCAGTCACCCTTCTCCCTCCCCAGTCACCCTTCTCCCTCCCCAGTCCCCTTCGCGAGGTATAAATACTGAGTTGCGGTGGTCGACTGAAAGGTAGAACATAAACTACGCATTCTCGTACCCAGTGCCCACGACCAACCAAATGACGAGTGGGCACTGGGTACGAGAATGATAAACCACGGTATAAAACCGTAGTGTTGTTCGTTCGATTTGGAATTCTACGCAACTCGACTCATGATTACCAACGCTTTTGCCACTAACACTCGCGACGTCTAGCACAGACACGCGCGTAATTTAGCACATTCATTCGTGTGCATCGATTCTAAACTGACAGTGTGGGTTACCTGTGGCTAGTGCTTGACCGAGAGGGGATGATTCGAGTCAGCAAAAACAATCCGCGAATTCCCGGGAACGACAACAAAGACATTGAGCATGCGCAATGCGTTTGACCGAGGTGTTTCATGTCTTCGTGTATCTAGCTGCTATTGTACAGTTGTTCTATTGTCGATCTGTGCATTGTTTTTACAGAAGACCTACTCTGGGTACCAGAGGCCGAGAGGGGGCCGGGAGAGATTGGGGGAGAGAGAGAGAGGGGAAGGTCTCTAGTACCCAGGGTACAGAAGACCTTGCCCGGTTTACCCAATTTCCATACCTTATTTTTCTTTTCTCACAGACCTGAGGTTGTTGCTGAAGGACTAATTGACATCATTCTCGATGACACAAAGAACGGAGAAGCAATGGTTATATTACCGCCAGCTACAATTGGCTATCAGCTTTTTAACGAACCCGGCGTTTTCAAAACCGACAACGAAAAGGAGTGAGGAGGACTGGGGAGAAGGTTTCATGGATCTATATAATGTATGCAGCACCAAATTGGGCGATGGAAAAGTGAAATCTCGCTGTATTACAATTTACATATCTCTAAAAATAACTGCAATACAATAAACTTATCTTTGAAGATAGCAAAAAACGTCGCGTTCAAATTGACACGGAAGCGAGGCAACATCGGGAAACTTCAGGTGGCTTTGTTTACAAAATAGTCGCAGTGTCGGATATTTTTCTGTACTGAACGATCGTAAAAAGATAGAAAAATACCGTAGATTTTGTTGTTACTCGTTTGACATGACTCGGGCATTCATGTGCAGTCTTTGGTTGCCCTAACAGCGAAAGAAAAAAGGTGGCTTGTGTGAAAAAGTGTAAAATTTCAAGCTATAAAAATAGCGAATGCACCCGAGTCAACAGATTCTTTCCCAAGAACAAGAAAGAAAAGAGAGGTTAAACACCCACTTTTCGTCTTATGCTCTTCTTTTGCAACTCAGATGACGACTCGGTGTCCTTGTCGATTCTTTCCAGGTGAAAAGTAAGTGTTGAAAGCAAGATCAACCAGCTCTTTCTTCGTACGATTTTTGCCCGAGTCACTAGTTTGGACACCGTGTTGTAGTAGAAGAAATTCACGTAAAAAAACGGTATTTTCTTAGTTGAAAACTACTCCTTTGTCACAAAACGTCGACTATCTACTTCTTCAATCTCCTCAAAAAAATGTCCCAGTTCCTCTAATCTTTCTCTTTTCCAAATAAATACCGTCATGTATGACTTTAAACAGGAGCCATTTTGTGGCAAAAAAATTGCCTCGCTTCCGTATTAATCCACAAGCCAGAAATACGTCATTAACCGAGAAATGGGCCATTGTTTCTATAAGGACTAATTACAAAATGTGAACATTTTCACGTGCTTGTTTACACATCACACTTTGTTCCATAGAAAATAATTAGGTCTGATTTGAATAATTTGCCAGCACATAACCAGCATTCACTTCGGTCTTGGCTTGATACTTGTGGCTCTGAACGTAGCCTCCCCCGCAGGCTTTTTTAGGGGCCGTCACGCATTCCACCCCACAATGCGTGAAATGGAATGCGTGACAGCCCCTAAAAAAGCCTGCGGGGGAGGCTACTCTGAACGCGACGTTTTTTTGAAATAGAAATAGGTGTATACGTAAACATCTCTAACAAACGACCAAACAAACAAAACATACACACAAAACATTATAGTTAATTAATTAATAAATTTAATAACATTCTCATATCATTGAGGACAGTTTTCAAAGATCATACATAATATCAATAAGTAATACTGGTATTTACTCAGCTAGATTAGTTTACAAGTTATTCTGAGTAACTTTTACCGATTATTAGTTCTTCTTTTTTCTAAGTTTGTAAATATTTTGTCATTTTAAGGTAATAAAGTTGTCGTCGTTGTTGTCGTCGTTGTTGTCGTTGAGTCACATGTTCAAAAAAAGATGGCGTACCAGTATATTTTACCACAATTCTTTGCGGGTATAAACCACTATATTATTATAATTATTACTATCGTAGGCAACTTTAGAATAGACAGAAAACGTCAAAATTTGCGAGTGTGAAGCTGTCACAAGCTTTATTTATGGCATTGTTTGAGAAACTTTGTAAGATGTGAGTTGTACTTGTTTAGTTTCGCAAAGGATTACTGGGTAAAATGTACAGCCGCCATCTTTATATTATAGTGAGTTGAAGGCCATCGTCACGTGGTTTTAGTTAGTGGCTGTATTAATCCCAGACAACTTCGTTAAGATTGTTTCCTCGCAGAAAAAAAAAATGAAAACATATACTATTACTTTGGGTATAATATTTTCCCATGTCATACCATGTGGTTACTATGGTTACACATAAACAATTGAACAGTTTAACTTGGGCATGTTTTCTCATTTCAGACCACGTGTCATTCCCCCGAGTATTAGATTCTTTGTTTGAGTGACATCCATATTTGTCTCTTCTCAAGCGTTACCGATAGAGAAAGAAATAATACTCAGGGGAATGACACGTGGTCTGAAATGGGACATCATTGCATCCTAACTAAAAGGGTCTATTCGTCCTCTCGTCTGGCGCGCAAATTTTCAACTGAAGAATACTTTTCGCATTTATATTGTCTAATTGGACATGTCAGACGAAACTTCGTATAAATACTGTCTCTGATAAATACCTTGTACAGCTATGGCTTAAGAAGGACCACGTAAAGCTATTCACTAGCGACACAAGCATAAACGTGAGAAGAAGCGTTATTTTTTGCGGTGAAAACGGGCCTGACGCAAGCATAAGTACAAGCACTTTCTATTTAAGCCGACAGATCGGTCTGTCTGTCCACTGATTTTTATAACGGAACGCACCAGTTTGGTCTGTGTGGGCATAAATCTTGTCCGTGTTCAAGATGGCGGCTGCTTGAGTAATTTTTATTAAAATCGGCAGACGGACAGACAGACAGGTCAGTCTGGACAAGCCTCAGAAGAATTGTTGGGTTACCTGTGTAGTTACAGGCAATAAATCACGAATATTTTAATGCGAACATTCAAAAAAAATTGGAAATTCCTTTCATAATTTCACAAATAAATATATATAGATAACTCTATGAATTAATATTGTTTTATAAAAATGGTGATAATTCTATTTTTGCGTAGGTAGAGATTTATATTTTAATTGTTTTGTAGAACTGTAATTTTATGGCAGGGTCACACCACACTGTGGAGATTGCGTGACTACATATATACAATTGCGTGACACACTAGAGTTGTGTGACACTAAGTTGCGTGACACCAGTTCAAACTAGCGTTCACACTGAAATCAGTATACTGCATTTTCTCAAAGGGCCACCATGCATGCAATGAGTCACGCTATGTTGACTGTATTCATGACAGAATAGTCATGGCTTGCATGACCGAGTGACAGCATGACAAAAATCATACAATCATATTGTGATTGTGTGACAATCGTGCATACACACTGTATTCATCAGTCAAAATGATTGTGTGACAACACACTTGTTTGTCAGTCATTTGATTGCGTGACACTGTATTTGTCACAGTCGAAATGATTGTGTGACAATCCACTAGTTTGTCACACTCGCCTGATTGTGTGACAATTGTACACATACGTGCTGTGTTTGTCACAGTCAAAATGATTGTGTGACAACCTGTGTGGGATTGTGTGACAGCCCTGATCATATAATCATGTGAAAGAACTAAGGTTAAGCCGTCACCCCAGTCTTCCAACCCCCTTTTATTTATCTATTAATAATACTAATACCTAGTTAATATTTACCAATATTTACACAGCAGTGGATATTTCAGCTAATAAGTTCTGTAATTCTTTCTTATAGAGTGAATACCTGGAGAGAAAGAAAAAATGAATGAAATATTCACATTAATTTTAACTTAAAAAATTCATTTACAAAATCCCTGCATAATGAGGGTTTATCACATAATTTCAAAACTCATAGCTGGAAAGAGCTCATTGAAATGAGTAAAAATGTGAAGTTTGGAAAAGATCGCTTCACAAATAGCGAAAATCTGAAAAATTCGAAATTTTATATCAAAACCTTTGGAAATTTACGCTGGTAGGCAAGAGTTGCCTACCAACAAAGGTTTTCATACAAAATTTCGATTTTTGAAAATTTATATCTTCACAATTTGTGAAGTGATCTTTTCCAAACTTCACATTTTTACTAATTTCAATGAGCTCTTTCCAGCTATGACAATCATTTTTTTGTCATATGTCTCCTATAAGTTTTGAAATTACGTGATAAACCCTCATTCCCACAAACTGCAATGTTCTTCTTACCATTCTTTAATCCTCAGTGCTTCTCTGTCCTCCTCTTCTTGAAACTTTTGGAGAAATCCCGAGAGAACAGGCCTTGCAAAGTGTATATACTGTGCTACCTACAGAAACAATAATGCCGGCTTGTAATCAATCCCTGGAGAGATTTAAAAAACAAACACGCAGCAGCCATATACTGTAGGTCTGAAGCAAGCCGCTAATGAGGAAATCAGAAATCAAGATGCGCGAACAATAGACATACAGTATTGCTATCACATCATTTCACAGATCAGTCTTTATTCAAAGTATTCTAAAATTTAATAAATTCAGATTAAGTGGATCGTACCTCTGAAGATACGTTGTTGGAATCGTCTGCTTCCATGATATATATTTTTGCAGCATACTGGAATAACAATAGAAAAGATATGTGATGACTTAGGAAACCAAATGGGATAGGTACAACTGATTGAATGAATGAATGAATGATTGGATGAATGGGAAATGAATGAATGAATGAATGATTGATTGGATGAATGGGAAATGAATGAATGAATGATTGGGAAATGAATGAATGAATGAATGAATGAATGAATGAATGAATGAATGATTGATTGGATGAATGGGAAATGAATGATTGGGAAATGAATGAATGAATGAATAAATGAATGAATGAATGAATGGATGATTGAATGAATAAATAGTTGGAAGAATAAATGCATAAAACACACAAATAAACAAACAAAAGTCTCCTTACCTCACTTGGTCCTAGCATAAGACGGCACTGTAGTGGACTTTCATCATCCTCTAAATGTCTTGTAGCTGTTACAACACAACACAAAATGAATTACAACACTATAGAAGGGAATAGGCCCTCTAAGCTTTGTAACACAGGATTCTCAATAGAGACCGGCAACCAGCAAGACAAATTGGAAAGTAGCCGACTGTTTTGTTTATAAAAACTGCAGACAGTCTTTGAGTGTCAACTTCTACAAAAATGATGTAATTACACGCATATTCAAAGTTTTGGTCGGGCTGTTTAAAACCCTATAGCCTCCTCCCCTTCCTTCCCCTCTCCCAAACCCTTTCCCATGTATCAGCTATATTGATTAAGTTGCTATGACAACTATAATGTATACTCACATCCATTGTCATAAACAGCGTAAAGTTTAAATTTCTTCTGATTATTAGTAATCTGTAAAACAATCAAGGTAAGAATGACATAAATCTGAGAATGAGTGCAGGGTTTAGCTTTAGAACATGCATGATGACACTTACCTGGAATTTAGCAAAGAGAAGCTTGATGACCTCTGGAACTTTTGTTTTACTTGTCAACCTTAGGTTTGTAGAAGTTCCATATGGTGGAGTAAAGGTTGTCTTTTGTGGAGGAATCTAAGAGAAATCAATTAAAAGGACAACAATTCATAACGAGAAACCATAAAGTAGACATCTTTTTTTTTTTTCCTTTTTTCTCTTTTTAAAAAGCACACCGTAAACACCAATGTATAATCCACACTGTTTTACCAAAAATTGTCCTCTGAAATCTGGGGTGTAGATTAATAATGTGTGGCTTCTCTGCAGGAAAATCTCGAAAAGGCAACCTAGATATGGATACATTTGAGTGTCAAACTTGGGGTGTGGCATATCGGCAGGCGCAGCTTATCTGTAGGTGTTTACGGTAATAATAATAATACTTCAAATAATACTTCAATTAGTACTTCAAATAACTCTCTCCAGGTAAACACTCTGTAAGACAGTGACCTTTGTCTGGTCCATGTACACTACAATACAATACAATACAATACAATACAATACACTAGCTAGCTGTTTTGAACCCTATCTCTTCAAGGCACATGATCAGACTCACTGTCCTGCAGTATGTAGCTTGCAAGAGTTGTCCAGGTGTCCAGTATAGAGGCTGCACGAGTAACGACAACTATTCCCCCCACCATATTTTTCATTGCAACTAAATTGTTTATATTTCATGAAACATTTAAAGATTACTAGTTTTAAGTACTTGTAAAAATGAGATAAAATGTTAGAGCTTTGAGGCCATATTAAATTGATGAGTGCAACATAAAACACGAATGTTATGAAGATGGGTTTAAACTTTTAAAAATATTTTGGAAGGAAAATGAGCTTACACTGTCATTTGAAGAGGTCCTCGGATATAAATCGTTTAGCCACAGGTTACCATTGAGAAGCATAGGCTGTGGATATGTTATTATCCGCTCTTCTTTCTATAATATAGCAGGGTCAGTTCATTGCAGCTTTCAAGACTGTTTAGTGAAACTCATTTATCATCAATGTTATCATCAACACGTATTGTACATACATGTAACTTTGAATGTGTGCGTACTTAGTAAGGTGTTAGAGTTATTGAGTTCTTTACAAGTACACAGACTATTGAAGTTAAGAAAATGCCAAGTTATATACTTTCTCGTGTGCATTTAAGGCAAAACTTATGTATGTTAATTTAATACTGTTATTATTTTTATCTTTCTTTCTTCCTTTTGTCTGGCTTTTGCACTTAATCAAGGGTTAATTACATCAATAAAGACAAAGCTAATTAATATTGATTGAACTACAAACATATCCCATGGTTTATGTACGATTATGATATTACAAGGTTATAATGAAGTTAATTTAATATTTATTTATTTAATTGTTTACATTGCACAAGCAGAGAGTTCTCGATAGAAGATGGCAACCAGTGAAATTCTGCCGTCTGTCAAGACAAAGTAGCCGTCTGTCCTGGCTATAATATACCTATGTGTCAGCTATTAAATGTCATCATTACACACACCTGTTTTGTGCTGGCTGTTTCAAAATCTACCGAGAACTCTGAACTATAGTGATAAAACATATATACAATCATAGATTTATATCAAATCACAGATACATACTCGTGTTGATATTGATAAACTTGTCTGCGGTGAGATTGGTCTTTTCTGTACATTGCTGCCGTCACATGTGTGCTTGTTGGTGATGGATCTTCTTCTCGCAAGAATTCGCTCAAGGGTGCTTGTTCGTGGTCTTTCTGGCCTCTGTGTGAAACAACAACAACAATGAACAATGAATAATAATAATATTGATGATGAACAACAACAACAACAACAACAACAATAATGTTTCAACAAATATTGTCGTTATGATACAATTTGCCAACAACACACAACAACAACAGTAAATTTCAACGGCGCCCGAAACAAAAATCAACTGCAAAAATTCAAACTTTCAACAACATCGATCATGACCAGTTTTTAGTTAGATTTTCAAATTTTTGTTCAAGTATGACTTAATGAGTCAATAATGTTTCTGGTTTGTCATTTGAATAGGTGGTCGAGTGTACAAATATTGTCGTTATGATACTAATTTGCCAACCATTTTTACGCCCGAAAAGGATGCTGGGAACATCCGGGAATTTTCGACAGAAATCCTGGTGTTTTTAAGTCTATAGAGTGTCAAGCCAGTCGGTCCTACAGACCCTGCTTTATTAAAACATCCAGTAGATTTTGAGTCTTTTGGTTGAATAAATGTGTTATATTATCTTCCTATTTACCACACCAGTCAAGCTAATTTATCCAGGGGGGCTTCTGTGGTGACCTAATCAGCACAAAGTACTGTTATCAAAAAGGGCCCTGCCCTGGTTGGCACTTTACATAATAATGCATGTCTACGTTACACTATATGCTCCTCTATTATATACATGCCCTGGTACTTTACATAATACATGTACACGTACATCAGAACATTCGTTTACAAAATTGGACAATATATAATGCCTACATATAGTCAAAATCAAAGTTGAGAGAAAGATTGGTGAACGTGTAAGTAAATCCAGGGTTGTCGTGATTAGTTCTCAATTCCACAGTAAATTAGCTGTGCTATACACTTTGCCTTAATGTGTCACCTTCTACAAAGATGTTTAAAGTTTTGGGCCAGCTGTTCAAAATCTACCGAGAACCCTTATAAACCATAGAGTACAGAGTATAAAGTACAGGCATATGTTTCAACTTACATGTACTTCGTTTTCTTTGCGCTCTTTAAGCACTGCCTGCCTCTTGTTGTTGGCATGTTGGGAATCTAAAAATGATCTCTTACGTTTCCAATCTGCAGCAGAATGACTGGCCAGAATGACAGGGTTCTTTAATCCCCAGTAAACACGCAGAACACCCTCTATTATCAACTGTGCATTGGCCTTTGGAAGTAAAGAAACCATGTATTAATGTTTGTATCGATCTACATGTAAACATAAAATATGTTATTAAAAAAAAAAAAAAAAAAAAAAAAAAAAATCTACATGTATGTTGTACAAGCTATTTTTATCATCATCATCATGGTATTACCACCACCATCATCATCATCATCACCACACATAATGTAAATGTAATCTTCATCATCATCAATAACACTATCATCATCATCATCATCATCAATATCACTATCATCAAGATTCATCATATAATCATGCTGCTATACTTACTTCTCGACATGCTAACTGAAGTGCCTTGCGATTTTCATAGTACGTATTATAATTCCGTAGTCTTGGGAAAATGTCATTTCTGAAAATAGGATTGGAACATATTTGCAAGAACTTTAGAGCATTTTTCTCAGAGCTACATGCACTGCACTGCACTGCACTGCACTGCACTGCACTGCACTGCACTGCACTGCACTGCACTGTGCTGCGCTGTGCCGGGCTGTACAGTCTGTATTGTACTACACTACACTGTACTGCAATACACTGAACATCTTTCTCAGCTACTGTACTGTACTGTACCATACCATACTGTACTGTACTGCACCAGTGGGACAGTACTGTACTGTGCTGTACTGTACTGCACCAGTGGGACAGTACTGTACTGTGCTATACTGTACTGCACCAGTGGGACAGTACTGTACTGTGCTATACTGTACTGCACCAGTGGGACAGTACTGTACTGTACTGTGCTATACTGTACTGCACCAGTGGGACAGTACTGTACTGTGCTATACTGTACTGCACCAGTGGGACAGTACTGTACATGTACTGTTCTGTGCTGTACTGTACTGTAATGTACTACAAGTCTGCAGTGTACTGCAATACACTGCACTGTACAGTGTACCTTCATACATCTATCTCAGCTACTGCATGTACCTTAGAGCACCTATCTCAGCTTGTGAAAGCTTCTCTTCTGCATGGTATTTATGGGATTCTGTGCCTCCGTGACCATATCCACCAGGACCAAATAGAAAACTGTAACATGGAATGTTGCAGTACGGAATGCCTCGGTGCTGTAAATGTTAACAAACATCAGCTGTGTTAATAGTTTTAATAAACACATGCATGCATATAGTCACAGCTGTCAAACTAAGCCAGCAAACAGGTCATCTGGCTGGCTACTCTAAACTATGCACTGTAGGCTGATCCGAATAGTGCCTTAAAGTGCCTATCACCCCTGTGAGATTGTTTTAAAACTCTATTCAATATAAACTGTCAGATTAGTTGGAGGGTTTGAAGTATTTTGTGATTTGAAACTTGCATAAATTTTTATGAGTTACTAAAGTATAGAGGCTTGAAATCTCAATATGCAAATCAGATGACGTCAACCAATCTCTTAACTACAGACTGAAAAACCTTAATGTCGATACAAAACTCTTTTAAAACAGCAGAAATGATTTCAATTTGAAATATATATTTATAGACAAGTAAATATAAATATAAACAAAACATTTGACGTTCCAGCTTTTGTCTTCATGATGCAATTCTCAAGGTGACAGCTGAGTAAATTTCACATTGAGAATGGCCCTATGAAAACACTGAAACATCATTTTTTGGGGTTCATATTTACTTGTCTGGTATAAATTTAATACATTTATTTGATCATTATTTCTTTCTGTTCTTTTTTCTCAATCTTTCTAGTAAAAATCATTTAATGAACTGTCTTAATGTCTAATAAGCTGCCACATTATGAACTGTTCTTATATATAAGCATATAATTATGAACAAGAGGTTGTTTGTATGAATATAATGCCCTCGTCAGACAGTTGTCTAACCACGATAAAAAAAACGCTTGAAAATACTGTTCATTTTATAAACTAGTAGGTAAGATGAAACACATTGGTGTTTTAAAAATAATATCTAAATAATAATAATGACAATAATAATAATAGCACAATCACTCAAAGCTTTTCAAGTTTAACTACGTACATAATTTATGTACATGTACTGCACAAACAGTACAGTAGTGAACAACTTTATAGACTGTAACATTGCAGTTATTATAACATGCTAACGGTTAAAGAAAATTCTTGTTCATTTCAAAGATAATCACACAATAATTACTGTATTGGATCCGATTATGTCAGGCAAGAAACTCAGCAATAATTACTACAGTGAAATGAAATTTTAGTCTTAAAGAAATAGAAACACAAATTGATGAACTCTGTATTTTTAGATGTTAAAGTTACTCTGTCAATAGACACATTGTTCTAAAGTGAGGAATGAATGAACAAAATGATCTGTTTGTTTCTTGGCTTGATTTATAACAATACTAGACTGAGAACAACGGGGAAATTAACTTCTTTCATCTCTCTTACCACCCAAGCTGATAAGACATGGGGAATGGACCTCTGAAGAAGAACAAATAATTCAACCTCCATGTGTGTGCCGCTGATCAAACCATGCTTTAACAGTGTCACTGCTATGAATAGCAATCCTTCAAAACCACAAGTGTGTCAGAATAAATTTACATAAAATGTACCGGTTAAGACAGAGACTGGACAAGAAATGGAGTAAGGAGAATTGGAGGGATCCATACAAGAATAGTGTATAAATGACTAGTGATCAAAAGCTGAATTCTCCTCTACAATTCATAAAGCCTGACGGATTAGTTAGAATTTGAATTCATTTTGATTTTCAATTGGAATTGACATTAGCTTAGACTACAATGTGCTTTATTCTCTCATTCATTCATTCATTCATCTATTCTATATTCATTCATTCAATATTTTAATTACTATTTTCTATATCTGTACATGTATTAAATACATCCGATGCTTCTCAGTTAAAATCTAAAAGAGGTAGCTTCATATTATCTTTTCATAAGTCTCTCGCTTTTGCTAGTCTAGTTGTATCATTACTGGCTGCTTTAATAAAATCTTTGCTAATATATGTGAAGTTTTCTACATACTAAAACGTCATTTCTGAACATTATATTGTAATCAATCGAGCTTCTTGCTGTCATATAGTCAGTGGAAACGCTTCTATGTCATCATATACTATCTTGGAGATTAGGGACCGGTCAATACATTCATATTATCTTTTCATAGATCACTGCTTTAATAAAATCTTTGCTAATATATGTGAAGTTTATACATACTAAAACGTCATTTCTGAACATTATATTGTAATCAATCGAGCTTCTATGTCATATAGTCAGTGGTGCTTCTATGTCATCATATACTATGAATATTATTACAAAATGTTCTTTATCCTTTGCGTAATAATATTTCAAATATGAAAAATAAAGACCAAAACTACAATGCTCTCTTCATCTAGCGTCGAATTGGTCTTCTAGAATTGAAGAAGTTTTGACCTCGTGGGAGATGTTAAAAGGGTGTTGTGGATATAAGCTTATACTGTTAGTTATAGTCGTTTATAAAGCCTTATATGAATCAATGACTTCCAAAGTACTTGATGTTGCAACCGCAAAATGAAGGGATTTTGTCGGGAATGAAAGTTTTTAAGGAACGTAAAGTCTATATTAATAATCGCAATTACTTTATGCCGATCAAAATGATTATTTTCTCTGTTGACAAAGGTTTTAGAATAACATTATGTTATGTAAATTTGTTCGTTGGGTCGGAAAACAACGTGATTGGGATTACTGGAACACGAACATATCAATAAAGAGAAGAAAATGACAAAATCGGTGGTTGAATATGTATATTGCAGGAGGGTTAATTTAATGGCTTAATTACATTAAAACTCTAACAAACACCAACATAATGTATTCACGATTGAACGTTCGACGCTTCGTTCATGTACATTCATAATGTGTACGCGTTTGTCGTTGGAACAAAATGTAAACATTCGGGTTTTAGGATCAAACGCTTGTACAAATGTGTACTTTAGAAGGTACGTTATAGTACGAGACTATCAACAAACACTATAAAGTACTGTGGGTCAAATAAAGGCGAGTACTTACCTCAGAATGTTGGCCAGGGTTCAGACGTTTGCCGCACTCTTCACATCTCAAACACGCCGGGTGCCAGAGTTTTCCTAAAGAGTTTTTCTGCTCGGCTAACGAACAGGAAATAAAGATGATCAATTGTACGAACTTATCAGCCTTAAAAACGCTTACAATTTATCCGAAAAATGCCCTTAAAACATGAAAAACGAGCTGCACTTGTCTCGAAGCTTCCGAAGCCATTTTCGCGCGTTGAAATTGAAAGAGAATTTGTAACCAAATCTTCGCTCGTAGGCGTTTGAAACTCCCTCCAAAACACCGCAGAAGACAAGAAGGCTTACCAAAATAGACCAGCTTGCCACATTTGTGGCACTCAGTCATTGCTAGAGTGATATATTCAGGGTTAACCGAGATACTTGAACGCAAAGCTCCCCTGACATTTTGTAATGTTTCTTGCACCTTTGCACCTCGTGACGTCACGCCATCATATCACAGGGGAGGGGTCGGGCTCTTTCGACCAAAACGTTTTTGGGAAAAAAAATTCTTTTAATTTTTTGGGATATTTTTTTTTTGCACTTTTGAATACTTTATTCATGTATTTCTGATATGTCGTTGAGGATTCCAAATACGTGTTAAAATATAATTGTTTTTGAGTGAAATATTGGAAATATTCCAGAAGTTCTCTACCAATGTAAATAAAAAAATAATGCCGCAAAATAATTCAACAAAAACGTTATTTACTCAATAATTCCACTTTGCGAGAGGATTTAATCAAATAACTCAGTTATTTTACAATTAGAACAGTATACACATATTTTTCCTAAAACAGACCACATGAAAACAACGTTTTTACTGTAAGAACACAGTATCAGAGGTAAGGGTTGTTTTGGCGCGCGAAAGTTCGAGTAGCGGGTGTTTCATCTCTCCCACTGTCATGGGATAGTCATTGATTCTTTAAAGGGCTTAAGGAACTAAAAATAAACATAATATTTGACACATCTGCGCTTAGAATTGTCAAAATTAAGTTTATATTTGAGTGACGAATTGTTTTTCTCATTTTACAGTTTCGTGTGTTTTGACTTAAAATTGTTTTTCGCCACGGAGTCACGAAAGTAAAACTTCTTAGAGAACTTTCCCTTAGAATATCGAATCAAACTATTTATACCCTAATACTGCTGTTGTTGGCTGGTTGAGGGTTTGTACGTCTAATCCCCCCGAGAATTAAAACTATTTATTTTGATAATTCTTCACATGTTTACAGCTCAATCTATTTTGGCAATAGATTAGACGTTTTGTCTACAAATATATAACGATGCGAGATTTCCTTGCAAATTTTTCATCTCATGAGACTTGCGATGGGTTCAATTTTTTTATAAACATCTGCAATTTGAGTACTGCCGGCGGATCTGGTCAGGATTTTTCTAGTTTGCAGTTTAACTAGTTTTAAATTCGATAGTTTGTAATGGTGTTACTAAACTAATAAGCCATTCAACTGCAGGTAATGACACTTACGTTTCGAAGCCGATCCAAAGGATTTGCTTCGACCAAGTTTAGACAACCGAGGATTCTTGTTTTCTCTTAGCTTTTCCGCAAGTCCCTTGTCGGGTAAGAGAGTAGAAGCTCGAGAAAGCTTGGGAGAACGCGTCAGACGAGGCGAGCGAGGAAACAGAGGCTTTCTTTCTAAACATGGCGAGTTTGGTGCGCTACGAGATTTGAAGATTCTTGTTTCAGCTGGAGGGACGTAGTCGTTACTCTTGGGCCCTGGTTTTCCGCAGTGCTCGTGGTACATTGAAGGCATTTTGCTGTAAGATAATTGATAATAATGTTCATAATAATCATCAACAACGTAAACAAAAAGATTTCTGCATCGGCTTGTGGCGGCTTTGCTGCGGGACACAAAATGTGTTAACGTTAACCAGTCGCGTCAACTGAGGGGATAATAGAGTGTGGTCTGGTACTCGAAAGAGAGAATGAATGAATAAATGAATGAATGAATGAATAGATGAACGAATGAATGAATGAATAAATAAATAAATAAATGAATGAATGAATGAATGAATGAATGAATGAATGAATGAATGAATGAATGAATGAATGAATGAATGAATGAATGAATGAATGAATGAATGAATGAATGAATGAATGAATGAATGAATGAATGAATGAATGAATGAATGAATGAATGAATGAATAGATAAACGAATGAATGAATAAATAAATGAATGAATGAGTCGGAATGAATGAAAGAAAGGAAAGCGGAAAGAAAGAGAGGAAGAAAGAAAAGAATAAATTCGAAAGGAAGAATGTGAGCAAAACAAGAATTGATAATAATACTTTATTAATTTATCATAGCGCAAAATTGCACGTAAGTGATTCAGTAAATGCGCATTACAATAAAACTAAAGGAACAAAGAAGAAAGAAAGACAATTACTTAGAAACGAATAACGGAAGGAAGGAATCAGGTAAGGCTGAACGCAAATGAATAAATGAATAAATGACAGAAAACAATAGAAAATGAAATGGACAGTTGAAAGGGAAAGAAGATGAGAAAAAAAGATGGACGAAACGGAGTGAAGAAAATCGGATACAACAATAACTGAACATAAACGCTGAGATCAAATGTGGAATGGTAAAGAAATTGGGTTTTTGCCCCCCAAAAACTCAATAGACTAGAATAGTCCGTCTAAGGAGTTGAAGTTGCTGGAGTCGGGGGACGAGTAGAGAGAAAAAAACCGCGAGGGGCAAAATTCAACTTGGTCGGCGATCCTCTTGGTATGTTTTTTTTTACAATAAGTTTTTGCAGTTTTTGACAACACGGAGACATTTTTAATAACATTTGCAATAGATAAATGCCAGTAAATGGAATCTACTGTAAGGGAGATCAACGAGGAATCACAATAACTTGTCATTTGTAAGGGAGAGATACAATACAATAAAATAGATGCTAATATCTCCGAAGGAATACTAGAATAATATAAATAAAATAAATATAATACTATATTACTAAAATAAAATAATATAAACTAATTGGGACGCCTGTCCTGTCAATGCATCCTTTCCTGTCACTTTTTATACTTTGTGGCGAATATAAAATAAAAATAAAAAAATTAAAAAAATTAAAATAATAAAATTGCTAATAAGAAATGATTAGATAAATAAATAATGTTTTGCACGCAACACGAACAATTTCAGTAACGAATGTAAAAAGTGGCATGCACTGGAATTTTGGAAAAAAAGTATATGTTAAAAATTGAGGATTGCGATGAACAGTCAAAAACTCTAACCACAGCCAAACTCAATCTTATAAGTAGGCTATATTCAAAATCTTATAAACATGCTTCATTTTTTGCAATACTTTTCTGAGCTAAAACGGGTGACTTCTCGGTGCTGACCAAGAGGAACGTGGGCTCTGGGGACGAAATTGGTCTCGAAAAAAAATCCTATCTTTCGCGAAACGCACGGAGCCAAACGCACATTTATTTCCATACTCAAGTAAAGCTATTTACCGCCCACTATTGTTGCGAAAAGGAAGAGCTTGAGATAACATTTCTGATAATTCCCAAAAACTAAAATAGAAGCCAGTTCTAAGTAGATAAGTGTTCTCTGAACTGAAACCAGACGATATCTTTCATATATGTCAGTTCCTTGAATTCTAATATTATATATGAACTCAGTGATGAGTTTAAACCTAATGCGTGCATGCAATTTGTAAGGGCTATTTTGTGATACTTATCTTTCTAATAAGTTAAGATGATTCTTACGATCAAACGCAGCGATGTTTTTGAGTTGGATCAATGCTAATTATCAGTGCTGAACTAAGTCGCTTCAAATTTCCAAAAAAATCTTGTATTTTCGTTTTTTGAAAGGAAGGAATTTATTTTTAAAGAAAGAACAAAGTTCCTGAAATATTTTTCAAAGGAAACTGATTACCTTAAAACAGTTCAAAAAAGCCTAAGCTATATTAAAACTACAGGGAAATATCGCTAATTCAGCGCGAATCTGAGTACAAAATACCACGAGTAAGAGAGTGTCAGCATGTTTATATTCACAGACACAGATTTTTCAATTATTCAACAAATGAACCAATGCAAATAAAGTCAAAAACGAATAAAAACTGATCATTACACGAATCGCCCGAACAAAACATAATCTATTAATTGTATAGATGACATTTTAGAACCGACAGAAACTTTGGTCCACTAATCATGCCCAACATATAATTTTTTTTCTTTTTTAAACATCAAAAAAAAAAACCGGTTCTAAAATTTGTTGTGCGTTAATTCCTTGCGGTTGAGAGTCATTTAGAAATAATATATTTTCAAAAATCGATGATAATTTGATGCTTTCTCTGCATGAATGAAATAGACTTGCTAATGTATCATGTGTATCACGTACCAGAAATTGAAAGATATTTTGAACAGTTTTTTTTAAATTTTCAAAACAGTATATGAGTCACACAAACGGAAAACAGCTCTGTTGTTTTTGTGGAATTTAAAGGATCAGAAAGAACATATGATTTGTGGGGGAAAAGTGACGATTAAGCCAGTTCTGGCTGTGAATGGTCAAGAGAATTATCGCCTTCCTGTTAGAATTATGTTCTAGAATGTAAAAATCGTATTTTTTTGTACATTTGAAATTAAAAAATAAATAAAAATTCAGAGACAAAATTCCAACCACTTCAGACGAGTCTATTGTAAACCTTAATTCATAAGAAATGTTTCTGGGATGATTTTGGGAAATAAATGAAAGAAATAATGTTCTATATGAAGAGTGAATGAGAGAATATTGATATACATACGAGTTGTTTGAGCTGGGATGAAGAAGGGACTTCAAAGCCCTCAGAAAGTCCAACATGTTGAATACCGATGAAAGGTCGCTGTTGGCAGTCTACTGTTGAGTGTTGAAGAGAGAACTGAACCAGCGTTGTGCCAGATCGAACACTGAAGTGCGACACAAGCCTCCAAGCCTCCACCTTCCGATAGACAGGAACGGATGAACAATGTAAACAACAAGCCTTTTAAAACATGGCATTGAAACACAAATACACAGCGAAATGGACGCTCAGAGGACAAAAAACCTTTTTCTATGATTGGATGGATTTGTTGTTGTATTGGCGGTAAAGTATAGCAGCCGGCTTCGTACGCATGCGCACACAATGTGTTAATGTCGCAGCAACGACATATATGCATATGCGTGGCTCGTTATCTTTGTGAATTTACGCAAAACGTGCCTCGGGAACAAGACAACTCGTAAGCGATTCGCATCTGCTTTGAATTACCAATGAGCCAACTCGATATCATGACAACTCAATTCTGACGTTGAATCAATAAATTCCCTAGAAGAAAAAGCGGGAAATATGGTTGGCGTCGCGTCTCTCTTCCATCCCGCATTTTTGCATAATCAAACGATAAAAAACTCAAATTAAATCGCCGCGGACAGACAGCAGGTCACTTAGCGTACATCGACGCTGAAGGTCGAGATTCTAGATCTTTTAACTCGAATAAAAGAAAATGTCTGAGGTAATTTGACTTTAAAGAAAAATATGTTTGATGTTTGTTTAGAATTGCACCTGCTGTTTTAAATGTCTTGTAAGCGCAACAGGTGTTCTCGCAAGGCATTATGGGTAGTATTTCAATATTTACGGATAGTGACTACCGTCATGAATCAAACCAAGGAAAACGGGTTTATTTTTGGTGAGGAGAGGAATAGTTTCTTTGTACGCGTTCTTTGTAGCTCTTTTAGCCCTAAATAGAGTGCTCTTTTAAAATAACCATTACTTGATAGAGCGACTCAAAGAATAAAGACGCCGAATATACCGCTGACAACGAGACTGAATTCTTGACGAGGACTGTCTCACAAAAACACAAAATAATAACGCTGTCCCTGCGCTGTTTAATTGTAAAAGAAGGTCGGTTTTTAGAAACTATTATTAAACTACACAAATTGCAGTCCACCAATCGAAAATTCAAAGTTTTATTTACTTTTTTTGGCGCGATATTAGTTAACGAGAAGAGACAGGACGTCTCAATTATTCGTGAATATATCATCAATAACAGCGTGGATAATTAAATATTTAAATCTCTCTTCGCTGAGGGAAAAGCTCAAAGGATATTCATTCATGAGCTAATTGTACGTAGATGAGTTCTGATGGGTGTTACACAGGGAGCCCAATCGTCAGAGAGCTGATATCAAATTTTATAGTCGTATTTTGTCTTTTTATTTACTAACAATATGAAAAGAGTTGAGAAGCTGTACATACTCGAATTGAATTCATTTTTCCTCCTATTTGAGCTTATTTTTCCTTATTTCAGAGTATTGAGCCATTTAATCTTGTTTGGATGGTTTTTAATGCTATCTAAACCCATGGATCAAAATGATCAATAAAAAATTCAATTAAAACAGCTTAGTCGAACAATAGAGAACTGCATGGACATTTCACTTCGTGTCAACAAGACGACATTTTTACTTCACACACTGTTTAGAGTTTGAAAACTGTTTTACTTTCTGGGCGCCAAATAATGATGACGAGGGAGGGACGCGCTTTGGGGCCGGACAAGCCCTATCATGAACCGGAACGAGGCATATAAGTCGCCGGAAGACATCAGAAATATTCACATGGAGTCGCCTTTGAATGTGAATGATTCGGGAGTAACTAACTGTCGTGGGTCGTGGGTCGTGGGTACCATGTCGTGGGTACCATGTCGTGGGTCGTGGGTACCAAGTCGTGGGTCGTGGATACCGATTATTATTATTTTGATAAACAGCAAAGGACCATGAATGAAATATGCTCCTAGTATACACTTGATCTGTAAAAGATCAAGTCAGTCAAACTGACCTGATTATGCTTCTTTAAATGACTGGAAAAGAACAGATCAACTGAAACAAAGCGCGTTCTGTCTTGACATTCGAAATCGGACTATCCGCATAGGAATTGCGCTATGTAATTAAAAGACTACATTTGTTTTTATTTTGACATTTACATAATAATAATAATATACAATATACAAATTTCGCGGAATTTATATTTTTGTAGCGTTACGAGGCACGTCTCCGTCACAATGGCTCAGGAACGTAAAAATTATATCATTATTTTTATCCCGAACATCGATTATTATACAGTCATTCTCATAAAGGTTGTCCAGATGAAAAGACTACAATACTACAATAAAGTCTTCGGAGCCGAGTGCGTTATTCAAAACAGAACGCGAGACTTTGTTTGGTTGATCTGTTCGTTTTATCCAGTTATTTTAATAAAGAAGCGTAATCAAATGATCTGTATACTTTATAAAAAACGAAGATACCCCCATCAGCACGGCGAAGCATCAAAACATAGTATAAGCAACCAACGCGAACCAGTGGCTCAAGTGAGTTCCAATTCCGCGGATCACGGTTTTCCGATTTGTGTTGCATCCGTTCACTCTTTTGGGATGCATCATGTCAAGTTTTCTACGCAGTATCGGCCTTTTATCATCATATTTTCGTTGTATATTATAATACGGCATGATTATACTTTGACTGACTAGATCTTTTACAGATCAAGTGTATACTAGGAGCATATTTCGTTCATGGTCCTTTGCTGTTTATCAAAATAATAATAATCGGTACCCACGACCCACGACTTGGTATCCACGACCCACGACATGGTACCCACGACCCACGACTTGGTACCCACGACCCACGACAGTTAGTTACTCCCATTCACATCAGCTACTTAAAAACCCTTGATAAAATAGTTATTTTTGTTTATATTTATCCAATTGAGTGAGTTCATGTAATATGATAGGAGCAACAATAGTGTAATCAAAGGCACAAAAATACAGATTTCAACCTTTTTTTGTTCAAATGTTTTGACTAAAGACGGCTTTCCCGATGAATCATTTGTAAATCAATTCTAAGCTGAAGAAGCGTGTGCCACTGCTAACTGAATGTCATTTAGAAATTCTAATAAATACCACTTAGTTGAGGAATGTGTGATATTCAGAAACTATTTGAACTTGATGATCGACAAAGCCAGTTATATGGAAATTATTTACAATACTAAAGATACTAATAATAAAATCACTTACAACATCCTAGTTCAATACCAAGGATATATGTATAAATTTATTAAATTTATATATAAGCAAAAGGCTATAGTTATTGAGGTAATACGTAATACGGTCACTAGGTATTTAGTCATGTGATTTAGATACTGCAAATTCTTGCCTCTGTTATCTTTAAAATTTGCTTTCATCACTATGAAGTCAGGACTTTATCAGTTTCTAATGAATCGTTTAATATTCTGAAAAGTTTTCAACGCCGGCCGGCACACACCGAGAACCGGAACATGATTTCTCCTTTTATGGGTCTTTTATCTGACGATTCCCCTGTTTCTATTAGCCGAAAGTTGAAATGAATTCCTGCAAATGAATTTATAACCATGAAATGTTAATCTTTTAACTCTCAGCAATAATTATCTTTCGATATCCCAAGAAGCTGAAGGATCTGAAGCGAGTGCGGTGCTCCAGTTTCAGACCGAGTTCAAATAGCATTATGTTTATCAAAAATGATGTTTTGATTCAGCTATCATTGTCTAGTTTAAAGGAAGTAAATTCAACTTAACCATACCTTTTCGAATACAGACTCCGGTGAGATCCAGACATTGAGATGTTGTAGTTATTATAGCCAGCAATGGATAGGAGTACAGCGACTACTCATAGGCTGATTGACGTCACAGTGAATTAACCACAGCGAATTTATTCTTCTTCTCAATGATGATATAAACTACGACACAGTCAGTGGCACGATTCTCTGTCTCCAAACTATTCAGAAAATAAATCAATGTGTGAAGGTTCAGATTATTTTGTTGATACTTCACGCCCCAATACTTCACTTCTATAAATGGGATGCTGACTCCAAATGAAGGGAAATGTCGACGCTTAATATTTCTCTCACCTTTAGGCTTGGGGCAAGGGCCTTAATTGGCTTTTGCTACTGTCTTGCATGGCATTTTGTTTTCGCACAGCACAGTCTACACCACAGTAGCTCTCACAGCTTAATCTTTTGTCAAAGAGTGCAGTACTTTTCTGATGTTGACAATGGGGGTCAGTGGTCACAACTGAGATTCTGTCACGCTGTCACGCAGGAAGCTTCCAGAAAATTCTTGACAAAGCTAAAAGACGTCATAAAACGTCCGTCACTTCAAGGAAATCAAGGGGAGAGGTTGTTAGATGTGTGCTCAAGCATTTAGCGTGAACAAATTGAATGAACGCAAATATGTTAGGTGTGTTTGTGAGAAAACATAGTTATGAGTGATATCTATACTGTCACACACTTGTCAATTTGCCTTATACAGTGGAATCCCGCTCTACGGACACCCACTTAATACGGACACCCACTTATATGGACAGTTTTGCTGTCTTAGGACGCTAGGGCTCTAACCGGCCCAAATCCCTCAATAAATAATTTACTGTCCGTCAGTAACGGGATTCCACTGTACAACTTTTTTCGAATTGTTTTACTAAGCTCTGAGGACAAGGACAGAAAAGGAAAGAAAAAAAGTAAGGCAATATATTGTTTGATTTTATTTTTCTGCTGAAAAGGAATTCCCGAAATCGGCACCAGTCATTCAACTTCTACAGTTTTAATCGAATCAAAATGAAACTTGGCAACATGACAGTACATGGCAAGGCAACAAATTGTATCTTTTTTGTTTTTCAATTTTAATGATTTGTGGCGGGAAAATGACGTCATGAACAAACCCACAAATTTTGAAATTCATAAATATACTAATTTGATCATCGTATTCGAAAGAACATGTAAAATGAGAGATATAACCGAAACAATATCTCAGTTATCGTTATTCTATCCAAAGATATGAATTATTGAAATTTCAATTTCCGCCATTTTGTTACTAAAAATAGCACAAAATGGCGGATTTTTGAAATTTCAAAAATTTCATATCTTTAGATAGAAATAGCAATAACTGAGATATTGTTGCGGTCATATCTCACATTTTACATGTTCTTTCGAAGGCGATGATCAAATTAGTATATTTGTGAATTTCAAAATTTGTGGGTTTGTTCATGACGTCATTTTCCCGCCAAAAATCATTAAAATTGAAAAACAAAAAAGATATGATTTGTTGCCTTGCCATGTACTGTCATGTTGCCAAGTTTCATTTTGATTGGATTAAATCTGTAGAAGTTGAATGACTGGTGCCGATTTCGGGGCCTTTTTTGCCCGACGTGGAAAAAAGTGACAAATCGAAAATGATTCTCTTTTTGGTGGTCTAAAATGATGGTCACCCTTTGTAATAAATTATAATAAATTTCCTGACGACGTCAAAACAAAATGGCGGACGAAGCAGCTTGCCCAACTCACATCTTCTTCGACCTTCCGTGGGAAGACGTTGTGTTTTCGCAAATCTTCAAGTACTTGACCATATCCCAAATATTCTTATGTCGCCGTGTGAGTACGACTTTCAAGCAAATGTGTGAGTCTTATTTCAAAACATGTCGAATTTTGAACTGTTCTGAAGACAAACAGCATGTCATAACACCCGAAGCATTCCTGTTGATGGTACAACACAACACAAGTCTACAGCACATTGTACTCAAAGATTGTAGAAATACAGTCAGCGAGGATGCTGTTATGGAGCTCGTGAAGCAAAGCCCTCGATTACTGACCATAGATCTGTCTGGTTTATCAACTTTGACCAATCTGATTTTGTTCGTCATTGCTGAGCATTGCCAGAGTCTGAAGACGATATCCCTCAATGGGTGCCGTTGGGTGACTACTGATGGAGTCGTCAACCTCTCAATGTGTTGCCCTGATCTGGAATATATTGATTTAAGTGGTTGTTGGGACGTCACGGACTACTGTATTACATCATTGGCATCATTCTGCAACCAGCTCAAATCTATCTCTGTGAACGGTTGCTATGGAGTGACAGACAACGGTTTGAGGTCAATCTCAAGATCTTGTCCTTTTCTGACACATCTTGGGGTCAGAGGCTGCTGGCGTGTATCTGATGATGCCATCCGAGCTGTTGGCGAATATTGTACAACACTAAAATCTCTGGAAGTTAAAGACTGTAGGGATGTTACTGAAGCCAGTCTGGCTAGGCTGAGAGTGCGAGGGGTGGCTATTGATGTGGAGAAGCCGCCAAGTTATGGTGTACCATTTATGCTGGATATAAAGCTCGGTAGAGTTGGTAATAATATTATTCCTTATTTCCCTGTCATAAACTTGAATATCTGATATGGTTGTATGACCTATGTTGTACATTTATCCCCTTTTACTGCCTCCCCTAGCAAGAGCATTATTTCTTAGGCTGGAATGGACCAAAGCCCTATTTTAAATATTGTATTATCGAGCACTTCAAAATATTATCTGGTAGGAAAATTCTACATACATGTATGAGCGGCCGTGTTGTACGAGATATATATTTGGCTCGTGATTGTAGATCTCATACAACACGGACGCGAATATTGTATCAAACTTATCATATCCACAGATGCATAAAATGTTGTTCTACTATAATTTTCAAGATACCAGTAAGTTTGGCCGAGAAAATTTTGGCCAAGAAAGATTGAGTCTGTGCAAATCAAGATGATTTTGTATCAAAAATCCAAGCTCTTCACGTGTTTTCCTCATGAATTATTAATATAATAATTAATTTTACTGAATACAATCAATAAACCCTTTCAGCTTGGGCATAATTTTTCCGTTTCACACTACGTGTCATTCCCCTGAGTATTATATTTTTCTCTATCAGCAACGCTTGAGAAGAGACATAAATATGGATGTCACTCAAGCAAATTATTTTCTTAGCAATATTTCTTCCTAACAGGAGAAATGCTAGATAAACATTGCCACAGGGACCAGAAATGAGTTAGGTTAAAAACCAACCAAAATGAAGTCTGTGTGTCATGATCATATGGAATTTGTGTCCTCATTCTATGATGTAAAAAATTACAACACTGTACACTGTATTTGGGTATAAATAAATTTATTAGCACAGCAAACGATGGGTATGAGTGCAAATTAGTTAAAATAAATTAAAACTGGCCAGAATTAGTTCCGGGTACAATTTGATGGGAGTATGATATCAAACTTAGTATTTCTATAAGAAAATGGCAGTCTACACCACCCTTATATTCTTATTTCATCAGATCTAATCCTTTCTGAAATGTACACTAGAGTGAGGTTGTTACAGTGCGATTCTCAATGCTGTGACCACTAATGTATTTGCATACTTCTGTCGCTGTTATTAGCCAATCAGCTTCCAATATGACGAGATATTCTATTGTTTTAGGATGAGACAGTTTACAGTGTGGACACTCGAACCATGAACACTTAGGTTTTTTCTAACACATAAAGATAAATTATCGATTGAGCAAATTGATCAGAAAAATGATATATTTTGATCACTAAGTGTATTTAAACTCAATGCTCCATTTGAGAAGCTGTGAGGCAATAGAAAGTTCGGAAAAAAAAGGTCGAAAAAAACTCGAAGTGTTCATGGTTCAAGTGTCCACACTGTAAGTATGCAAATACATCCAACCTCATTTTAGATCATAATTATTAGTGTGAGTTATTTATTAATTATATATATATATTTATTTGCTATTGTTAGTCTTTGAATTAAATAATATTGTAACAATGTATTAATAAACTGAACCTGAGTAACAATTGTTTAAGGGGTCCGAAATTTCGTACAGCATGAATACAGCCATACTGTTACAGTCATTTTGGAATGAGTGGGAAAATAGTTACGATACGTTTCAAGCCGTGGGGTGACCATGCCATGTCCAAGCATTCTGATTGGCTGAGCAATGATTTTGCACTGTGATTGGCTGAATAGATGCCTTCGATTCTGTACCGTGACAGTAACTCTGTAGTACGTGTAGCTACAAAAACAACTCTAATTCACATGACATAAAGACTGTGTTCACACTAGGCCATTTTCAAGCTGCTTGGGCCATTTTTAATGTTTCTAATCTGTCATCAACTTCCAACACCAAGCTGCTTGATAATTGTTGGTGTTCAAACTATATATACGGTATTTCAAGCGAGTATCGCTGTAAGTTATCTGTCAACGCTACTGTATACTAGTACAAGTAACATACTTCGCTGCTTCGTCAAGTGTATGGTCTCTCTCCTTGCCCGTCATATCAGTTTGTAAGGCAGAACAAAAGATAGACAAGACTATAATATATAGTTTTGATTTGGCGCTCAAATTGAAATGAAACATCATTATTAACGACCCAAGATTCTGGTATGATTGACATAAACAAACGAAAATCTGTCAAGAATAACAGGATTAGCGAGCTGCACCCAAATCCTAGTGTGAACGCTGAATTTCGGCAAAATCAAAGCCCTGCTAAGCAGCTTGGAAAAAACGGTCTAAAAAGTGTCCACACTAGTCAAGCTACTTAGGTCAAGATCTAAGATGCTTTGGGAACCTATAGTGTGAATACAGCCAAAAAGACAAAATACTCAAAACTGTGGCCGTCTATAAAAGGATAAAGAGCCTCCCATTTAGGCAAGGTGTGTCATGAATTGCAGCTGGTAAAAATATGCCAGCTGGTGATATCACAATAGAGGCTAGTCTCCTTCGCATCCGTTATTAATGCCGTCACGCAATGCAACACTAATGACGACTAGACTACATAGAGGCTGGTGTTTTTTGATTCTGAAAAGGTGGCCACTCTTGATTGTCATGTGCTGTAAGGTCAACTACTTATGCCAATGTATGCAATCACACAAGTTAGTACACACGCTTTCTTCTGAGGCTTTGGTTAAGAATGAAGATATATTTATATTTATATCCTATTTATCTTTTTGGTGGGTTTCCTGTGGTAGAGCACACCCAATGATATATTGGGTTCCCTGTGGTAGAGCACACCCAATGATATATTGGGTTCCCTGTGGTAGAGCACACCCAATGATATATTGGGTTCTCTGTGGTAGAGCACACCCAATGATATATTGGGTTCCCTGTGGTAGAGCACACCCAATGATATATTGGGTTCCCTGTGGTAGAGCACACCCAATGATATATTGGGTTCCCTGTGGTTCTATTATCATGAGCATTCTACCACAGGAAGCCCATCCAAAATATGCACACAAAATATATTGTTATTTTTAACAAGAGTTGGGGGTTAATGTTGAGTAATTTCATTGTTTTTGCTGGTTTGCAATCAATCCCTGGAGATTTCAAGCACAAAGAAGCAGTGGCCATGTTGGAGGAACAAAAATGTACAAACAAGTAAAGCTAATGATGAATGCTTTGTTAATAGAACATGGGCGCCATCGATGTCACGTGTAAACCCGATAGGTCTATCTAATGATAATTGATTTGTATTCTATTGATAATTAAATCATTAGTAGATAAAATTATTTATTTTCTATGTTTAATACATATTGTATCCAATATTTACAGCGACTCTGTGTAGCATAATATGTCATCTGACTGACGAGTATCTCTTTTTGCTTGTTGACAAGTTATCCTGCAAATAATCACATTGAAGAGAGTTTAAAGAACAACTAATATAAGAACAGACCTTTATTATATTGTCTACCCCAATCCCTGAAACCATGCATTGTTCGTGGTCGATCATTGAAGCGAATACGGTAAATGTCTATTACATGTCTGGGGCGGATCTAGGATTTTGAGGTGGGGGCCGGGTTCACCCCAGAAGGAAATGTTGCATGCAATGATGTTTTGTATTAAAAATTGTATTTATTTATTGAATTGTTTCTGGGCAGCAAGAGGGGTGTATGTGTGTACCCGGTGATCCTCCCCTAGATCGATCCACCACAGATGGTCCTGGTCAACATGTATATATCAGCTATATAGCTAATTGCATAATCGTTGTCGGGTTGAAAATCATAAATCATAGAAGCTGAGACCGCAAGGATGGATGGGAAATCAGTTCATGACCTGCATTACATGCAGATATATTCAATGTTCTCATAGTTTTGAAGGTATATGAGCTATTTAACTAAGATCCTACAAGTCTGGATAAAAAGGTCGATCATTTGACAGTGTTATTTGAGAGTTTTAATTTCCCAGAATTCCTTTTGGTCATAGCTTTCATGATTTTCAACCCGACAACGATTACGCAATTAGCTATATATATTAAGTAAAAGTACCGATAGGCATCGAAGTTGAAAACGTTATCACAAGATGCACAATAGTAGTATAAAATTCTCATATTTTGAACCCATTGACATAGCAGTATATATGTACATACCAGTTTCCACTTTAACAATTTAATCCAATCCTCGGCCTCTTGAGATGAGTTAGCAAAACAATAGAATGTTCTTGAAGGCATAACAATTCTAAATCAAGTAATGTGATAATAATCAGATAAAAATAATCCATTTACAATGTTGCAAGGATTTGACACTCTAAAGTGACCTCTGGTACCCAGGATTACTCTATAGCAGTCTCATCGTAATTCCTTATTAGGGAGGTTATGATTTGCAAAATCTACAATAGCAACGGCAACCGGAAGTGTCAATTTACTTCTGTTCGTATTTTGAACATCAGACATTTAATTTAGTGCAAGCCTTTGCCTGTGAGGTTACTTCATCCACAGGGAATACCAACTATTAAGGTATGAAAAGTTATTAGCACTTCCGTCGCTCTCTATTCTCTCTCTCAGGGGTGCACCCTAGCTACCATGGCCACATTGAGTTGCATGACAAAACTGAGACAGGGTGTGAAGGAGGATGTGATGATGCCTACCTAAAGCAATTAGCTTTCCCTACAGAATCTTCTTTAGCAACTTCATGGCACTCCTCTAGATCTAGAACCTTGATTGGTTCTTTATCCTGTAAAATAATAATAATAAAAATAATTATTAAAATAATAAAAACAATAACATGATTTGATAGCCTGATTTTTAGACAGTCAGTGGTCCTCCACTACACTGAATGATATAATTTGAGGGGTCGATGCATACATCTACATGTACCCTGTTTGGTAAAGTCACCTTTCTCTCTTCCCGAAGAGAGAAAGGCAGAGACTCGATCGATCTGCCAAGCAGGTGAATCTGAACAATGTAAGTGACCAAAATCCAAATTCTCCTTTACCCTCTATGAGTTCTAAAGGAGAATTTAGATTGTAATCACAAGGCACCTACACTGCCTCTTCGATTTCAAGAGGATTAACATTTCAAACACTGATATTGAAATTGAATGATTCAAGACAGAAAATGTTGCCTCTCAGCTGACAGACAACTCCAACCCTAAAATATTATTAATATGATGCCAGATCTCTGTTTTTTTATAATATTGAAGGGACTGCGCAAGAACAGTGACTTGTGATCAAAACCCAAATTCTCCTTTGAAATTCAAAGAATCCCAAGGAGAATTTAGATTTTGATCATTTACGAGCATTGTTGTATGGAGTCCCTTTTATTTTACTGACCCCTTTTGATTTGTAGTACTTGAGTTCATGTTTGAAGAGCACAAACCACCTTGTTTTCCAATTCTGTATTTAAAAACACAAATATTAGTCATCCCAAAACCCTGTATACTGTACTGTTGTAGGGTAAGTACTACATGTGTTTTGTGGCACATATCTACTTTAAAGAGAGTCTGACGAGTTGATGGAAAACACATAGAGAATGTTAGGGACTAGTAGTTAAACTAGTAGAGACTGCGCCAGTGTATAACAATCAACAAGACAGTGTGTAGAATGCACTCAATTTACTGACGTTTTGGACGTTACAGTAAACCAGTTTTTCCATAAATGAAAATGAAAGACTATTGTGTAGATTATACGACATCCTACCTGTAGGTAGCTTTCTAACTTTAAACCCTGGTTTTCACTAGCAACGTAATAAGATTGCATGTATATTGTGCAAACAGTGTGCAATCAAGCACAAGAGGCATTATGTCAAGTGAAGGGGTCCCTGCAAGAACGGCGTAAGTGATCAAATCCCAAATTCTCCTTTGAAATTCAATGAATGTCGAGGAGAATTTCAATTTTGATCAGAGATCACTTACGTTGTTCTTGCAGGGAGCCAGGGAGCCCTTCAAGTGTTGTGGAATGCATGTATCAGGTATTGTTTCGTGTGTAATTAGGTTTAATAAACATCACCAATAATATAAAATAATGTTACACTCAAAACAATAAAAGGAAAAAAAGACTTTTAGTTTAAAGGAGTTTAAAAAATATTATTTTTTGTTATCTTTTAAGCAATCAATAACTTGGGAACTCTGAAATGAACTATGTTGGTGAACTTTGAACTTCTTTCTTGTGTGAATTCGGAAATTCATTGGAATTGATGTACAATTAAACTTGATTTTCTTCAATAATTCGTTTCAAAACTTCTGTAAGGGCCGTTTACACGGGCGATTTTATCGGCGATTTTGTCGGCAACTTTATCGCCGCGAAGTTATTGCAACCACAAAATGCAAATCGCCCGTGTAAACTACCGGCGATTTCAATAGCGGCGATAAAGCCAAATCGCTGCAATTTCGAACATGCTCGAAATTTTGTGCAACTTCGCGGCGATAAAGTTGCCGACAAAATCGCCGATAAAATCGCCCGTGTAAACGGCCCTTTAGAGTCTGAGAACTTGAGTTAGAACTTCAATTCCAACAAATTTCCAAATTCACACAAAGTTCAAAGTTAGTCAATGGCCTTGATTTCAACATAGCAAGAATGGCTCAAAAACTTCAGGAATCAAAGAAACAAAGTCAATTGTGGAATAATAAACCCCTTATTTGATGGTTTGACAGATAATACTTGTGGCCATTTTACTCATTGCTCGTATTTTTCCTCGTCCTATATGGGCTCAGAAAAATACTACGCAACTCGTAAGATATCCGCGCATATTATCTGTCAAACCATCAAATAAGTTGTATCTATACGTCGTCCTTGGCCCTAAATACACATACATATTAATAGTGCATAGCTGTCAGCTTCAATACTGTTCACTCACTTTCTGGTATGTGTATCCATGCATTTATAAATGCCGCAGAATAAATAGTGTGCAGATTATGTATATGTGAAGATAAAACAAAAGGTTTAGTGTAGTTGAGTCACTTTTAACACAAGTAAATCACTAGTGGTTTTATATATTTGCACATTAGAGGTTTAGTATGCAGGCTTTTTAGCATTTTACAATTTACTGAAAGCATACGTGTAGGTTTATAATGCTTACTTTACATCTTTAACACAAACATGTAGATTAGCAATTGAATACATAACTTTAGCAGCAAAAAAATAATTGTGTTCATTTGACCTTGAGTGTATTTATTTTTAACTTAAACAATAAAAGCATTATCTTTAGCTTTAACTTTAACTTCATATGAATAGCTACCAATAATCAGTTTGAACTGTCAACATACAAGTACAATTCCCCCTCCCCCTGGCAGCCCTACAGTTGAACTTCCACTAATAAATGGACTCCTCCCAAAAACAACACATCCTAAAGGTCCTAAAACATTGGACACACTTTGTGTAAATGGACACTTACATTATGTACTCTTGATCCAATGTCAGTGTCTGCTAATCAGGGGAAGCTTCCCTGTAGCACTTTATACATTAGAGAGCTTCAAATTCGACTACGAGTACGACTATGAGTACAAGTTTTCGCCATTACGATTAGTGCGCATGCGTAAAGCTGTGACATTGTCACGTCAGCTTGAAAATCTCGATGTCATCGTTTCGACTAGATTTCTCGCAAAACTCGTAGACTCTAGACTACGAGTTTTGAGTGAGACATTTTGACTAAAATAAAATATTTCGGTCTTTTAAATCTAGAACACTCATTAAGATCTTCTTTAATGATTGTTCTTCTTGTTGTGATAAGAAATAATTAAAGATCAGTACGGAGCCCGTTAAGGGCCATCATACATTTATTTTAAAACATACTTTGCGACTTTTACTGATCCACAGTTTAATCAGGGGAAGCTTCCCTGTAGCACTTTATACATTAGCCACTTTTCACTGCCACTTTTTTTCGCCACTGCGCACTTTTTGTCACTGCCACTTTTCGACTAGATTTCTCGCACTCTAGACTTTTTGACTGCCACTTTTACTGCCACTTTTACTGCCACTTTTACTGCCACTTTTACTGCCTTCTTTTGACTGCCTTCTTTTGTGACTGCCAAATTTTACTGCCACTTTTGCCACTTTTACTGCCACTTTTACTGCCACTTTTACTGCCACTTTTACTGCGACTTTTACTGCCACTTTTACTGCCACTTTTACTGCCACTTTTACTGCCACTTTTACTGCCACTTTTACTGCCACTTTTACTGCCACTTTTACTGCCACTTTTACTGCCACTTTTACTGCCACTTTTACTGCCACTTTTACTGCCACTTTTACTGCCACTTTTACTGCCAATAGTGCCGCTGCCATCAGTTATCTTTGCAAAATGGCACCACATGTTGTCTTCTTCCTCGTTTTACTCATTTTATGTACATTATGTTTAAAGTTCTCTGACAGTGTTCTTGAACCTTATACTCCTGCCGTCAGGACTGGCATATCAGCTCGTAATGATCTGATCGAAGAATATTTCCATTTGGGTTTCAGTCAGGTAGAGATATTAGCATTCTTAGTTTCATGTCATGGAATTGTACTGAGCTTTCGTCAGTTGAAAAGAATTCTAGCTAAGAAAGGTCTATCGAGACGAAAGAATGTCAGCGATGTAATGCAAGTAATAAGTTCCATAGAGGATGAATTACAAGGAAGTGGAAGCAGTGTGGGATACCGAAACATGTGGTCAAGGCTTAAAAACAATCATCATCTGGTAGTTAGCAAGGAGACCGTTCGTCATGCCCTGAGAATTCTTGACCCTGCTGGCACAGAAAGGCGCCTTAGGCATAGACTACAGAGAAGAAGATATCATAGCAGAGGACCCAATTATATTTGGCATATGGACGGCTACGATAAATTAAAGCCGTTTGGCATATGCATACATGGCTGTATTGATGGCTATTCGAGACGAATACTTTGGCTTGAAGTTGGGAATACCAATAACGACCCTTCTGTTGTGGCAAACTACTTTGTTGATTGTATTGAGCAAATAAAAGGTGTACCTCGTGTAGTCCGTGCCGACTGTGGAACAGAAAATGTTAACGTGGCTGCGATTCAACGCTTTCTCAGAAGGGATTCAGCTGATGCATTTGCTGGTGAAAAAAGCTTTATGTACGGAAAATCTGTTTCAAATCAGAGAATAGAAGCCTGGTGGAGTCAGTTACGTAGGGGATGTACTGACTGGTGGATTAAATATTTTAAGGACTTGAGAGAGAGTGGTGTCTATTGTGATGCCAATGTTATTCATGCAGAGTGTCTTAGATTTTGCTTCATCCCTATAATAGAGAATGAACTTCAGAATACTGCCAGGCTATGGAATTGTCACCAGATCAGACCATCTGGGAATGCAGAATCCCCTTCTGTCGACCAGATACACTTTTCTTTGTACCAGAGTTGACAGACTCCAGAGATTACAAAAGTGTTGTTGACATGGATGACATTGCTGTTGCTAGAGAACTTTGCTGCAGCAATAGATATGAAAGTGTTTGCTCAACTGAGTTTTATTCCCTTGCAATGCTTATAATGCAAGATCTTAATCAACAAATGCCTCACTCACCCAGAGATGCAAAAGGGCTTTACTTGGAATTGATAACAGAAATAGAAAAACTGTAATATTTACACACTATTTTCTAGCCTTGACATTGAATCAAGACAATCAAGTAAGACAACTATATTTTGTAATAAGATAATATTTTATTACAAATGGTAAAGATTTGATTTTATCTGATTTTAAAGTCATTATGGAAAACTGCAACAATTAAGTGTGTAATTTTAATACCAAGTGTACACATAGTAATTCATTTAAGATAGGGTATTTGGAGTTGTCATGTTTAGAGTGCAAACACTAAAACCATGAAACAGTGCTAACTTTAATTAGCACTAAATAGTGCAATGTCTTTTGTTTTTTATTGTTCCATTGGTGCTATTTAGTACTAATTAGTTTGTACTGTTTCATGGTTTTAGTGTTTGCACTCTAATACCTAGTCTGTATTACATAGTTGCATCAGACATGCATGTAATTATGTCAACTTTTTTATGCATGTATTTACAGGTGTATGTTCGAATGGCAAATATTGTACATTTCTTTACTGATATTACTATGGATTCAGTGTGATAGCTCAATGATAATGTGATTTCAGTATGGAAATACCACCTTATAGTTCTTGAAGATTTAAAGTGACCCTAACCCCCCAAGGGACTGGTCATAAAGTGAGGGGGTGGGGTCAATGGGATAAAAACAGGGGGTAGTACATACTTTACATTAGAGATGGTGCATGGAAACTGGGGAGGGGTCATCACTTTTTTGACTTTATTTTATACTGGGGGCCAGCAGAAAAAGAGCTCCTTCAAATCCAGTTTCACCACCCCCACCCCCTAATTTGAAAGTTTGATAATTGTTTCTTCATGAATAGAAAAGCTTTGTGGTTTAATATTTCTGGATATAGACATCTCCTTTCTGAGGTTTAAGCATTTGAAATCTGAAAATGCAAGGAAATATTAAATATATAAAAACACTAATAATAATAATTCTTACTAGTTTTCCATTTGCAAAACATTTTCATTGCTGAAATAAAAAATAAAAAATAAAACAAAATTAGGCAAATTCTTGTGTTGACATCACCTCATTTGCATTTTCAGATTTCAAATGCTTATAACTCAAAAATAATTACAACCAAATCAGCTTTTCAATTCATGAAGAAATGATTATCACAAATTCAAATTAGGGGTATATAATAGGGGCAAGCCTACCCACTTTTGTCATTGAAATACCAACTGGTACATATAGCTGCTGTGGTATTTTTTCCTTAATTTGGTGGTATTTCATTATTTTATATGCTAACATAAACAAACATTCACAAATTCAAACATATTTTAGCAATGGTTACATGCTTGTGCACAATGCATTTATAAAAGCTTAAAAAGTTTACTTGGCTTCATAGCCATCTATCATCTTAAAATCAAGTATAATTAGATATAAATAACACAATGAAAGTAACATTTCCCCACATTAGAATGGAAACTCTGAATGCATGCAACATAAATAGTACAGTGTCTATATTAAGTGCCAAATAGTGATATTTTCATTGTTTTTGGTTGTTTAAGTACTAGTTTGCAAAATTTGCAAACATTTAATGTTGCATGCTTTTAGTGTTTTCTAAAAACTGTAACAAGTGTAACAAACTATAACTAACTGGCCTTTTTAACATATTCTTAAAGGAAATCTATATCCCAATATTGACTGGATAATATAGAGTTCATCTCTTCACGAAATTGTGGAAAAGACTGGTAAGTGACTGGCAGCTCCAGGACAGCACCACATGTGTGAGCAACAGGACGTCTCGATGCACCATCAAGCTGGCTGAACATAAGAGAAATACTTGGTACACAGATGATATTTGCTCCTGTACAAAACCTTAAGAATTTGGAGAGGTTTTCTTTGTTTAGGCCCCTTATATATCTCTGTAAATATGAAAGAGCATCTCTCTGTGCTGAATTTACTGGATTTGCAAACAAGAGGCCTAGTACTTTTTTGTTAGTTGGTTTTGATTTCTCAAATAACTCCATTACTTGGCCCGCATTTGAAAAGTACTTCTTTAATGCACTACATGGTAATCTCCAGCTTTCAATCACATATAGAGGAAACTGGATGATCTCTTTGTGAGCTACTTCTAAGACAACACTTCTGACTTTCTCTTGTTTTGGGATTGTCTTGCAGCCAAACCTATCCAGAAGGTCAATCCACTCTTCATGTTGTTCTTCACTAAGTTCATTCTTTATGGAAAGGCTCACAATTTCTCTTTCATCCTTACTTAGATATCCAAGAAAAGAATTCAACAGCATGTCATCCGTTATTTCACTTTCCCCAAAAAGTGCTGCTACAACAAAAGCTTTGTTCAACAGCACTGGAAAAAACTTCAGCTGTTCATATCCTTTGACAAGAATCCGACCAATAGCTTCCCATTCTTCAACCTGAAAATCATGCCTTATTACTGGGACCCTCTCTTCTTCTCCATTGCATGAGTCATAAAATGAGCTCCAAAATGCCGAAAGTGCATCAAGGAAAACACCCTTTGTATCAATTCCATGCTCTTCAACTCCAAAAGCATTGATCATAACGACCCTCAGAGGTGCTGTCATTATTGTATCATCTTTGAACTTGTTAACCATTAAATGTGATCTTCTTATCTTCAGAACTCTAAAAAGTTAAAAATGATGAAATGTTAAACAATAATAATTATTATGAGGCCCTGTTAGAGTTTTAGGATTATGAATTATTAGGGGTTTTTAGACAAGGGATACGGATTATTGGCCACTAAATTGAAAGATTATGGATTATTTCTGTTGCATTTTAAAATTGCGGATTATTATCGGTCATTTATTTTAGGAATATATGTTTACAAAATTGGGATACTGATTATTTCCAAACTTTACCCAGGATTATGGATTATTGAGACCCCCCCCTAACAGGGCCTATATTATTAACTGAATATATCATGAAAAATGCAACAATTGAATTGTGATGATTTTTAAAATGTTTTGCAATTGCTTCAAAAACACACCTACTGGCTTGTAGATACCTATACAAACATGATTTGGTGATTATTACACTAGATGAAGAGCTTAGATCGAGATTATCCACCTGTACACACACCCCTCCCCTCCCCCTCCCCTCCCCTCCCCTCCCCTCCCCTCCCCTCCCTCCCCTCCCCTCCCCTCCCCTCCCCTCCCCTCCCCTCCCTCCCCTCCCCTCCCCTCCCCCTCCCCTCCCCTCCCCTCCCTCCCCTCCCCTCCCCTCCCCTCCCCCCCTCCCCTCCCCTCTCCCTCCTCCCCTCCCCCCCCCCCTCCCCTCCCCTCCCCCACCATTCAATGTTGACCACCAGGTGCGCTCCTTCATGGGCAATGATGTATATTCAACATTGGAGAGGGGGAGGGGATTTGTAAGTGTATAGTTCATATTTAAAAAATATGAGTTTTTCAACATATGGACCTTTCTACTGAAGGTCTTCAACATTGAGAAGGGGGAGAGGAGGGGGAGGGGAGGGGGAGAGGAGGGGGAGGGGAGGGGGGGGGAGGGGAGGGGGAGGGGGAGGGGAGGGGGAGGGCAACCATGTTCAAAGGCTCATTGTGTTACAAGGTGTTTGTTGTCTTGGCAGTCAGGGATTTCGTCACGCAATGCTACTCTCTCCTGCAGCAGTCGGGAATTTCATCACGCAATGCTACTCTCCTGCAGCAGTCGGGAATTTCATCACGCAACGCTACTCTCTCCCCAGAGAGAGTAGTATTGCATGACGAAATCCCTGATGGCTGCAAAAAAGACTATGTTGACTGATGACCTGCTAAAGACCGGCAAACGTTTCGGATCTCGGATGGCTAAATACCAGAAAAAACATATTTAACGATGACAATCGTGCATTACCATACCCTGTTTAGGACAGACTCACATAAAATTATATACCCTGTTCAGGACAGAGAGGCCAAAAACCATACCCTGTCCAGCGGCACATCCCTGTATAGCCCATATATGGGAGTACCCCCCCCGGGATTGGAAACTAATCAGTACCATACATATTCATAAGTCAGAATTTTTTGTTCAGCTGGTATTTGTCCAAACATTCTGAACTTTGGTAAACTTACATGTACAAATGTTTGTGTTGTTAGCCTGTGTTGGCTTTCTAATCAAAATTATGGATTCAAGTTGTTTTTTTACCTTCTTTTCATACCATCTTGAATTTCTGTATCACCATCAATGGCTGCAGAGCTGACATCCTGGCTTTCATTTCTCTGGCTGCTACTTCCACCGTCCAAATCACCATCAATGGCTGCAGAGCTGACATCCTGGCTTTCATTTCTCTGGCTGCTACTTCCACCGTCCAAATCACCATCAATGGCTGCAGAGCTGACATCCTGGCTTTCATTTCTCTGGCTGCTACTTCCACCGTCCAAGTCAACATCAATGGCTGCAGAGCTGACATCCTGGCTTTCATTTCTCTGGCTGCTACTTCCACCGTCCAAATCACCATCAATGGCTGCAGAGCTGACATCCTGGCTTTCATTTCTCTGGCTGCTACTTCCACCGTCCAAATCACCATCAATGGCTGCAGAGCTGACATCCTGGCTTTCATTTCTCTGGCTGCTACTTCCACCGTCCAAATCACCATCAATGGCTGCAGAGCTGACATCCTGGCTTTCATTTCTCTGGCTGCTACTTCCACCGTCCAAATCACCATCAATGGCTGCAGAGCTGACATCCTGGCTTTCATTTCTCTGGCTGCTACTTCCACCGTCCAAATCACCATCAATGGCTGCAGAGCTGACATCCTGGCTTTCATTTCTCTGGCTGCTACTTCCACCGTCCAAGTCAACATCAATGGCTGCAGAGCTGACATCCTGGCTTTCATTTCTCTGGCTGCTACTTCCACCGTCCAAGTCAACATCAATGGCTGCAGAGCTGACATCCTGGCTTTCATTTCTCTGGCTGCTACTTCCACCGTCCAAGTCAACATTGATAGCAGTTTGAAGGAAGCTACTTTCTGCCAAGTTATCAATATCAAAATCTAGATCTGGTAGATCCACATTGTGAATATCTGAGAACAAATCATATCTTGGACTTGGGTGTTCACCATAAACATTGGTACTAGTAAATGTACTTGTGTAATGCTCACTGTTGACAAATATCTCTTGTTGTCCATGCTTCTGATGTTCATTCTATAATGAGAATTATACAAAACGGTATGATCAAATTTACCAGTAGAATACATTGATACCTACTTTACTTGTTGCATTTAGATAGCCTGTGAGGTAAATACAATAGGCCTTTTGCAGTTAGAGGTCACGTAATGGAAAGAGCAGGTTGACATTAAAATAAAAGGGTGAAGTTTCAGACTGTAAATACATAAAAAATGGCAAGGAATATAAAATTTTCAAAGGAAATTAATTAATTAATTAATTAATTAATGTATGGGAAAATAGCATTGTGCTACATGTATTTATAGTGACCTCTAACTTCAAAAGTCCATGGGACCTGGCCTCTAACTTCGAAAGTCCTATTCAGAGGGTTGGGAGTTTAAATGTGCATAATTGAGAGGCAACATTTATAGAGTAATATAATTAATAAATTACAATTAAGTCCAACTAATGCAAATGAAAAGTTGTCAGTACAGTACACATACGGTATTATTGTTGATGAGTGCAAATGTAACTAAATATGGAACAGTGGAAGAAATAATTATTCAAGACTTACTTTACCTGTTTTTTGTTTAAGAAAAGTGGTAGATAGTTTTGGCGAAAGTGGTATCCTTTGTCCATTTTCTTTGCCGAGTTTAGATCCACTTTTTTCTGAAGAATTTAAGACAATGAATAATTTAAAATGTTTATTTTGTACTTGCTATTCATACCAATGCAAGGTATTTTTTAATTTGAAGCTGTAATGCATTGAGTTACAATTAATTATATTACATGTACATTGTAGATCAGATGAGTGCAGTTCAGTTTGTCAAGTAAATGACAAAAAAGGGCAGTTTTAGGGGAGAGGCCATTAGGGGGCCGTGGCCACCTTATCTTAGATTTTTTTTTAATGAAGGCATGCACACAGCTTTTTTGCTGAAACTGTCCTTCCCCTCCCCCCTGACTGAATGTCACTTTTCTTTTATCACATAGTATGACATATTTCCTTACAACTGATCATCTACAATGGTAGTTTAGACTACTGGTTGCCTTAGTTGCTTTACTCGAATATTCTTTCATGAAGTCTGATTGAGCACTACAATCCTAAGTTTTCATGTCCCAAAAATTAAAATTGGAAATCAATGAAAGTTTGTTTTGAATCTACAAATGTACATGCATGTAGCTGTGTATTTACCTTTCTCTTTGTACTTCTATCATTAGCTGCCTCAGACTGAACAAAATCATCATCACTGCCAATGAAAATATAGAGCAATCAATTTTTTTTTCAGAGAAGAAAATAAAAAGACTGAGTTATTTTTATTAATAAATATTATAACCTGTAACCTATGATACAGAATTAGATTATTCAGGGACTGCGGAGCACCCTTGAAAGTGTGGGGGCGGATTCACTAGTAGACTAGTATATATCAGACAACAATGTATTGTGACAACCTTTTTGGCTAAAAGTGGGGGGCTCACCCCAGCCCCCCATCTCCGCGGTCCCTGTAATTATATACATACATTCACACACACATATACATACACTGTACTTATTCAACAATTTGGACAAGAGAACAGAAAATAGTTTTGTATTCAATGTTGATTGTATTTTTATATTTACCTATCATCATCTTCCATTATTTTAGTGGGACAACCAAAACCAATAAAATCAACCTCCATATCACTCAGTCTGCGAGGTGTTGCAGTGGTTCTCTTCATATAAAGAGATATATTCCTACATTCCTCTACAATTTGATATGCTTGGAACACTTTCCCTTTAAAATCTGACAATTCAAAGTGTGGGGGTGTAAGGCCAAGTGACCCAACCCAGTCATACACATCAGCCATTGGATTTCTCTTCTTGAAGCGGCGTTTGATTATGCCTAAAGTTACATGCTGCACTTGAACCAAATTGGTGTCTTCTCCTGCTGGGGGTTCCAGAGAAACTCTTGCATTCCTTGACTGTTTCAATTTCTTTTTATATTCTTCACTTTTTTGCTGTGTAAATAATTATACCAAAATACATATATATATTAATTAGGAAAAGTGACCTGATTTTTTTTAAAATGACTATTGCTGTAATCTTGTATGCTTTTGTGCAAGTAATTTCTTCCCCCCTCCCCCCATATAAATACTCCCATATAAAAGTATTGGGGATGCTCGTTGTATCTTTTAGGGGTTACAAATATCACCAATTAATAATTACCGTAGTCATGCTGTAGTCAATGGCAGTCATTGGATAGTTAAAACTCAGCTATAAACTTTAAAAAAGCATTTATTTATTTTATTGTTTATGTCTGGTATCTGTTAGGGGTTATAAAACCAGGAGCCACACCCATATTTAAGAGCTTTCAGTATCTTTTAGGGGTATTTTCTAAAATCCGACGAGCATCCCTGATACTTTTATATGGGAGCCCCCGCCATGTGATTACTGATATATACTGTCAAATTTACACACATACCTTCTCTCTTTCTTTCTTTTTTTCATCTTGTTTTTCCTTGTCTTTAGCTTGATCTGCAGCCAAGGATTGCTCAAATTCCTTATTCTGTTCAGCAATAATATTCCTTGTCCTTTGTAGCTCATCACATTGTGGGTCTTTAACATCAAATACAGGCTTTAAGAGAGAGCTATCAGATTCATCTCCAGATTCAGAAGGTTTCACTGTTACTTTACATTGTTCCTCAGCACCACTCATGAGCTTTGTAGTCAAGTACAGTCTCACTCTAGACATTCTAAATGTGTCAATATAACGTTGTAAAGAAAAAGGTAACTTGACTCCAGAAGTTGATATGTTCGTTAAATCTTCATGTTTGAAGTTTGCTAAACCAAAGACCATTTGACTTTCTGGGCCAAATGTGCTATTTCCATCAATGAAGAAGAGCTTCTTGGCCATGTTAATTGCTTGTGCCCTGTTGGCACTCAGAGGCATTTCTACTTCTCTACAACCACCACCTTTATTAGTACGGACAGACACAAAGCACTTCTTATTTACATCATAATTCAGCCAGCCAATTTGAACTTTCCTAACTGATCGCCCACTTCTATTTGAAACATTTCTGTTGGTTGTACTTGATGTACTTTTGTTCCTGGTTGATTTCCCTTTTTCCAATATAGCTTGAAGTAATTCTCTCTTTTTGTCCTGCTTTTGCTCATTCATCATTTTTTCACAGAAACTTTTCAGACTTAATATATATCTCCTTTCTTTTCCAAGCCTAGTTGCATCAGTTCCTCATCAGATGCACATGATATTGCATCAACATCCATCTAAGAAAAAGAGAGAAAAAAATATTGATTGTATTGTTTTATATTGATACTTAATTTATAGAATATTGGGGGGTCAACTTAATATGGGGATTCAGTTCCTTGTTGACACCCTTTTTGTAAATAAAAATAAATAAAAAAATAAAATAAAATACCGGTAGTACTAAATAGCACTAATGAAACAATAGAAATATCACTATTTAGTACTATTTAAAGTTTACTTAGTACTATTTCATGCTTTTCTAAATTGCACTCTAAACTAATTTGTTAATTAATTGTCAACGTTACTTGACATATAGTGCCTGACATATATACACCTATTTCAAATAACGTTGTCGCGTTCAAAGCAACAAGCGTCAAGCCAAGATCGAAGTGCATGCTGGTCTTGTGTTGGCAAATTATTTAAATCAGACCTATTTTCTATGGAACGAAGTGTGATATGCAAACAAGCACGTGGAAATGTTCACATTTTGTAATTAGTCCTTATAGAAACAATTGTGATTTAAATAATTGCCAACACAAAACCAGCATTCACTTTGTGTCTTGGCTTGACGCTTGTTGCTTTGAACGCGACAACGTTATTTGAAATAGGTGTATATAGAGAGAGACAGAAGGGGGAGATTCATACACCACAATTATATCAGCTAAATTACTGGCTTGCAAAAATACGAAATAAATATTAAGCTTACTTCTATTCACCATAACGTCATTTTGGTAGGCTAAATTGTATCTCGATGTAAATTAGCTCTTCAAAATACAGTGTATGCTTGCTTATGCTTACATTTATTATTTAACCCACGTTATCACCCGGCCATACCAATCGATAAAAATTGATCATCAGAAAGTAATCGAATTCATCGATATTAATCGATAATAATCATTTGATTAGTATTGATTGATATCGGTAATCGATGATAATCGATACTCACAACCCAAGTGTCCTTGATTATATCGATTATTATCGAATATTATCGATTATCATCGATTTCTAAAATTCACCACAGCGAATAATTGATACGTGATCTACAGATGTAAATAGATCGCGTATGTTCGACATCGGGTCACTGTGAAATCTGTTCCGCTTGAAGTGTTTTATAGTTAACGTTGAGCTATATATAATATTATGATTTATGCACGAGAGGCACTTACAAGTCTTCAATAAAATATGTTGTGTTATAGCATGTTCTCTCTAGTTAATGCCACATATATATCAAGGATTTCTAAGCATCGATGAAAATCGATAATTATCGATAGAAATCGATGACACTATCGATGATAATCGATGAAAATCGATACTCACACATTTTTACGTGATCGATTTTCATCGATTTCCAATATTAATCGATTGATTAGCATCGATTATTATCGATTGTTATTGATTATTATCGATTATCGGAATTATCGATTGGTATGGCAGGGGTTATCAGCATTTAATAATCAGACCACTGCATGCATGGATCTCTGGGGCATTTCACAGTATTTTGCATGTCACGGAGGGGAAAATCACAAGATTGAAAACTGCCTAACAATTAAACATTTGAATTTAAACAAACTTTTGAACCATCATGTATACCATTTTCAATAGCTCTTTAGGTGTGATGAATTTCAAAATGTTTTGTAAAATACCCAGGGAGATATTATTTTTAATGTTAGCTGTCACGGAGGGGAACAGAGAAATCACAAATTAAAATACAATTCCAAAACTAATTCCAAATTCCTGTGAATCTATAAAAGCTACAACTTTAAACACAAGTTTTATTAAACATTTAGTTTATCAACTAACAAATGACATCAAATAATCACATGTTACATTTCTCTAACTTCTCCAGCTAGGAGGTTTGTCAAAAGGACCAGCGTCACGGAGGGGAAGTCACGGAGGGGAAAGTTTTGTCTCATAGATTTGTAACAGTGCCATATCAATTTTGTCTTAATTAATCCCACTGGAATATTAATTTAACTTATTTAACATTATGTAATTACCATGGGAACAAAAATGAGGCTGTAAATATCAATCTATGAGCAATCAAACTTATTACTATCAAAGCACAAAGTAAAGGTTACCCATAATTCATTGCTGCTATGAATATGCTCAAATGAACTTTTACCCACAATGCAGAGCTTACAATTATCTACCTTGGGTACAGACAACATATATATTATGTTGAATGTATGAAAATGATACATTTTATGCAATTTCTAAGACATTTTTAATTTGTAATTCCCCTCTGTGACATTATTTTCCCCTCAGTGACACTTAATAATATTGAAATAGAACAAAGAAAACTTGGAGCTCAGAAATTGTTTTCATTGATATAGTTGTATTCAACTTGAACTCAGAAGTTTACAAAATATTGTGAAATTTGTTTCAACAGTTTTGGAAATATCAAAACTTTTATACCTAATTTTGTCACGGAGGGGAAAATCCCCCTTTGGACAAGCTATAGCAACATGACCCTTGACAGCAACTGATTTTTTTGGGTTTCTCTATTAGTGCATGTGAAGAAGTGAGTGTCCTGATATTTTTTATTCGTTTTTGACATAAAGCAAGTAGCTCATAGGTTTTTGTGGTTTTCCCCTCCGTGACAGACAATTTTGTATTTCAGCTAATTAATGATAATTTATGACAAGATAAGAGTGTGCCGACATTTCAAAATCATATTTTTTATTCTTTATGGTTATTAAGTTATGGAAAAATGTAATGATCTTGTAAGTTTTCAGTAATTAAGAATTCAGAGTTCCATGTCTCAAATACTGTGAAATGCCCCCTCTTTCTTTTGTGTACGTACCTTTTCAATCATGAATTTTGTTATAACTTCTTCACTCACATCTCTTTTTCGGAGAAATTCACAAACCTATGTACACGAGAAGGGATTTTATTTAAGCTTTAATAAGCTTTAATGAGTAACTTTAATCATTTTTCAAAGGTGGGATTAATTGGGGTATTTCTGCATGTGCCGCAGTCTTTTGTCATTCTACACAATAGCTGGCCTTTGATTCATTTGTTTTTGGCCTTTGTTTCAAAGGAATTACATGTTTTGTTGCCGTTACCTGCCTACATTGGCTACAAACAGATATCAACCAACCAACCAAACCAACTCACGCGTACGAACTTTTGAAAATACTATTATTAAATGATTCAAACGATGCGATCAAACAAAACTCCACCAAATCACGATACATCAAAAAAATAAAACAAAGATGAAGTTTTTCCGTAGTTAAAGGTTATATAATTCAGTAAAATACCTTCTCAAAGTCTTCTTCCTTCTTCTTTCCTTCCATGTTGTTATCAAATGCAACCTCGTGTGTGAGCCCACGAACAACTGTGACGGTAGGTACTTCATGTACGCATTCTTTATTAGTGCCAACCCACTGAAGAACTCTATTATGTATATCATATGAAGTACTTTGCCGAAAAGAGTTTCCCGTAGCAACCGACCATCGTAAAAGTGGCAGTAAAAGTCGCAGTAAAAGTCGCAGTAAAAGTGGCAGTAAAAGTCGCAGTAAAAGTCGCAGTAAAAGTCGCAGTAAAAGTCGCAGTAAAAGTCGCAGTAAAAGTGGCAGTAAAAGTCGCAGTAAAAGTCGCAGTAAAAGTGTTATTTTTGCTAAATTTTGAAGAAAAAGAGGAAGCGATAAAATTTCGTTTATTTATTTTTAAATCATAAATTTTGAATTTGCATGAGCACGATTACGACAACAAGTTAGTGCGCGCGCTCAAAACTCGTACTCATAGCCGTACTCGTAGTCGAATCTGAAGCTCTCTATTACTAATTGTCATGTGGTTTTTAAACATCACTGAATCATAAGTCATCCTAGCTTAGACTTGATTTTCACTAGCACGTCACATACATGTATATGTTGTGGTTTAATTTTTCTCACTGGTTTAAATTTTTCTGAGGGTTGTTCTAAGGTTAGGTTTAGGGTATTATGGTGGGTAAGTTATGTGTTTAGGTTAGTTGTAAAGGATTAAACTGAAAGGAAGTGAATTAAGAAACCAAAACAATGGACTAAAACATTTAAACCAGTGGAAAATTTCAAACCACAACATACATACACAATCAAAAGGGACATTATTTCACTGTGAAAACAGTCTGACATAAGCATACACACTGACAGTATTGGTAGACAATTGTTGTTCAATTGATTGTGCTTTTTTATTATGTTTGCAACACCAGGCTTTACCTTGATTGTGCCTCCTAGTTTAGTAAGATAGCCCTCCTTGGAGCTGAACTACAGTAAACAATTACACTGTAAGTACACCTACATTCATGATCATATTCAGAGAACTAACAACATTCTCTAAAGTCATAACATGGCAAATAGATTCCTTTAAACCTCTTTAAACTTTTCTGATTACCCCCCCCCCCCTGTGCCCTGTGTAACGACTCACCCCCCCCCCCCCCCCCCCCCCCCCCCCCCCCCCCCCCCCCCCCCCCCCCCCCCCCCCCCCCCCCTCACCCCCTTTTTTGCTGCCTGTACTACATGCACTTACTGATTGTACGTGTCCCTCGGCAGAATTTTCTGTGGTGGCTCTATTTTTTCCCCACTCAGCATGAACTCTTACTTTTTCATAGGTTGCGGGTTCGTCAACATTACTAGGGTAAGGGTACTTTAGTAGTGTTAAAACGCCTACAGTACAATACAAAACACTATTATGAATGGTAGTATAATTCCACAACATTTCTTGATTGATTCCACTAGTTTATAATAATACTGAACTGTGATAGTTAGCATAGTAGCTATATATAATAGAGTGGAATGATGGTGGTGGTGATGATGGTGATGAAGGCTGATGATGATGATAAAGGATGATGGTGGTATTATTATTATTATTATTATTATTATTATTATTATTATTATTATTATTATAGTGATGATGGTGGTGGTGATGAAGGATGATGATGATGATGATGATGATGAAGGATGATTATGATGGTGGTAGTGATGATGGTGGTGATGATAAAGGTTGATGATGATGAATTGATGATGAAGACTGATCAATGATGATGAAGGATGAATGATGGTGATGGTGGTGATGATGAAGACTGATGATGAAGGATGAAGGATGGTGCATGTAGTGACGATAATGGTGGTGATGAAGGATGATGATGATGAAGATGAACGATGGTGGTAGTGATGATAGTGGTGGTGATGAAGGATGATGATGATCAATAATGATGAAGAAGGATGTATGATGGTGGTAGTGATGATGGTGGTGGTGATGAAGGCTGATGATGAAGGATGAATGACGTAGTGATGATAGTGGTGGTGATGAAGGATGATGATGATGATGACGGTGGTTGTGATGGAGATAAAGAATTATAACCACCTTTACATGTACATTGTCTTCTTTATGTAAAAGCACGTTCCGTACTTACATGTCAATCACTTCACAAATTTGCACCTTTTACTCACCTGAATCGCCGCCGATCAACGGCTTGTTTTCAAAGTGCTGGACAAATTCATTCAGACTTGTAAACTTGCCCATACCAAATGTATATTGCTGGTTACCATCTCTACCGATCTGAAAATGTTTGACAGAATCTGCACACCTAGAAGGGAAAATATTGGTTACAGGCTGCAGTTGTAACAGTGAATCCCAGGCTATCAACAGAGAGATTACAGTAACCTATTGTGCATCAGGGAACATACACATGTATCTTGGAGAGCTGACTGTCTATATGGACAGTTCCCTGCTGTTTTCTGTAAAATATATACAGTGAAACTTTGAACACCAATATATGAAAAAAAGGCAAACAAATAATAATTATTGCATAAAGTGTAAATTTACTGATGTTTGTCATCCAAGTAAAAATGCAAGTATTTCTGAAATGTTATGAATATGTATAAATTAAATAATAATCATTGGTAGATTATGCATGGTTTGATTGGTTGAAAGCCATGCATTATTAGAGTACATGCAGTCACACAGATGATAACACCACACAATTCTCAAAATATTATATGAACAAATAGACTCCATTTTCCGGTGCATCTGCACATACTCTTATAGATACACAGAAGAGGTCAAAATGTGGTGAGAACAAAAAGGTATGCCACAAGACGAAGTCTCGAGAGTGTTGCGACTGTTCATTACACCACATTTTGATGCCATCTGTGCATCTATGTTACATGTGATGAATATGCACGCACCTGCAAGAAAGGGAGTATTCACCCTTCGATGTTGCACTGTCTCTGAGTAAGTAACTGCCGTCTATGCCGTTAGACATGAGTAGCGCCTCAGCATGATGCCTGGTGATGTTGCCATGGTACCAACTAGATTAATAATAATAACAATAATGATAATAATAATAATAATAATAATAATAATTTTTATTTTATTTTTTATTTTATTTATTTTAAGAATAATAATTTTTAATAATAATAATAATTATTATTATTATTATTATTATTATTATTTAAACAATTATGATACATATTAATGTTGGTTTTATTTACAGATATGTTTCGATGTACTCACGTCATCTTCAGTGTGATTAATATTTATATAAATTTATATTTATTTCCATTGTGCAATCTCAACTATAAGTTTTCACATGTGCCTTTCAGAATAATATGAAACTTACAATATTGAAAGTGAAACCTACATTGTAGTCAGACTATAAATTAATGCATTTCAGCAAACAAATACCTGACACAATTGATTTGACATACAGTAAGTCCATGACAATACTGTACATTGTACGGTATACAATACAACATGAAGTGAAATGTACATGACGTTGTAGTGAAAGTTTTGTGAAGGCAGGAAGTTCAAACAAAAATAGATTGATGAACTGTGCTTTATCAGAGAACGGAGCACAGTTTGATACATGTAGGAAAAAGACCAAAATTCTGAAGAAAACAAACCCAGCATGTACTCGATGACGTGAGGATGACGCATACGTCAGTAGCGTGTGCACTTCAACTAAAATTTTATTCAAAAACACAACCGAATCCTCAAATTTCTTGCCATTTTTTTCACCATTCTTGTTCTTTTTTATCAAAACCATAGTTTCCATACAATAAAGCAAATACATGTACAACAGTGTATTTTCCGTACTCCGTTCAGTAATACAGCACTCAGAAAGTGCCGAGAGCACTCAAGAAGTGTGGAGAGCACTAGCTCATCCATGGCTCGTGCTCTGGCCCTACACTTCTTTTGTGTTCTCATCACTTCCTTCATGCAGTATTATTGAACAGAGCATGGAAAAAGCTGTTCTAAATTGTATTTATTCAGCTTTCCAGCTCTGCTGCGAGATGGTATACATATTTAATAAACCTATCTATCTATTTGTTAAATATATGTATACCAGTTGGCTATATTGCCTGTATAATGTTACCATAAATGTTTCGACTACATAAATGTAGATTTACATGTAATATATTAAAAACACTTCAACAAAACAGTACTGCTACACATTGTACTACATACTACATTTGTACAACCATCATTGTATATACTCTTCCCAAAAAGTAATACATAGAAAATCTATTGGAAATTGTACAGCAACACATACAGAGGTATCTGTGCATTTCTTTTTTTTGACGAGCTTTTCCAACAAAGTAACACATGTATAGATATCATTTTAAAAACTGTAACAGTTACAGTATTTAAAATGATATCTATATACATGTGTTACTTTTATATAATTTAATAGCATAATAATAGCAACATTGTTATGTGTGTTTATTTGTTTGAACAGCTGTTTCAAAACAGTATACCTAACACACAGAACATTGTGTGAATATTGTATTTGTAGCAACATAGTGACATCTGCTCATTTCTCTTTTTGAGTATGTTATAATATATGCAATAAAGAATCACCTTCAAGATGTATGAATATTATTATTGTTGACAATATTTACTTGTATTAATTACAATTGAACAATAATTTCACACTTCTGTTCAATGGCAACAAAATGGGATCCAATTAAGTCGCGGGTGACTGATCTCTTTGTACGAATTCCTAGAAACACCAACAGTTGTTCATGGTCACTGAACAGATCTGAAAACATGTCGATTGATTTTGAATATCAAAAAATATGAAACAATTAGATGAAGCAACTCAAATAAACCATCCACCTGCTACGAGTTCATGATAATATTATTAATATACTACAGCCCACATTAATTGCAAAATTGAATTCTGATAACTAAATTTTTAGAGAGAAGACTTTTATACTCATGTTTACATCTTTAGGCTTTATACATCTCGATACGTACATTGTGTATTGTTATTGTAGTTGTAGTATTTGGCAGTCGGTGTAATGAAGCGATAAAAAACGAATTATAAAACCTTTGGGATTTAAATTTTCTAGGAAATAGTAATAAACTACGAAGTAAAAATATCAACACTTGTAAAAAGACATGTTTTTTGTTCACGTACTGTCAGACACTAGACAGATCCCTAATAATAAATCAGCTATAAATAAAGTGCTTTAGTTGACTTGATTCGGAAACCCTATGTATCGCATCTAGCCAGGCTCAACTGAAGCGATACTCTTACTATCCAAAGTCTTAACGAACACGCTTCGAGTAAGCTGAAATACAGGAAGACATTCAAAGTCCTTTGTGTCCAACAAACAACTCGACATTCATCCTGGAAATGAGCGAGGAATTCATGAAAACGACTCTTAAATCATCCATAACAACGACTTATACAAACTACAGTCTTTCCGGAAGCTTGTGGTTGAGTATCGACATAAAGGAAGGATGCTAAGAGGTAGAATAACTTACTTTAGCTGCTCGACTTCATGATTTTGAAACTCCTGGTCCGCCATTGTCTGTGTCGTTGGGCGATCCTTTTTGACACCATCCCGGTACCCTGGGGAATTCAATTGTGAGGTCAAAATGACGTCCTTCTAGGGGTGGGGTGCATAATGACGCATCTTGATTTTGTTTGTTTTTCTTTCTTTTCAATAAACTAATAATCTTTAATCAAAAATATTTTAATAAATACAAGTGAAAAACGTTACCGTATTTGGTATTAAAGATTGTCTTTTTCTTTGGTACTTTGCTGTTGTGGAGAAATCACAGGAAGCCCAAACAATGAGTTTCGACCAAATGAGAAAAACTAATTTTAAAGAAAACAATATTTTCTATCTAAATGATTAAGAAAAACTAAACAAATGTACCAAAATTCTTCCAATTTTAGGTAATAATTTTTGGTATATTTTTTTCTCCTTGGGGTTCCTGTGTTATTGCAAGGAACGCCTGTCAGTCTTTGCATAAGAGCGGTAAAACAAGATGTCGAAGGTAGAATTATTCTCTCTCTCTTCGTTCGTTTCTTTTATCATTTGTGCGACATCCTTGTATTTATTGTTTATTGTGGATGTATTTTAGGATAGTGAGCTATCACATGCACACAGGAATGGACGGCTAATCGAGATAACAGACGATGGATGGAAGAAAGAAAAGCTGCCGAACGAAGGTACTGTCAGCCATTTTGTGTAGTACGAAGTGGTACAATTACCTGGACTGAATTTGGACAATTGTTTTTCAGAGATTGCTGTACCTGAGTTTGAACTACCCCCAATAGATGACACAGATAGTAAGTAGTTTATGAGTCGTTGTACTTGCATTGTACATCCAAAGAATTTATAAAATACACAATCAAAATTCAATATCTTTATTTGCTATACTAGATAGTGGTGCCATAGAATCCATTAAAGAACAAGAAGAGAAATGGACAGATCTAGGGATAACTCAGCTGCAGGAATTGAATGGACATTGATTCAAGATTATCTCTCTCAAAAGATTACAAAAAACATTACAGTAATGTACATATTCAACAAGCACAAGGGCGGGGTCTTAATGACGAATACTTCTATTTATTGCCATAGAATACATATCTGTTGTGCTCCACACACCAAAAACTACAACAAGGACCATTCAAATGGAAATATTTCGATCTTTGCACTTGTGCTTTGGTGTCAATCAACTTAGTCTCATACGCAGCCATATTTTGTTCCATCGCTGTGGCTGCATAGGGGACTAGAACCAACTGTGCTTGTGTCATAGCCTGAGTTTCAGGCCCAAAGGGTGAAGAGGAGGGGGAAAGGGGGAGGGGGACTTCACTCTGTCTCCTTTGAGCCTGAAACTGATGTGGGTCTGCCACCAGTCTTGAAAACCCATCCCTATCAGGTCACACATACCCATATTTAACTCTGTATATATGAGCACTCAAACCAGGTTTTTGCCCACCGTTTGACGACAAATAACACGATACATGGATACTTGCCAGCTATTGAATAATAACCAATATATGAATCATGTGTAAAATGTTTTATTGATATTATAAGCTATTTACTACAAGTTTGGGGACATTGTTGTAGAAATACAAAATTCTCATTGAAGCACACAGTGTACTGTGGAAAATAGTAAGACCAGAGTTTAGTTTGCATTCGATTGACCTTATTCCGGAATAGGAATACTTGGAATAATACGGAATGTCCGTTCAATTGAGTCTGTTCCGATTCCGGAATAAGCGGAATATATTCCAAACATTCTGCTCATCATAGCAGAATGCTTGGAATATTCCGGAATAATGATGTCATCCGTCTGCCCCAGAATCTGGAATTATTCCTATTCCGGAATAAGGTCAATTGAATGTACATGATTCTGTAGTAATAAACCATAAAACCCTTGAAAAAATTACATTGTATGCCTTATTAGCCAAGTTCTTGTAAGCATTTGAAAATGTGTGACAAATTTATACAGTTGTTTACTACAGGAGCACTTGAAAGACCCAAACACTCATCCAAAATCTAAGGCTCCTTTCATTTGTTGGGTATTTCTCTATATATTCTCAGAAACACATTGGTACCACGCCTTGAACAAGGATCGCGGAGCACCCTTGAAAGTATGAGTGTGGGAGGGGGAGGGGGCAGCACTGTACACAGCACAGGGTAGCAAGGCGAAAAAGAAACCAAAAAGTACTGAGAACTGTACCATTTTTATTTATTTTATGCTGTTAAATACGTACTGCCCCCCCTTGAATTTTGGGTTAGACTAGTATATATCAGACAACGTATTGTGACAGCCTTTTTGGCTAAAAGTGCCCCCCTGTCTCCGCGGTCCCTGTTGAAGGCCAATATTTCTGACCAAAGATCAAACATCAGTCCCGTTTAAATTAGCGAAATAAGACATGGCTTCACCAAGACCTGGCTTCGGTCATTTTGATGCATTTATACAGGCAAAGTGAAGATGACACCACCTATTTTCTCTCTTCTAAATGGGCATATTCTGTAATTCATTCAATTTAAAATTGAACCAACTTATAGGTAAACAATGATTCTTTTCAACCATAAGATACTGAAGTTACTTGGTAACATGCTTGTGTATTTCAAAAAATTATTTATGTGCTCGTCTAAATATTTTGAATTTATTTACATATAATGTTTTGACAAAAATAATTAGAAAATTTTACAGATCTTGCTTTGTGATTGAGATCCACTCAGAAATGCATTTGAAATGTAAAAATATTTCCAAAGTACTACAGTGTAGATACATACATGTACTTCAGTTTAATATACAGTGAAAATGAACACATTTGATGAGAAACGAGCGCTATAAATATCATGAAATATCTGCTGTACATTACTGTAGATTAGGGGCCATTGCAAGAATAAACATCTCTGATCATATCTTAAATTCTCTTTCATGTCCATGATCTCTGATCTGAATTCCAAAGGAGAATTCAGATTTTGATCATGTCACTAATTTTTTTTTACACTCTCGTTGTGATTTTATAATGTCTGTCGAGCTACTATAGTAGTTAGAAGCACTTTTTGTGTATATAGCAGGGGCGTTGCCAGGCACTTTCACGAAGTACGCACACCATTGTTTTCCTTAGAGAGCAAAAGCTAAACTTGACATTTTTGCTGTATATTTATTGTAAAGTGTTGGTTTCCCGAGGTGCGTATATGTGTAAAGGAAGAGCTACGCCACTGTATATAGACCTACCATAAGTGAGCCCACGTCGTCCAAGCCACCATTTGACTGACCTTTTGGAAGTCAGTTTTTGGTGCTTTTCACATTTTCCAATGTTTTTATTTTACAAGAAAAATGGTCTAAAATATTATTGAATTGTGTGATAATTATATACAAACCAGTATTTACAAAATATAGACTTCGTTCTTTTAAGTGAAAGACAATCTTTAAGGACAAATATAAATAGAGTCAGTATAACATGTCTGTAGCATCTGTAAGTTGTTTGTGTCTTCGATATGTCTCCTCTTCGCAGCCAGCACAGATGCGTTGTTGTCGACTTATCGGGACTTGGCAACACCTCTCACAAACTAGCTTGTCAGGAATCATCCTTGCTGATATGGCACGGAGGTTTGAAGGTGAAGATGAAGTATCCAATGGTTCAGAGTAGACAGAAGCACTCTCCTGGTACCACGGTTTAGTTGACACCATAGAATTGTGTAATATTCCTTTTGATTGCTGGACTGACTTGTATGAGGGTGGAGAGGGTCGGTAATTAGGTGGTGTTGCATTATACGGTAATCGACCTGCCGAAAATGATGACATTTCGATACCATCGTACGACTTTGACCTCATGCTTTGTTCTCTACTGCCACATGCGTCAGTTGCACCCTGATAGAAGACTTTGGGCTGTCTAAACTGTTCCTGTTCTTGACTGGCATATCTTGAAGGATCATAAGTTTTAGACGACCTAATATCATTTCTGGGAGGCTGGAGATATATTTTTGTCGATGAAACCCGTCGTTCTGGGGAGCGCTTTGGTGGTTCAACAATGACATTGTCATAAACACTTAGCCTGTCTGGGTTTCTTGGGACAGGAGCATCAGGAAGATACTGATCACTCTGTCTGCGCTCTATGTAACCATTTGATGGACTAACATGAATCCCTTGCATTCTGGCCGTTATATTGTCATAATGAATAGGATTGTAACACATGGAATCGGGTTTAATTTTCTGGGTACAGACAGAGTCTGACGTCCTCTCATTGATGCGCGAGGGACTTATTTTGTTCATATAGTGGTTACTGCTGTTGCGTTTGGGTTTCACTGGGAGAGTTGCAACTGATGAGTACGAGGGTTGGCTGGTGCGAGAGTCTGACTTGATTGACAAGGTCTCTTCTAATGTTGTTGATATCGAGGAAGTTGGTGGGTATATTTGCTTGTAGGTTGGCAGGTTGCGTGGTAATGTACCCTAAACATGAAGAAGAAGGAAAAGCTTTAATATGATGAAAGGAAAACGAAAGGAAAAAAAAGAAAGAAAGCTGGGAAGAAAAGAGAGGAAGAAAGAAAAGTCAGAAAGACAAGAAGTAAAGACAGACAAGATGAACCGAAGGTGGGAGGAAAGACAGGAAGAAAGAAAGACAAAGAGAAAGAAAGCAAACAAAGGTAGAAAAGATGAATGGATGACAAAAAAGAATGAAGGAAATGAGGGGAGAGAAATGGGAGGAACAGAGATAGGAGGGAAGGGTTGAAGAAAAGAAAAATGAAAGAAGGGAAAGGAAAACAAAAAAAAGAACAAAAAAAATGAAAAAATATATGAAAAAATGAAAGAAGGGAAAGTAAAACAGCAGTAATAAATAGATGAAAAAACAACTACTTACATATTGTGCATGATTCTGTTGTTGTTGTTTTAAAATCATCTCATCTCGACGTCTCTGTTGATGAAGAAACTCATCTTCCGGCGTAACAGCTCTGTATCAAGAAAAACGACTGACTAAGACTATGTGCATATAAGAAAGCTCGTATCACTATCGGTACATCGTGGTTTACTATGGTCATAATGATCGCATATCATGATATAAAACACCAATGTATGTTTAATGTTAGAATGTTATACAATTAAAACCGGTTTTATTCTAGATCTAAATCTTTTGGAAATCAGTGAGAAAAATAAAAAAAAATTGAGAAAATTAAAAAACAAACTTGCGAGAAATTTGAAATGATCTGATCATCGGAAAACGCGTTTTTGCGGAATGACTTACGCGACCGCTCATGCCTAATAGATTATGACAAAATTGGATTTCAGTAGGACCTCTGTTTATTCTGTGACGTGCTGTGACCGTGATTTCTTTACAATCTATATAGTTCTATACGTTTCTTACGACATCTATAAGTGTACGGTGCAATCCGTGCAATCACGGTTTGTTCGCGTAACGATTAGTAATCACGTATTTTCATGATGTTCTTCACGGATAACGCGAGGAATAACGGCAATGAGTTTGACATGCTCGAACTACATTTACGGCGATGTTTTTCAATTTTCTTGGTTTTTTTTCTACAAAGCGAAAACGTATCTATTTTGTAGAAGCAAACGACAAGGTTAGAAGGAGGGAAAGCTTTTCTTTCCAATCTTTTATACTTTACAATTTCCATGTTTGAAGATTAAAAATGAAACGAACTCAAGGACTTAACACCAAACTCTCTCAATAATAAAGTGGGTTGAACCTCCCTGGTTGAACATAATTAGTTAATTGTGGAACACTCAACCACGACCTCTGCACGTACGCGTCCTCGCTTGAAAACGGAAACTTGTTAGACTTTAAAACTGTTTTTCTTGTTCTGTTATTGTGGATGCAAAAGTAAACTTTTTGAAACGCATTTGTGAACATGGAGCTTAAACATCGATAAGTTCGACTGATTTGAAGTAAATGATTCTGGAATTTCATCACCGAAAATCCCGGTGAAATTACGACTTTCTTGAAGCGTTTTCTAAAAAAGACTTTACAAATACGACATTCGATCAGCATCAACTCTTGAATAGAGTCACAATGACAGCTTCAGTGCGATAAATGGTTAATTCTCTTTTTTTTCAACTGCAGTATTTTTAAATGTTTGTGTGTAAAAAAACTCTCGAGTTTGTAAGTATGTATTCAGATCGCCCAGATTGAAGCCAGTATAATCCCGCACACTCGAACTGCTAGCAGAACTGAGATGGATTCCACTGATAAATATTTACGCTAAGTCAGCTTACCTGGTCATTTTTAGATGTGACTGTGCTTCGAATTTCTTCCGCAACTGTTCGCTCTTCATTTTACATTCGTCTTCTTTCATAAGCGCGTATCTGCCGTTGTTGCTCGAAGGTCCAGATACCTCGGCGGCTCGTCGAAATTGTGCTGTTAGGGAGGAAAACCAAGCCATGAGTAACTGACTGGGCGGATTACATTGATTATTCAGTGTTGTGTGTGTTGCATATATCGCGGGGCAATTGCGGATTCATCTCTGTGACGAATACCCATCTGTCATGACCACCCCTTGTTATCTACTAGGGAAGGGTGGTCTTATACCCATCTGTCATGACCACCCCTCGTTTCGTTATCTACTAGGGAGGGGTGGTCTTATACCCATCTGTCATGACCATCCCTCGTTTCGTTATCTACTAGGGAGGGGTGGTCTTATACCCATCTGTCATGACCACCCCTCGTTTCGTTATCTACTAGGGAGGGGTGGTCTTATACCCATCTGTCATGACCACCCCTCGTTCTCTACTAGGGAGGGGTGGTCTTATACCCATCTGTCATGACCACCCCTCATTCTCTACTAGGGAGGGGTGGTCTTATACCCATCTGTCATGACCACCCCTCGTTATCTACTAGGGAGGTGTAGTCTTATACCCATCTGTCATGACCATCCCTCGTTATCTACTAGGGAGGGGTGGTCTTACTATATCCATCTGTCATGACCACCCCTCCCTAGTAGGAAAGGAGGGGTGGTCATGACAGATGGGTATAAGACCACCTCTCCCTAGTAGAGAATGAGGGGTGGTCATGACAGATGGGTATAAGACCACCCTCCTTTTCTACTAGGGAGGGGTGGTCTTATAACCCCAGGGGTGGTCATATTCAACTGTCAAGATTTCCCTGCTAGTGACGTCGTCAGTCAATACCCCCTGCTGGTGACATCATGGGTCAAAGTCCAAATGACCACCCTTCCCCTAGAGACGCTATACTGGGGGGGGGGGGGGGGGGGGGGGGTATACTACTTATAAGCATGTAGTTGTCGTTACTTACTTCCTGCGTCTGTGCGATAACGAAGGGCAGTTAAATAATCACTTGAATTCTCTGCGTTCCGTGACTGTAACGCCAGGTTTTCAGCTTCCTGTAGCAGTAGAGCGCATCGCTCGTGATGTCGTCCAGGTGGACCTACAAATATAGAACATAATTACCACCAATAATAGTATTACAATCATCATCGTCATCATCCGATGATTACCAAGTTATCACCAGCAACGAAGACGCTGTTGTCAGCATTACCGCTATGACGTCATCATTGTAATCGGCACTAACCGTCATCATTAAAAAGTAAAGTAAAGGACTGATATAACGTCCGAATTCTCTTTAGCTGACGCTGATCTACCAGAGCATAATAATTATCATCATTATCATATTCACCATCGTCAACCTACCTTTCTTACTTCTACCATTCACCATGTTCTTAGTGCTGTAACCATTTCTCATTATCATCATCATAATAATTATCATCGTCATCATAATTATCATCATCATCATAATTATCATCATCAACATAATTATCATCATCATCATAATTATCATCATCAACATAATTATCATCATCATCATCATTATCATCATAATTATCATCATCAACATAATTATCATCATCATCATCATTATCATCATCATCATAATTATCATCATCATAATTATCATCATCAACATAATTATCATCATCATCATAATCATCATCATCATCATAGTTATCATCATCATCATAATTAATTATCTTGACCATCGTCAACCTACCTTTCTTACTTCTACCATTCACCATGTTCTTGGTGCTGTAACCGTTTCTCATCGCACTAAGGGTATGACTATACTCCACCAAGTCCTCATCACTTCCACCTTGGTTCGTATCGGACGAGCTCACTGATCCAGTAGCTGAGCCGATACCGCTATCGTGACTGGGAGATCGTAGATAGTCGTCTAGTTTAGCTTGCTCGTTCATTCTCAAGCCTTCTTGTTTAGTCGCGGTCTCAGAATTGGGACTGTGGACGATTAGTATTTATATCAGATGACAGGCGCAAATGTATGCATGTGGGATGTAATTAAAGCCATTTGATGCCAATATTGGGACTGTGGACGATTAGTATTCATATCAGATGACAGGCGCAAATGTATGCATGTGGGATGTAATTAAAGCCATTTGATGCCAATATTGGGACTGTGGACGATTAGTATTCATATCAGATGACAGGCGCAAATGTATGCATGTGGGATGTAATTAAAGCCATTTGATGCCAATATTGGGACTGTGGACGATTAGTATTTATATCAGATGACAGACGCAAATGCATTGATGTGGGATCTAATTAGAAAGGAATGAAAATGAAGCGGACAACCTCACCTCATCTCCATCGAGCCAGTCGACGAGATCGACTCTCTTCCTTCCTTATTCTTCTTCTTGGAAGTTTTAATATGTGAAATCGCCATTCCTGGCTTCATAGCTTGGAATATAGCACTTCCAATTCTCCTCAAACCCGTTTTCTTAGGCTTCCCGCTCTTGTCACGGTGCTTTCGTTTCAATGTTTCTGTGACGTCAGAGCCCGTGCTACCAGTACGACCCCTGACAGTGCGATTAGTGGAACGTGTCAATCCCTCGTCTAACCAGTCACAAGATTTACTACGTCTTGATTTAGGAGACTTGTCATCTTTTAGGGAGACCATGTCCTTGCGGTGAACTCTCGAATGGTCTTGTGCCTTCAAGGTGTCGTCGCCATCATCATTCAAGGTCTTCTCGCTGTTATCGCGCGCTTTAAGGGTATCATCCAGCCCTTCAACAGTTGAAAGTGACTTCGATGTTTGTGATTCCGACTTCAACGTGCTTATGTTGCTTTCAGAGTCGGTTTCCACTAAACCGCTTTCGGGACTACTCGACCTTCTTTTCCGATGGCGTTCGAATTCGAGTCGATTAACGTCGGCGCTTATTCGCCTACTCGTCGGGCTGATGTCGGTCTTGCGTACAAATGTCGATGGGTTGACGAATATTTTTTCTTTGGGAGCCGCAGAAGTGTTTATTGGAGTTCCGTTTGGATTTGCGTAGAGAAGCAATAGTGGTTGGTAGTGACAACGACGACATTTTTCTCGTATAACCGACCAGTCGGGACCAATCTGAACAGTAAAAGTGCGTTGGTTAGAAATAATTAAAATGACAAGGAATATAATGATACTGATGAATACAAATAGTGGTGTTGGTGGTGATACCAATGATGATGATGATAATAATGACTTTATTAACGTCTCAAAAATCTTATAGATCGGGGAAACTAATAACGGTGATGATGGTGATGACGATAATAATAATGGATGATGATGATGACGGTGATGATGATGGTGATGATGGTGATGATGATGGTGATGATGACGGTGATGATGATGGTGATGATGATGATGGTGATGACGGTGATGATGACGGTGATGATGATGGTGATGACGATGACGATGACGGTGATGATGATGGTGATGATGATGATGGTGATGACGGTGGTGATGATGATGATGACGGTGATGATGATGGTGATGATGATGATGGTGGTGATGATGATGGTGATGATGATGGCTGTCGTAACATGCAGGGAAGATGAGAACTGATGGCGATGAGAATGGTAATGATCGATGATGATGTGAACACGTGAATGACGTTGTACCATGATGAGATCATGAGAATGATGCTGATTGCAACGATAATGATGATAATAATGATAATATATATAATAATGATGCTGATAATGACAATGGTGGTGGTTTCAGTGTAAAGTATATGATGTCAGTACTCACCTCTCTAACCCTGGCGTCATCAAAGTATATCCAGGTTTTTAATTTGCTATGAAAGAAGAATGTCGAGTAGTGTTTCCCATAGTAGGTTACTATGCCAACCAAGTTTAAGGTGGCTCGTTGGGCATTTTTTTCGTAAACTTGATGAAAGAACTGAAAAAAGTCAAAGGATCAGTAGGACAATAAAGTAACCTGGGGGAGAGGGGATCAGAGAGAGGGCAGAAGGACTGGGGGAGGGGAGATTAAGGAGAGCAGAGAAGGACTGACAGATCGAGAGGAAAGCCAGCTACATGACAAAAGCTCCCGACGCAAGCAGAAATGACAAAATTACGATCCTTTAATGGTATATTTTAGGGGTCAAATAAAGCTTACAGTAAGCCACGCCTAGATTGGTCTCCTTTAGGGGTTTAATTCAAATTTTCCGACATTCATCCCCTCCCCCCTTTTCACATGGGAGTCCCCCCCCCTCCCCCGGGCGATCCTTGTCCTTCTACACTGGCACCTCCAACTCGGCACCTCAGTGACATAATGCCTCTTGTGAATGCTCTTATGCTCCCGTCACCAGTAAAAACAAGGCTAAATAACTTACGTAAGGTAATCGTAAGGTAGTACCAATACACTCTAGTACTTCTGCTATATGTTAAAACAAGGCTAAATAACTTACGTAAGGTAATCGTAAGGTAGTACCAATACACTCTAGTACTTCTGCTATATGTTAAAACAAGGCTAAATAACTTACGTAAGGTAATCGTAGGGTAGTACCAATACACTCTAGTACTTCTGCTATATGTTCAGCATCAGGACAGTCAGAATCCCAGTTTAGACCAATGCTTACTACAACACAAAAAAAGCATACTTGTGATTAAATTGACAGGATCTTTTACCAATGATGACATGCGTGCGTCAATCAAAAAGTGACCTTGTCATGACATTAGTGTGTCTTTGTTTAAACAATTTGAGTTCAGTTTTTGGCATATCTCTCCCTTGTGTTGTTATACTACCAAGAGATTGGGAGTGTCTTGGTCGGCATGCTACTGTATGGAGCTTGAGGGAACAAACACGTGTTTCAAATTGTGTCTCTTTTCGCTTGCAACCCAAGTATGTGATCTATTTGTTGATTCACACATTTGTTGACTGATAGATTTTGACTGACTGACTGACTGGCTGACTGATTATTGACAGACTGGCTGACTTACTGACTGACTACACGACTGACTGACTGGCTGACTGACTGGCTGACAGATTATTGACTGACTGGCTGGCTGACTTACTGACTGACTGACTACACAACTGACGCACTAATTGACTGACTCACTGACTGATCGATACTGACTACCCGACTGACTACCCGACTGACACACTGACTGACTGACTTACCTATATCAGGACAGTTGAGTAACAATCTTTGTACTTGTATCCTTTCACCACAATCAGGACTCTGTTTGAAAAGCAAATAAACGGAAATTATATTCATCTTCATCATTACCATATATTCATCATCCATGCATCATCATCATCCATTATTATCATCATCCATCATCATTACCATATATTCATCATCATCATCCATCATCATCATATTCATCATCCATTTCCATCATCATCCATCATCATCATCTTCGTCATCCATTTCCATGATCATCATATTCATATTCATCATCATCCATCATCACCATATAATAATAATAATAATTAATGTCACTTAATAATAATATTCATCATCCATCCTTATAATCATCCATCATCCATTTCCATCATCATCATCTGATCTTCATCATCATCATCACCATATAATCATCATCATCGTCATCACCATCCATCATCACCATATTCATCATCATCATCATTATAATCATCCATCATTTTTTACCGATTGTAATTTCCATGTAAAGTTTTTACACAATTCAGCTATCCAGCTGCAATAGTAATTTACTAATAATAAACTATCTATCTATCTCATCATCATATTCATCATCCATCATCCATTTCCATCATTATCTTCATCATTTATCATCATCATCTTCATCATCCATCATCCATTTCCATCATCATCATCATCATCCACCATCATCATCCACCATCATCATCAATACCATTTTATTCACCACCACCACATTACAACCATCATTGTTGCCATCAACCATTGTCGTCATGTTTGATCTTCAATTTCTCAATCTTTTCACTTACAGTACACGGTTTTGTATCTTCGCCAGCCAGTCTCAGCATAGTACCAAAGTTTCTAGCATGGTCATACTCTTGTCTTAGTTGTTTTCCATTCTTCCTTGCCAGAGCACTACAAACAAACACCATTGACATAAATACCACTGGTTGCTAGCTAGTTGAGCAATCTACTTTTTAGCTCAAGTCTGCTGCTCAAAAACCCTGCGATGATGATAACTATACAGTCATTTGGTAGTAACTAAAGCCTTACCACAATGCCGATGCTGACACGTAATGCACAGTCTGGAAGAATGGAAGTGGTTCTGATCTCTCGCCGCAATGACATATGGTCTGAAAGTACACAACAATATTATTCAATTACTGTGATTATATATGCTTGTGTCACCAGGGAAGACCATGCATTAATGAGCGTCATTTCTACCTATGTCTTAATGCTAGTAAATGTATACTATCGAGTTAACCACCTGTTCGATTAATTGCATAGCAAACTTCTGGTGTGTAATACAGTGTTGAGCATTACAGCCATCGTCGTGTTCACTCATGGCCAAGTGAAAGTGCATACGAGAGAGAATGTTCTCCTAAAGACAGGGAAAAAAACATTTATCAATCATCATCAGATAATAAAAAGAAGTTGTAAATACTATATGCATATACCCACACAACTGTGGTAGAGCAATGGTAGAGCCATGGTAGAGCAATGGTAGAGCAATGGTAGAGCAATGGTAGAGCAATGGTAGAGCAATGGTAGAGCAATGGTAGAGCAATGGTAGAGCAATGGTAGAGCAATGGTAGAGCAATGGTAGAGCAATGGTAGAGCAATGGTAGAGCAATGGTAGAGCAATGATAGAGCAATGGTAGAGCAATGGTAGAGCAATGGTAGAGCAATGGTAGAGCAATGATAGAGCAATGGTAGAGCAATGATAGAGCAATGGTAGAGCCATGGTAGAGCAATGGTAGAACAATGGTAGAGCAATGGTAGAGCAATGGTAGAGCAATGGTAGAGCAATGGTAGAGCAATGGTAGAGCAATGGTAGAGCAATGGTAGAGCAATGGTAGAGCAATGGTAGAGCAATGGTAGAGCCATGGTAGAGCAATGGTAGAGCAATGGTAGAGCAATGGTAGAGCAATGGTAGAGCAATGGTAGAGCAATGGTAGAGCAATGGTAGAGCAATGGTAGAGCCATGGTAGAGCCATGGTAGAGCCATGGTAGAGCAATGGTAGAGCAATGGTAGAGCAATGGTAGAGCAATGGTAGAGCAATGGTAGAGCAATGGTAGAGCAATGGTAGAGCCATGGTAGAGCAATATAGAGCAATGGTAGAGCAATGGTAGAGCAATGGTAGAGCAATGGTAGAGCAATGGTAGAGCAATGGTAGAGCAATGGTCTATGCCAGGGTTCAAATCCCCTTCAAGTCATTGCATATATTATATATCCCATTGTCTTCATTGAGTATTAATCAACATAGCATTTACAATTTCTTAGGTAAAAAGATTTAGATTTAGATTTAGAAAAATAAATATTCTATTAAGGTAGGGAGTTCAGTTTTACCAACTAACTAACATGTATCAATTTTGGTTATATAAACAACTTACAAAGCACTCTGCAGCATCATCCATGTCACCCATCTGAAACTTTCTCTGATCCTAAATATAAAAGCCATATTCATATATCATTTCCTTCTTCTGCTACGAATGCAGTGTTAAGGTCTCCTTTAAACAAATGTTTAGTGTATTTTCTGAGTACTATATATTTATCAATTTAAGTCAACGAGCATCCATGCGCCCATTAATTGCATCATAGTAATAGACACACAAAAGAAAATATAAAGAACTCTTACTAACAAGCAAGCATAAGAGTGGTACAAGGCATATGTAGCCGAGAAAAAAAAGGAAAACAGTTCATGAAGTCAGCACCCCAGGGGGAAATAATTCATGGATATCCAACCAATCACAGCATGCGTTATATATTGTTGTTATATTATATATCTCACCCTAAAAGTGCTTGCCATCGCCATTCGTAGAGTATCAGGTGGTAATGCATCGTTACTGCTGTATTGAAACTCTTTAAATATGTTTTCCAGAGCACAGAATATGCAGCTTTTGCCCATACAGTAGTGGCCTTTGAGTTCACGAAAACTTCTCCTGAACACATCCAGGTGCCAGAATACCTTGACAATCAAACACAGACAAATATTACGGTATTTTCTAAGCATAGGGGTCGACTGTTAATCTGAGAGGTCAATGCAGGAACAATATGAGTATATCTCTGATCAAAAGCTAATGATAATCAAATATAATTAATAATATATATTATATTATAATTTATTATAATTATTATTATAATTATTATTTATTTAACCCAGAAGGCCCAGTGGAAGATTAGCTATGCTAAACTGGTGCATTTTATAAATGTTTTTATAGTTACCTTCTCTAAATAAAGTTTATTCATTCATTCATTCATTATAATAATTTATTATTATGTATTAATCCACTTAATCCATTCCACAAATATAGTCCATGAAAGAGCAGCATTTAGTGTCTTTGATGAAATAAATAATAATAGTAATTTAATAATAATAATTTAATAATAATATAAATTTCATAATAATAATTTCATAATAATATAAATTTAATAATAATGATTATTATTATTCCTTGTAATGCGCATTAGATAATTTTCAATGACCTTGCATATTAGAAATTCTTAAATCATATGATATGGCACTATTGAACTTCGCAGTACATGAACAAGTCTGTGAAACAATATTATGGTCCAGTGATGAGCTGGAATGCATATAATATGCAAACAGGAAGTAAGATAAATATTGTCAACATTCTTATGTAAAGTACTCTATTGATACAGGAAAGCAAGCTTGTCATGGGTGGCAGTACTAGTATATCCTGTTTTTGTGATTAAGCAAGCATTATATCATACACTCCGCTAGATAATGACCACACATTATATCATTGTCTTATATTGTAAATATCCCAGGGGGGGTACTCAGGGGTATCAGTGACGGGGAGGTGCGAAGGCTTTTTTGGGGTTTGAAATTTGCGACTTGGGACTTTTTGGGGGTTTTCATTTTTCTGGTGGACTTTTTTTGATATAAAGATTTTGTCAAGGACTTTTTTTGGGGTTGATAAAAATGATATCCTACCGTTCTCGATTTTATGCGGAGAAAAATTGGACTTTTTTGGGGTTACGATTTTGGGCCGTTGGACTTTTTTTGGGTCTTGTTTTCGCATAATGGTAATTTTTTGGGTTAAAATGTTTGGCCTCATTCGCACCTCCCCGTCACTGATACCCCTGAGTACCCCCCCTGGGGTAAATATAAACCCTCACAAGATACCAATAATATATTTAGCAAATTATTACAAGCTTAGGCTGACCCCAATAAACCTTTCCCGCACTCTGCTCCAATGCCCACGACAATAGCACCAGGTCGAGACTGTGGTAGACATTTGACATTTCCATACAATTACGGGTACTGTATTTTGTCTACACCGCAATCTCAACTGGACCGCTCACGCTCATTGTTCATGGTCTTCGAAGCAAATGTGGGAAAGGTCTTAATAAGAAGGCTGCCCAATTATACATTATAAGACCATGTACATGTATGTGAATCTTGACTGAGCAACAAATACATGTAGGAGAGACCACAATAATAACAATAATAATAATAATAATAATAATAATAATAATAATAATAATAAGGAGTGCATGGGTATGTCTATTTAAATTAGTTCAGTTTACAAAAAATTAAGCCTGAAGACAGATGAAGAATACCATAACTATAATAGGATCGATGCATGGTTTCCTACTAGCTATAGCTAGGTATAAACACGACCTCAAATATAAAACGTCCTTAGACCGACCCGAATTACTCAATATAATAACGGTTGCCTCTATAATTTCAAAAGCAGGATGGCTTAAATAACCCCTGGTGATAAGAAAATAAAACAGCAAATCAAGTGACAATAATCTTAACTCAATCTGAACCACTTTTAATTTGTATGTCTATTCTGGTTTTGAATTCAGTTTATCTCCATTGAATTAGAAACAAATCATTTCAGACACAACACAAACGCTATTGTCACAATAACAAGTTAATATTGATCTAACTGTATATCTCCTTGCTATCTTCTATTTCCTAAGGACTGCACACAAAAATATCTCCTGACCACAATGAAATAAAATTCACAAAATAAATTGAATCTAAATTTTTGTGGCCTTCAAAAATTAACTTAAAAATAATAATAATAATAATAATAATAATAATAATAATAATAATAATAATAATAATAATAATAATAATAATAATAATAATAATAATAATAATAATAATAATAATAATAATAATAGTTTATTCACAATTCATCACACGTACACGAAAATAAACAAATATAATAATATATACATGAAAATACATGAAAAATTGTGAAAGGAGGTGAAAGAGGTTATCCCTTTCTAGTCCACCTCCTTAACATAATTTACAAAACAGTTTACAATATAATATCCTAAAATATAATGTTTGAATATATGTCACAACTGATACATTATTGTGGTTGTTGATAGGATATTACTTTGAGGGATGCTGTACATGCATGCAGTATAACAGTGCTTTGTATTTCAATAAGAGACAATAAATGTCATGTAAAAGGTGCAGTACGTACGTCTTATATATTGGATTGAATTATTGATTGATTTTAGTACAGAACACGGACTATCACTAGTTAGATAATGACATTTATCACCACAACACTTTACATAAGTGTGGATGAGGTGTTTGGGTTATAAGGAAATGATTATATAAAGCAATCCAATAGTGAAGACAGAAGAAGCGACATGTAAGCCCAATTTATATGGAATTTAGAAGGAATTAGACAATTTTGAAACTATTTTCATTACAGGACTAAGCTTGAAATTCCATGAAGCAGTTTTAAATGATCTTATAAAGTAATGGCTTCAGAAACAAATAGAGGAGATACTGTAAGAAGCACAAATATATTAATCAAAAACAAAAGTGCCAAAAGGCAAAACTACGGCAATAGTATTGCGCGAAAAAAACTACACACCGAGTAGAAAATAAAATCTCAAAAACTGTGCAATAGGTCAGCCGACACACTGTGAAATAAAAACAACGAATAGGTAGATACATTTTGTCGCCATTAGTAACTGAGTTTAATTCTGTTGATGTTTGGTAAAGTCAATATATCTCAATATGTGTGGGCCCAAATTTATCTATAAACGTCTTTTGACAATAATAATCGAATACACATAACATTTCAATGATGTTTGCTCCTGCAGACATCCTGGGTTAGTGGGATAGAGCGATAAAATGACTTCCCTGCTAGCTAGTATACCGCAATAACTTTGGATTGGTTTGGATTGGAACGTTTAATCGGAAATATATTTCATTGTAATCGACATAATGAGACACCATACATATAGAACAATGTTGATTGGATATATATTCGTTGAAATTGGGCAATAACCTTGCAGTAGATTGCACAATAGAAGTCTTGGAGGATTCATTAGCTGTATGCTTCACCAATCGCTATTGTCAGGCACAACAGAACTCGATCCAAGATTCTAAATGGACGCTTTGTCTTCCAGACTTGGTGTTTTCGACTCGAGAATATTTCCTCATCTAAAACCCGTGCTGCGCAGTCAGAGATTTCCACACGGAATGTTTTATGTAATTCTAAGAATTCTTTTCGTGATATTCCATAAAGATTATATTTTACGCAAATATTGGGTCCTGTAGGCGACAATGCGATTTCACGACCAAATACGTGTAGCGTTGCATTCAACACAATAAAAAATAATCTAAACAGCTAAACTAGACCCCTTATTAACATCAGAGTCTGCATCGAGGATTGTCAAACTTATGTACTCAAATGATCCACTACTTTTGAGGCATAAAATGGTGAAGCATCGATGCAAACTGATGGCTTGGCTGTGTCACTCAACGATCGTCAAGTTTCACGTACGATAATGATTCACTCAGGCGTAAATTTTTCACAAATCTTCCTCCTCATACTTTCCCCTCAAAAACGAAGCTACAGCTCTCACTGATGAATGAAATAGTGGTAAATATAACCAAAAGGATTCCTACGTGTCGTAGTTTTTACTTACTTGAACGGCAGAATTGAGAAAACAGTTATTTTCGCCGGGGTTGTTGAGGAGTCCCTTGTTCTGAGCCATAGACATCGTTCGTTCAAGTCTTTCCTGTCGATCCATCGTTGTATTTTACAGCCACGAATCCTCAAAGTCGACAACAACAAGCTCTCGTTGAGCACAGCCCACGACAGGAGCTACGATGCGAGTTTTCCGACCGGTTGCCACTTCGTAAACTTGTGTTACTTGAAGTTCACTCGAGTGAACTCGAATTCCACAAAGTTGTTTTGGTAAAGTAAAGTTGACTTGACGGCTTGAAAGATACCTCTAAAACAACATACAATCACATCTCTTCTCCTTTGTCTATGTATCTTGTTGGTTTTAAGCTTTTCAACTGGTCTCAAAAGCCTTCTAAATCCACGAAATATTCAAGACTTGGTAGAACACTATCCGGCGCCATGTTCAGTGTAAATTTTCTATTATGGAAACGAGTGACGTCACGCATATAAATGCAGCAAGTCGAACGAAATCGACACACTGTACCGTGACAGACAGTGATTTTTACTTCCTTTACACTACACTTTATGTCAAATAGGGACTCAAATTCCGACTAAAAACATTCAATGATGTAATTTTAGAGAAGTAGCTAGGCTGAGCTTAAATTTGTGAGTTGCTGAGGAATTTAAAATATTACTGATCATTATTCATAGTGTTCATTATTACACAATCCGATCGGTGAAATTATAGTTACATTTGTGTAACATAAAGTACAAACACAAGAAGAAGGTTTACGATTATCAAAACCCTAAGTATTACAATTATTAAGAATATCTTAAGAATTTGTCATTCTTTTTTAATAATTTTTTTTTTCAGTCTAAAATCGACGGAATCTTTATTTTTATTCGATTATGCCATAGTCAGTGTTCATTTCTATGCCAACCGGATATACGTAAATAACTTTTTGACGTCACTAGAGCAAGTGTCTTGTGTACAGTGTACAACTTTGCTATAGTTTAATAAGTAAGATATTATTTATTTACTCAACCGAGATAACAATATATTTGGTAATTTGACACGACTTCGTAAAAATAATATTTTTATTCTCGAATTTTCAATTTTTCTTCAACAGCGTTTCAAATTTCCATCCACTCTTTTAGTAATTCATGACATATGGTTTCTTAGTAGCCTCCTCTGCAGGTGTTACTTCTCTCTCTTTTCTCCCTCTGTCCTCTTCGATGCAGCGATACAGGAAACCTATCTGATAGAGTTTTAGAGAGTATTTAGAGTTGCCTACGGTGAGGCAAGTTAGTCTTCACAGCAACTCGATCTACATTTGCGTGCTGACCATCAGTTCTACGTGAGTCCGAATAAATTATCACCAAAAAACTACCGTGCATATGAAGTCTTGCATGACTTATTAAGCACAAGAACCTACTCCATATCATGACTAGGTATTAATAGCGGGAGGGCGGGGGTTGTAAAACCATAGGGGGGCATGACGTAACGTCACTACACAGAAGGGGGTGGCCGGCTGAAGTAAAATTACTCACGGAAAAGGGGAGAGGGGTTAACCCCATTTTCATGACAAAATATATTGCATTGTTGGGAGTACTAAAATTGTTGTGTAGAACTTTAGAGTAAGAAGAAAACTATAATGTCTTACCGATTGCTCCCGGCCTATAAACTAGGAATATCACTCCCAATGAGCAGAGAACATGCACCCACAAGCTATCATGCATAGGGTCACAAGTAGCTAGTGACCGCGCGCGTGGCGTAAACCCGGTAAAACCTTACCCCGATACTAAGGATGAAGATTGAGTAGTAAGCTGGGAAAACCGGCTGTTGGGCAAAAAAAAATAACCATCTCACAGTATAAGGGAAAACCCGAGAGGTCCACTCCGGGGATCCACTCTGCCGACTTGTCAGGTAAAATGTCCTGAGAGATCCGCTGGGAAACAACCAGGGTGGGTATTAAAACCCGAGTAGTCGGGTTTTAGGGATAGGGGGTCGGTAGATTTTGGTCGCGCGTCCCGGCCCTGCTACTGAATCCTGCAGAGAGATAGTCTATTTGTAAATCAATAGATGCCACGGGACAAACTGAAATATGCAGGTGGCTTTATTCAGACGAGCATATATTTACAAAGATCTCAAGTTTTCAAACTGATTAACTGACCACTCTTCTCTGTAAGCTGATTCACTGACCACTCTTCTCTGTAATACAGAGAAGAGTGGTCAGTTAATCAGTTTGCAAACTTGAGATCTTTGTCAACTGAGAACTGTTTCCTTGTTTCTTAGCGCTGTTTGTTAGTATTGTATTGTATTTTTGGAGTTTTTCCGCGATGTATATCATTTTAAATTGTATAAGCTCTAGCATGCAAATTAAACACCAAATCCTTTTTCCTTGTTGGTGACTGACAGCTGTCGGACGGGCTCTTCGATCGGGTTTTCCCGGCTTGTTTTGAGAAGTTCACCTCCCGCCTTCATTTACTTATTTTTTCAGTTGCATTTGTCCATTTGAACTACGTTTATTATATTTTCGGAGTTTCGGTAGCATGAGACTAAGAAAAAGTTATGAAAACTATAATCGAAGGAAGGAAACTGGAAAGTTAGTCGTTGGGCTACCTGTGTCAGCCTTTCGAGTCGGAAAAAATCCGAATCTTTTCCTTTTGTTCTTGTTAATTTTTTATTTTTTGCACTTGTTATCTGATCAGATTGCTAACCTCAAGGATAAAATGGGAAACTCTATTATAATTCCTATTCTAGTATAACCGCAGGACGCAACATTTAAAACGAATTGACGTCATAATGAGAATGTATTTACTTTGTAGAAATGTATTAATTAATCAAGGCCGATCGAACGTTCTGATTGGTGCGTTCTTTTTGTTTACGAGATCTTCGCGTCCATCGCACGACGCGTTGCCGATCGACCGTGCTACATTCGACTCAAGTGCGGTCAAAGATTCTTTACCATCGTGTCTTGAATCAGGTCAGGCAGCAGTCCGATTTAAAAGAGAAAGACCTCCAGTATGCCAAGGAAAGCAATGAAAGTGATCGTTGAATTGGATGTTCACACGGTGAGAAATTTGCTGCCAAACGAGCTCATGAAATGGCTGCGAATAGCTGGTTGCTATCGACGCTAAAGACCTTTGTATGTTGTTGGGCTTTAGTGTTCTTGTATTTTGGCTAAATACTTGTAAATCTAATTCTTCGACAGATCACTTGTCCAGGGACTTTCCTACGTGATTATGGCTACGTGTACTTAAAAATAAACTGCATGGGCCTAGAAGTTAATACCAAATCCGTACCACCGACGTTTCCACTGTTCTTTCACGAGAGGCTGCGCTTTGAACGGGTAAAACAGCAGACACTACTGTCGCTTAATAATTCATAGTACGACACTGAAACGGATTATCTCTATTGCAGATTTTTAGGAGCTGTCAAGACCCTGCCTACGTCTCCATCCATCTCAAAGGTGCGTTTTCTAAAGATTCCTCCTCCACGGCCGCCATCTTGGAAATTGTGTTTCACTGTTCATTCCTTCACATCCAGAAAGCATTTGCTTCAAATTTAGCGTCGTTTTCTTTCTATTTTAGGTGAAGATGTATTGGTAGAGCTCAGGCAACACGACGATTATATATCAGGTATAAAGGACTCGGGTAATCATATGAGCAATTGTAAATGAAATTGGATTGATTTTGAAGCCAAGTTAATTAAGACTTATTAATCACATTTCATTCACAATATTGTCAGTGTTTTTCGTTGGGTTTAGCTTGAAAATGCTAACAGTAACAGTCTTTGTGTTACGCTAATTGAGACGACAAAGCATTTACTGTGCATTTTGTTATCAACCCAAGCGGGAAAAAATGTCGCTTCTGAGTTCTGTTTGCATATGGTGTGTGCGTTGATAGATTGAAGTTAATTTCTGAATCCGAAATCTCCTTCAGTTGGGCACCTTGACAACGACCTCCAAAAACAAGCTTTAATTGCATGCAGAGAGACAACAAAATCATAATATTTCGCCTGTCTGTCTGGCAATCAGCTGTATATTCAAAATTATATGTGGTCATTTTTCGTGTTTTGTTTTTTTGCTATCAACAAAAGTCACCATCTAAACATCTAGCACATTGTATTTTATACTGGAGTTATGCTCTGTTTCCTATTTGCCAGCTGTCAATCAAGGTGATTGACACTTCATTTGTTACTTCGAGATCCAGTGAAACACTGTTCAAACTGAATTCAAACTTTGTTTGTTCAGCAATTAGCAGATCAGAAGATTATCGCACCATAGGTTAAGTGAATTTGTGTCATTATTCGAGGTTAAAATGTTTCTTTGTTGCTATGGATACAGATGGGTATGTCATCGGTCACTATGCCAATAATGCGAGAGATTATCTCTACCCCGCTGTGAGCCCCTACCCTGGCACTGGCAGGGAAGTGACCTTGTTCAAGACGTCTCTCTTCAATCCTATTAGAATTACTGTAAGTACACACAACAAAATTGTCAAAGCTTTAGTTGATTAATAATGGTAAGACTGAAGTAATTCGGTCATCATCCGAGTAAGGGAGTCATTGCTATGATTACAAAGAATAGCAGACTAGAATTCATGCTCAATTTCCGAGTAAAACAATGCTGATGAAAAAAAAGCGAGAAAAGTGGTCGCCCCTGGTCCTAGTGATGCCCTTGGACATGTTTGATTGGCTCTTGCAACTGTCTTTTTTATTTTCTCAACCAATCAGTTCATTTTGTTGATGAAAAATCATCCAGTAATCATTGCAATAATGATAAGTTTACAAAGTGACTACTTCACTGCAGTGTTTCAGTATTTCATGCCACAGTCTTTTCTACCTTGTAATTCAGGGCCAACCACTAAGACTTGAATTCTCAACCAAGACGACCATCAAAGAAATCCCAGATCCTGATTATTTCATTTCCTCTGTAAGTACACACAGTCAGATCCAGAAATCCACAGCATTCTACTCCAATACCCAACAATGATTAGTAGAAACCAACTAGCATACTATCACAAATCCTGCAATCTGATTGGCTAACGTACTCACAATCTATTGCGTGATAGATAGCGAAAAAGCTAGTGCACACAAAAAAAAACAAAGCGAAAAATCAATAAATATTGGTATAAAATCGAAGGTAGTATGCTAGTTGGTTTCTACAAAAACAATATTAGACTAATCGTTCTCGTTTTTCTACATGTATGAATTGAATTATGGTCAACTCGGCACTACACACCTCATTGACTATTGACTCATAGAAAACTCGAACTCGTTGTCTAATATTATTGTTAAATAGCACCAGGTAGAGACTGGGGTAGACATGTCCATACATTTACTATATTTTGTCTACCACAATCTCGACTTGAAGCTCTTGTTCATGGTTGTAGGAGTCCATGCATGAACAACGTAAGTGACTTGTGATGAAAATCCAAATTCTCCTTTGGAATACAAAGAATCTAGGGGAGAATTTAGATTTTGATCAGAGATTACTTACGCTGTTCTTGCATGCAATCCTTGAATTGCACACAATTTTTTTAGATATTATTAGAGAGTATTATTTGGTGTCATTAGACAATAAAACTGGGTCACAAACTGCTGTCTGTAAAGTTAACGTACATGCACCTTATATGGTAATATGTTGTCTGTACTGATACAACTCTACTGATAAACGTAGAATGTGCGATAAAGTAAACTGTAACAGTGTAACAATACATGTTCAGTGGTTTCAGTTTAGAAAACTCTCCAGTTGAGTTTCTGGCAAGCTTGCTCAAACAGTTTGCAAGTTGCAAATTTATTATTCTGGATCTGCTTGAGACAAGCCTTCGTAATCAAAAAAATATTTGAAACGTGAAGAAAATTGACAATAAATATCACAGTTCCTTATTGTGACGTAAAACTACAAACAGGCCACTTTATTTTGAGGCTTGACGTGCTATCGTACTTGCAGGATTCAGGGATGGAAGAAGGCTTTACAGACAGCATGTTTCAAACCAGTCGCAGGTTGCTGAGCCCAACAAGATTGAGAACTATGTCGCGCTCCCCTTCGCCAACGCGACGTCAATTCTCTAGTACCCCTAGAGTTGATGATACGTTAGCTAATCACCAAGAACAATTTTTAGTTCGTCAAAAGGACGATAAGTTGCTGGAAAGTCGTGACTTTGGTTCTTTTACTCGTCCTAAGTCTCGCCGAAGCAGGTCAAAGTCACCTACCCGTAGAGCACGATCAACATCACCCACAAGACAGTTATCAAGACTTGGGATGTCGGCTGTGGAACCATTGCCTTGTAAGTAGTTGAAGGGGACTGGGAATGAGGGGGTGTGAAGAAAATTACTCACAAAATTTTTTTTTTTTTAATTGGGGAAAATTGGAAATTTAAAATACTTTGTTTTCGTTAACATTTTCATTTTACCTTTAGCTTGGAAATATTCAGAAGACTTTCCATCCATGACATCCACCCGCAAGCACAACCGCTCATCAACAGCACCATTATCTTTAAGCTTCTCTGCTCGCCCTTCGAGCCCCTCTCGTAGCCTACGTTATGCTCTGGATGATCTCAATGTATCTGCAACCAGTTACAAGAGATTCAGCGATCCTTTATTGCGTTTTAAAACCCGCTACTCGCCTAACTTAAAAGCAGCTTTGGGAGCATCTGATCGTATACAAGAACGTGTAGAAAGGATCCTCGATACTAAGGATAGGAGCTTTGTAAGTTGTCACATAATAAGATCAGATGTTTTCAGATTTTACATGTTAATTATAATTGCAAGTAACATTGGTTATTTCGTTGACATCCTTGAGGAATACATATACCTACTTCAGTCTCTGTTTTATACAGATCTATATTACTGTAATATTTAAGCAACTAGTAAAGAGCTGCACCTGTCTTTAGATTACAACATAAACAACAAATGACAGTGTGCCAGAGCAAGAGAGAAGCAAGCTCCGATACTCAGTGCGTAGTGAGCCTCGTAGAAATTAGTAATTTCTAGGGTGTTATTATTTTTCGTTAATTAACCAGATTTGAAAATTCGAGATTCTTAGCATCAGTTTATTTTTTTACCAGCAAAAAGACTCAAAACTTGCTTAAAATTTGCAGACACATTATATCTCAGGGACCATTCTGTACCCCCTCTTTGAAGGTGTCATTAGAGCAGATTTCATATGACTGTGAAAAACCTATGGCACGGACGTGCTGTGCGCTGTGCCATGAATGTGCTGTGCGCTCTATACATGCACATACTGTATACTTACAAAATAATCTCTTTTTCTTTCAGTCAAAACCAGATTCCGATGATGAAAGTGTGGATTCCCTTGATATATTAAGGTAAAACTGCATGTATTGAGTATGTATCTGTCAGTGAACTCTGTGAAGACTGTATCTCAATACATGACATAGAAATTTGTGCTAAATAAATGACCACAATTTGCATTTATTCAACAGAGATTCGTTGAGGGAGGAGAGACGAGCAATCAGTGACGCCATTCGTGAAGCTGATAGAGCGTAAGTTTTCATAGCATAGAAAATGTAGAGAACCTTGGCATGAGTTGCAGAGACATTAATGCCAGGTGTAACTACTAACATCTGACAGTATACAACATATATACCTCCATATAAAGTAGCATGAGTACTGGTAAGATCAGACAGTATACAAATATACGTATATTATATATAAGACAGTATTCAACCAATCACAGCGCGCGAAATCATTGCTCACCTCTGTTAACGCTGTCACTTTCACTCAAATTTCCAGAAATCGGTCCCCATACTCATTGTAAAGTGACGGGGAGGTGACCTTTTTTTAAGCGGTTAATTTTTTGGGGTTTTCATTTTTCAGGGGGACTTTTTTTATATAAAGATTTCGTCAAGGACTTTTCTTGGGGTTAAAATGTACCTCCATATATAAGTGGTATGAGTATATGTGCCAACTGACAAGGTAGGGTTTGCAAGCCTACCAGAGTAGGGCACGAAGTCCCTGGGGTGTGTGGCCTTACCTACTGACTCACAGCAATGAGACCGGCTTGCAGGATTAGAGCCTAAGTTACTGGTGAATGAGGCCTCTAAAAACTTGTGTCACCACAGGGAGCCCAAGCATAAATCCATTGGATCTAATAGCGAGTGCTGGAACAACATACATACTGAAACAGGGTTTGAACTGAAAAACACTTGTTTTTGTACTGAAACAGCCTGCCCTCCAGGCACACATCTATCCACTAGTAATAAGTAATACTATAATATAATGTTGTTCATGTTTTCATGTTTCTCTTATGTTCTTGCAGAGCCTATTATAAGTCCCTGGGGATTGACCTCTGATAATAAGAGAAAGAACATTCCTTATTAGGTGAGTAATTACTTAGGTGTCATCATCATCATCACTGTCATCATTATCATCACTGTCATCAGTATCATCATCACCAGACTCTAAATACTTCGTTTTAATCAGATTATAGAAGAATCTAATACTCCATTTTACAGTTCCAAGCACCATCTTGAAAGGTAGCCGAGGTCACCGTTGGTCTCACTTCGATGCAAAGGCTTGGCTACCTTTCAAGATGGCGCCGGAACTGTAAAAAAAAGAGTATTAGTTCTCTTCAAGTTATTCTCAAAGAATCCTTTTGATTCCAATACTACCAAGTCCTCATAGTCCATGCAGTTAATCTATGAAGTTTTGGGGGTCCAGATCAAACTAATTGCAACAGAATGTTTTTCACCATTTAAGATCATGCTCGATAGTCCAAGGGGTGCTCTTCGGCGCTGGCTTGGATAAACCCCCCCCCCCCCCCCCCCCCCCCCTGGGAAAGGACTTGCTAACACTGGCCTTCATGTTTCATCAGGAAAAGTGTATTCCCTTTCAAAAGTTGAAAGAGAAATATTCAAGTAATATTTTTTCGCTCATTTATATTACACAGGAACCCCAAGGACAAGTGTGTACAAAAAATCACATTCCAAATATGTGCTTTTTGTCTTTGGCAAACTTCAAGCCAGAGTATCAAATAAAGGGTGTTTCGGTCATGTTTAAGGGTTCGGTATAGTTTCTTTTTGAGAAAAATAACTTATATATATATACAAGACAGTCAGGCCTGGAACTCTCGTGCGGCGATCTTCAGCATTAAACGCTGATGGCCTCCGTAAGAAATGTTACCTCGTGCAAATCCCACAAAATGGAAATGTTGAACCTCTTTAGACTGAAGTGCAGTTTGTGGCTGTTCACCGTTAAGAGCTGGTGTTCGCTACAACGCATGCGCAACCATAGAAAACCTGTGTCGTTTGAAAACACGTCGACGCAAACATCGTTTTCGCAGTGACGTCAAGGTCTCTTGTGCTTGTGCTTATGCAAGGGTCGCTAGTGAAAACCAACCTCAAGTCCTGGTGTTTTGCATTCTGCATGTCTTCACGTGCGTAGAAGCAAACTAAAATCTAATATATCGAACAGTATTGGACATTCCTAGACGTCAGATATATAATAAGCGTGTTGATTTACAAAATGGCAGCGCTGATATGAGCAAGGAGTCCTCGCGGCTGAAAGCCTGGTTGGCACTAGCGACGCAAGCATAACCACAAACACAAGAGGCGTTATTTCACTGTGAAAACGACCTGACGCAAGTATAAGCACAACAATGCGTTTTTATTTTCTTATCTTATGCTTGCGTCGGGCCGTTTTTTACGTGCTTGCGCTTACGTATGACAAAAATGTTCTCTACACTAGTAAGCCTTTCCACGATAACTGTGGCACTATTTTAAATCATTTAGTTAAGTTTTTATCTTTTTTAATTTGACTGCGTGCTATCCAAGTTTTCCATTGGAAAAGGTTGCCCGATGCCTCGTCGCGTTACGTCATTCTCGTACCCAGAGCCCGCTCGTCATTTGGTTTGTCGCTGGCTCTGGGAATCCCTGAAATTTTAGCGAATTTCATTGGCTGATGAAATCAACAATGACTGATCGTATTTGATTGGTTCATGAGATCAACAAAGATTCAAACTTGCAAGGCGAACGAAAGGAATGACAGCGACGGTTAATTTGTATTTTCATACAATGGTATTCCGTTATTGAATTATAAAGCTATGGAAATGAGAGTGACTGTGTAGACATAAATTGATCTGAATCTAACAATACATAAATTATAAAAGTAACGGCTACAGACAATCGATCGTACTCGCTTTGAGTATTCAAAGGAATATTTTTATAATTCAAGAGAAACAATAACAAAGCGGAAGACAGGAAGGTTCACATGCAAGATTATATTAGAACATGTATTTATCCTCCAGCCTTTACCGCAACAGAGCCAGAGAAGAACCGGTGATGAACGTCGAAAGGGATTTTAAACGGCTACACGAAGATAAATGTACAAACTTGTGTACTTGTTAGTTTGAATATTCAAACCAACGTAAATACTACGTAGCCAGTAGACTCTTCCACAGTACCCGCTCTCAGCGGTCTTTAGTATGAGCATGCGTTCTGACGACTTGGTCGTCAAAATTTGACGACCGAGCAACAGGGTTTCCCAGAGCCAGCGACAAACCAAATGACGAGCGGGCTCTGGGTACGAGAATGCGCGTTACGTGTGTTAGCCACTTTAGAAACGAGTAAAGGACTGGGAACGAGTTTTTATAATTAATCTAATTAAGAAACGAACCCCATCACAAGAAAGAGCATGTCAGAATTAGTACGTTTTCAAAGTTTTGTTAGGTTTAGTTAGATATTGAATGAGTAACAGCTTTCCAAACATCGAAAAATTTACAAAGACATGTAAACATATATACATTTCTTTGCATTTTTTGCCGTTTTTGAATGTCTGCAGTTCATTTACTACTTGTCCAAACCGTATCAAACTCCTGAAACTTACTAATTCTGATATGCTCTTTCTTGTGATGGGGTTCATTTCTTAATTAGATTAATTCTAAAAACTCATTCCCAGTCCTTTACTCGTTCTAAAGTGGCTAATTGCCGCTTCAAGTAATTCTACCTCGGAGAAAGGAAACGCATTGTTAACAGCGGTTTTGGGAGCTTTTTTCAATGTCATTTGATTGTCGTATAGTCTTCTAACGCTTGTTGAGCATGCGTAATGAGTATTCACTATTCAATACACTATTTTATTTTTGTAGAAAATTTCGTCTCGTATCCAATCTCTCTCGGCCACATGGGCACCAATCGAGAAGCTTTTGAAACAATGAGCAGCTTAATATGGTCTTCCATACCTTATTTAGATAGTGATGCTATATTAATTCATATATTAGTGTGATGTCTAAAATACCAAATAAAGCTTTTTTATATGATATTAAAACAATTTTACTATTTACTGTTTAGCGTTATTATTATTATTGTTATTACCAGTATTTTATTTTTATTTTTTATATATATATATATTTTTTATAATCTACTAGTGTTTAGTTCTTTTTCTTATTGTAAAGTGCATCGAGGTTCCAGGATGCGCTATATAAATACTCTGTTATTATTATTATTGTAATCACTGACTCTGAAAAGCCCTATGGGGAAGATGTTGGGGATTAGTGCGCAACCTTGGGCCCCGTCCACACTACTACGTTTTCGTTCGAAAACGCATACTTTTTTATGCGTTTTTACCGATCAGAGCGTCCACACTAAAACGATCGAAAACGGAGATGTTTATCTATGAAAACGAAGGTTTTCGAAAACGCTTTCCAAAGCGGAGACTTTTGAAAACGCAGGTCCATATATTGTTTTAGTGTGTACAGCAAAAACGGAGCTTTTCAGAAACGCTTACGTCAACCGGAGCTTTTCCGAAGCTCCACGTCCGACAACTCAGCCCCACTTATCTCGCTGGCGCTACTGGAGTATGCGTGAAGAAAACAGTAAAAAAAACGCATCTTTGGATCATCGTTTTCATCTCCTAGTGTTGACGGTCGAAAACGATGTGAAAACGCTAGTGTGGACGCAGAGCTTTTTATCCGTTTTCGGTCAAAGGAAAACGGAGGTTTTCAAAAACGAATTAGTGTGGACGGGGCCTTAGTTGTAGACGATTAATCTCCTTCCTTGGACTTGCGTTGACCACGGCCTCCACTCTCTGTTTGATCAATGTATGCCGTGTTTATAGAGACGACTAAATACGTTGTACCTGGACGTGGTAATTATGTACTTTGAGGTTTACTACTTTCAAGTCTTTGCAGTAACTAACAACTTGTTGAGCGTGTTCTTGTATAGTCCTGACAGTTAACTAGGGATGTGTCTTATGATCGCGGAGTTGATCATGATGTATTTAATTGCTCAAAATCATGGCTCGCCACCAACTAGCTTTTTATCTTTGGCAAACTTCAAGCCAGAGTATCAAATAAAGGGTGTTTCGGTCATGTTTAAGGGTTCGGTATAACGGTTTCTTTTTGAGAAAAATAACTTATATATATACAAGACAGTCAGGCCTGGAACTCTCGTGCGGCGATCTTCAGCATTAAACGCTGATGGCCTCCGTAAGAAATGTTACCTCGTGCAAATTACACAAAATGTTGAACCTCTAGACTGAAGTGCAGTTTTTGGAAGTTCACCGTTAGAGGCTAGTGTTCGCTACGACGCATGCGCAAGCATAGAAAACCTGTGTCGTTTGAAAACGCGTCAACGCAAACATCGTTTTTGCAGTGACGTCAAGGTCTCTTGTGCTTGTGCTTATGCAAGGGTCGCTAGTGAACACCAACCTCAAGTCCTGGTGTTTTGCATTCTGAATGTCTTCACGTGCGTAGAAGAAAACTAAAATCTAATATATCGAACAGTATTGGACATTCCTAGACGTCAGATATATAATAAGCGTGTTGATTTACAAAATGGCAGCGCTGATATGAGCAAGGAGTCATCGCGGCTGTTAGCCTGGTTGGCACTAGCGACGCAAGCACAAGAGGCGTTATTTCACTGTAAAAAAACGGCCTGACGCAAGCATAAGCACGATGTGTTTTTATTTTCTGATCTTAAGGTGCAGTAATACGGGCAACAAAATCGTGCAACTTGTCGCGCAACATTGTTGTGTTGCAAGTTGCAGAGCAATGTTTCTCGTATTACCATCGTTCGCGCAACCTGTCGCGCAACACATTTTCGTGTTGCAGGTTGCAAAACTTTGTTGTGCAAAGTAGAAGCTCTTTCTACTTCATGCAACAAAGTTTTGCAACCTGCAACACCGAAAATGTAATTTGTTGCGCGACAAGTTGCGCGAACGATGGTAATACGAGAAACATTGCTCTGCAACTTGCAACGCAACAATCTGAAAAATGTTGCACGACAAGTTGCACGATTTTGTTGCTCGTATTACAGCACCTTTTACGTGCTTGCGTTTACGTATGACAAAAATGTTCTCTACACTAGTAAGCCTTTCCACGATAACTGTGGCACTATTTTAAATCATTTAGTTAAGTTTTTATCTTTTTTAATTTGACTGCGTACTATCCAAGTTTTCCATTGGAAAAGGTTCCCCGACATCTCGTCGCGTTACGTGTGTATTAGCCACTTTAGAAACGAGTAAAGGACTGGGAACGAGTTTTTAGAATTAATCTAATTAAGAAACGAACCCCATCACAAAAAAGAGCATGTCAGAATTAGTACGTTTTCAAATCTCCTGACAATGTGCGGCCCGCCTATTGCCTTGTACTGCAAAGTTTTCTTTTATGAACTTGTTCTCCAGCCAGATATTGACAAGGAACCTCTAGCCCATATCCTCCTCCTCTGTTGACGTGTATTCGGTTGTTGTTACTGTTCCTTGATGTACATATAGTGTTGGTTTTGTCATAAATAACATATTCGGCTGAAATAATATGTTTATTGCCATTAGTATCTCTTATTTTGTGTATTTTCTAAAAACCTCTATTAAGCGGTCAACCTGTATTAAGCGGTCAGTAGGCCATTCCCTGATGGTGACTGCTTAATACAGGTTTGACTGTATTAGTGCCGCACAACGGGTGGTCTTCGTTGATAGGATCGAATAACCTTCAACCTGCTCGTTGAAGAAAACTACATACCAAACATATTCAACGTTTTAACTTAGAAATCTTCTCAGTTGTGCTTCGTGTCTAGAACAAGAGCTTCTCGTTCCCCAGAAAGCATCAAGGTTTTCATATACTTTCGCAGGCAGTGTATCATTGTGAAGTTTATCGCACAATTGGCAGGTCCAAGAGGGGTCCCATCGTTGATACTTGAATTTCCATTGAAAGTACTCGTTATATGCAGTGTCGTTTTTGTCTAAGTATTTAATATAGTTAGCCAACGCCTCTATAGACGGGAAATCTAGAACGTTTATATAAGACCCGGGTATGGCGACTCTGGCGTCGTAGTCGGACCCTAAAACTATGGGGACCATGTTGTGGAGAAATGGTGTTTCCCAGTACTTCTCAGTGACATAGTCGACACACATACCATTCTCAAGCGCCAAGTAGAACTTGAAGGTTCTAAGGATCTTTGAGCATTGCTCTGTGTACCTTGGACAATCATCCTCTTTAAGCGGCTTGTTCTTGTTTGGGAACAGCCTACTACACAATCCGTACACTGACACTGGAACAAACTCAGAGAGCTTCGTTGCAACTCTGTCTCTCGGCGTTCCGCAGTGGCTTACGGTCCAGGCAATAAGGTTGTCCTTTCCTTTGGCATAGTTGGTGTCATGGTGATCGTTGGGAACCTCATTGGCTGTAATCTCCCGGTAGGAACCGTAAGGATACACAATATCGGAGTCTCTACGGTAGGTAATCGTCCAATTGAAAATCCCGTTGTATTTGGCAGCCGGTTCGCCACCAACATTTTGAGGATTTTCCTGTGTAAAATAGATCCACCTTTGACGCTGAGTTCGCTGTTTTTCTATGCTTTGGAAAGACTGGGCGCCAGGCATGTCACGGTTGTGAAACACCACGGCGTCGCACTGTTCCAAGGCACTCTTATTGTACGTTATACGACAAGTATGAGCACACGGTTTGCCATCGATTTGAGTGAGCTGCATTGAAGACGAGTTGATCCCTGGAAGCGGCCATCTTGTACTCTCAAACCACGAGGTGTAAAACAAGACAACTTTGCCGACACTTGGCTGCTTTGATTTGTTCCTGTGGGAGCTGGTTCTTACTGTCATCTCATTAGAATAAAGCCGCCTCGACTGGTTACGTTTGTTTGGTATTGTTGTGTTGCTAAACGGTGTCACTAATGCTGCACTTGTCCTCGCCATCAATCTTTGGAAATGACTCGCTGTTGTACGTGTCAAGCTCTTGATGTCAATTTGGTAGCTTCCAAGCAGAAACAGGACGCTAACGAATACAACTATGCCATACAATACGTGTGTATTTCCCATGATTGACCAACGCTTTCATAAAGTACAGTCAAATTGACGTTAAAAAACTCTGTTTTGTTTTCTGTTTTCCTAAAAAAAATACCGTTTCTATATCCAAACGGATTATGGTACTTGTAGTTGAGTCACAACTGTAGCCAAACTAGGGAAACTATGATATTTAGTATCGACAAATTGGCAAAGCTGTAGGAAGTTTATGTCAACGTTACTTTACGGCAAGTAGTTTTAGAGCCTCAACGAGCAGGTTGAAGGTTATTCCGGCTATCAACGAAGACCACCCGTTGTGCGGCACTAAATATTCAGTACTAGTAATCTATATTGTGTCTTGGCCAGTGTGTGTATATCTTTCGGTGATATTAAACCCACGCAATAGCTACTGAATACAAGTGTATCTAGTAGTGATTATAGTACTGGGGCGTGCTCACATATATTAAAATCATTAATAATTACTGTAAGGAAAACAAAAAATAAATCAAAACCGTGACGCGCGGATAGCCTAGACGCGCGGAAATGTGTTGCAAAACGATTTTCTCCGCGAAAACTACTCGTATGTTTTACTTTTTTTTTGGGTAAAACAGGAAATTGTACACCACAGAGATCTACATAACAACTCGCCTGTGCTGAACTACTGAAATCCTCTACTACAGTGCGAATCGAAAAACCGTGGGCACCCAGAAATATTTCAGAAATCGTTTATCGTTCGTTAAACAATCAGAAACAACTCTCTAACTGCAAGAAGTTCGACTGATTTGTAGTCAGATAAATTTCTTGCAGTTAGAGAGTCGTTTCTGATTGTTCAACGGAAAATAAACGATTTTTGAACTATTTCTGGGTGCCCACGGTTTTTCGATTCGCACTGTAAACGGCCTCCGGGAAACGGCCACCTTCATTAAGTGGAATTTTACACTGGCCAGCATGGACGCTGGAGTTATGAAGCCTAATCCAAACAGCTGAAAAGGAGATTATATTTAATGTTTCTAGTTTTCTTGCGAGACGATTCAGGAATTGGTCTATAGACTAGACAGTTTGATGAACCACGCCCAACATTTTAAATCGTCAGTTAAACACTCTTCCCTTATAGTTCGATCAGTTAGTACCAGTTATTGGTCTTAGATTGGACTTTTAGTGTAACTAACATCACCATGGCAACGATTTACAGAAAACATTGAAATAAAGAAACAATGATTATTTTGAGTGATTCAGACTCTCATCTAGAAAAGCTGATAGAGCCGTTTTCGTGGGAAAGTTACCGTACCATGCCATATTGAAAGAGTGCGATTGGATGAGATGCATCTGCACGCTTTTTGATTGGTTCAGAAAGGAAGCCATTTGAGTGTCACGGCTCTATTCGGCAAGTGGATTACCTGTGGTAACATTGACCACAGGTAACCCACTCATACGAAAACGACTCTATTCGGCGAGTGGATTACCTGTGGTAACATTGACCACAGGTAACCCACTCATACGAAAACGACTCTATTCCGCGAGTGGATTACCTGTGGTAACATTGACCACAGGTAACCCACTCATACGAAAACGACTCTATTCGGCAAGTGGGTTACCTGTGGTAACATTGACCACAGGTAACCCACTCATACGAAAACGACTCTATTCGGCAAGTGGGTTACCTGTGGTAACATTGACCACAGGTAACCCACTCATACGAAAACGACTCTATTCGGCGAGTGGATTACCTGTGGTAACATTGACCACAGGTAACCCACTCATACGAAAACGACTCTATTCGGCAAGTGGGTTACCTGTGGTAACATTGACCACAGGTAACCCACTCGTACGAAAACGTCGACTGTACTAGCATGATAAACTACGGCATTTGACATACAAAATATCAAAGAATGTAAACATTGTTTGATTTTGATTAACTGAGAACAACATTTTTATGCAAAGATTTCAAAAATTGAAAACAAATCTTGAAATATGATTTTCGTTGCAATCTGGTCGGGCATTGGGAATTTAAAACGATAGCTTGATCGTAAGTTCTGATTACATCAGTCTAGGATCACTGAAACAAGTACGAGAATACGAGTATAAAACCACAGTTCTGTCCCGATTAGAAGCCGCGATCGCAGCTAGACCTTAAAGCCGCGTCTACACGAGCAAGTTTTCCTTGACAAGTATCTTTGACAAGTTTCGTTGATAGTGTAGACGGTCAGCTAGTTTTCTTGGACAATTTTCTATTGACAAGGGTTTCTTGCTCGTGTAGATGATGAACAAGTTTTCTTTGAATAACTTGACAATTATAACCAAAGCCAGAGAATCAAACACAGCACAAGCAACGAGCAAGAAAGAAGGAAACAACTGAGAAAGATGTACATTTGTAAGCGTTCAACCACTTCTCTGAAATAAATACTCGATCGACTGAATAAAGCCACACGGTTCTTTCCTCGTGTATTTATTTTGGCCCGGTCTCTTAATGTATGCATCTATGTATTTATTTTAAGACTGTCCCCGGTGGCTGTTGTTCCAAACCTTGTTCACGTGACGTCCCTTAGGACTATTACACAGTATTAGCATATCAATGAAGCTTTGCCGAATAGACTACAAAAATCACACCTTAATATAATATGAGTGACTAGATGGAGCAATGGTCTAATAGGGTTTATCTGAAGTTATGGCTTAGGGGCCGGATATCCCCTCCCTCACTGGCCTTTTGGTTAGGACCTAGTTTTATGTAGCACCGGGATAGCGCGGGCGGGGCCGAAATCTTCACCCTTTACGTAAGTCGATTCGATGTCTCAGCTTCTTAGAATGTCTCGGGAGAATCGTCCCATTATTTCTATTTTCTTTTTCTTTTTTCGAGATTTCTTTTTCGTCTTTCCTTTGATACGGGAGGGGTGGGATGGTGACCAAAACCTAGGAGCCAAAGGTCAGGAGTTCGAGTCTCACAAGAGTCGATCTTTTTTTCTGTGTTTTTTTTCCTTCTTTTTTAACGCGTTTTATTTTCTATCTTATCTCTTGTCCTTTCCTTATAATTTTACAGTTTTTTATTTCATTGGATTTGTCTTTGAGATATTTTGTAAAAATAAAGTTGTGATTTTGACAAGGCAATGCACAGGAATCCCAATAATATATCTTTGCAAAAATTTCAAAAATTGAAAACAAATCTTGAAATAAGATTTTCGTTGCAATCTGGTCGGGCATTGGGATTTTAAAACGATAGCTTGATCGTAGGTTCTGATTACATCTAGGATCACTCAATCAAGTACGAGAATACGAGTATAAAACCACAATTCTGTCCCGATTAGAAGCCGCGATCGCAGCTAGATCTTAACTGAGCCGCGTCTACACGAGCAAGTTTTCCTTGACAAGTATCTTTGACAAGTTTCGTTGATAGTGTAGACGGTCAGCTAGTTTTCTTGGACAATTTTCTATTGACAAGGGTTTCTTGCTCGTGTAGATGATGAACAAGTTTTCTTTGAATAACTTGACAATTATAACCAAAGCCAGAGAATCAAACACAGCACAAGCAACGAGCAAGAAAGAAGGAACAACTGAGAAAGATGTACATTTGTAAGCGTTCAACCACTTCTCTGAAATAAATACTCGATCGACTGAATAAAGCCACACGGTTCTTTCCTCGTGTATTTATTTTGGCCCGGTCTCTTAATGTATGCATCTATGTATTTATTTATTTTAAAACTGTCCCCGGTGGCTGTTGTTCCAAACCTTGTTCACGTGACGTCCCTTAGGACTATTACACAGTATTAGCATATCAATGAAGCTTTGCCGAATAGACTACAAAAATCACACCTTAATATAATATGAGTGACTAGATGGAGCAATGGTCTAATAGGGTTTATCTGAAGTTATGGCTTAGGGGCCGGATATCCCCTCCCTCACTGGCCTTTTGGTTAGGACCTAGTTTTATGTAGCACCGGGATAGCGCGGGCGGGGCCGAAATCTTCACCCTTTACGTAAGTCGATTCGATGTCTCAGCTTCTTAGAATGTCTCGGGAGAATCGTCCCATTATTTCTATTTTCTTTTTCTTTTTTCGAGATTTCTTTTTCGTCTTTCCTTTGATACGGGAGGGGTGGGATGGTGACCAAAACCTAGGAGCCAAAGGTCAGGAGTTCGAGTCTCACAAGAGTCGATCTTTTTTTCTGTGTTTTTTTTCCTTCTTTTTTAACGCGTTTTATTTTCTATCTTATCTCTTGTCCTTTCCTTATAATTTTACAGTTTTTATTTTCATTGGATTTGTCTTTGAGATATTTTGTAAAAATAAAGTTGTGATTTTGACAAGGCAATGCACAGGAATCCCAATAATATATCTTTGCAAAAATTTCAAAAATTGAAAACAAATCTTGAAATAAGATTTTCGTTGCAATCTGGTCGGGCATTGGGATTTTAAAACGATAGCTTGATCGTAGGTTCTGATTACATCTAGGATCACTCAATCAAGTACGAGAATACGAGTATAAAACCACAATTCTGTCCCGATTAGAAGCCGCGATCGCAGCTAGATCTTAACTGAGCCCGCGTCTACACGAGCAAGTTTTCCTTGACAAGTATCTTTGACAAGTTTCGTTGATAGTGTAGACGGTCAGCTAGTTTTCTTGGACAATTTTCTATTGACAAGGGTTTCTTGCTCGTGTAGATGATGAACAAGTTTTCTTTGAATAACTTGACAATTATAACCAAAGCCAGAGAATCAAACACAGCACAAGCAACGAGCAAGAAAGAAGGAAACAACTGAGAAAGATGTACATTTGTAAGCGTTCAACCACTTCTCTGAAATAAATACTCGATCGACTGAATAAAGCCACACGGTTCTTTCCTCGTGTATTTATTTTGGCCCGGTCTCTTAATGTATGCATCTATGTATTTATTTATTTTAAAACTGTCCCCGGTGGCTGTTGTTCCAAACCTTGTTCACGTGACGTCCCTTAGGACTATTACACAGTATTAGCATATCAATGAAGCTTTGCCGAATAGACTACAAAAATCACACCTTAATATAATATGAGTGACTAGATGGAGAGCAATGGTCTAATAGGGTTTATCTGAAGTTATGGCTTAGGGGCCGGATATCCCCTCCCTCACTGGCCTTTTGGTTAGGACCTAGTTTTATGTAGCACCGGGATAGCGCGGGCGGGGCCGAAATCTTCACCCTTTACGTAAGTCGATTCGATGTCTCAGCTTCTTAGAATGTCTCGGGAGAATCGTCCCATTATTTCTATTTTCTTTTTCTTTTTTCGAGATTTCTTTTTCGTCTTTCCTTTGATACGGGAGGGGTGGGATGGTGACCAAAACCTAGGAGCCAAAGGTCAGGAGTTCGAGTCTCACAAGAGTCGATCTTTTTTTCTGTGTTTTTTTCCCTTCTTTTTTAACGCGTTTTATTTTCTATCTTATCTCTTGTCCTTTCCTTATAATTTTACAGTTTTTATTTTCATTGGATTTGTCTTTGAGATATTTTGTAAAAATAAAGTTGTGATTTTGACAAGGCAATGCACAGGAATCCCAATAATATATCTTTGCAAAAATTTCAAAAATTGAAAACAAATCTTGAAATAAGATTTTCGTTGCAATCTGGTCGGGCATTGGGATTTTAAAACGATAGCTTGATCGTAGGTTCTGATTACATCTAGGATCACTCAATCAAGTACGAGAATACGAGTATAAAACCACAATTCTGTCCCGATTAGAAGCCGCGATCGCAGCTAGATCTTAACTGAGCCGCGTCTACACGAGCAAGTTTTCCTTGACAAGTATCTTTGACAAGTTTCGTTGATAGTGTAGACGGTCAGCTAGTTTTCTTGGACAATTTTCTATTGACAAGGGTTTCTTGCTCGTGTAGATGATGAACAAGTTTTCTTTGAATAACTTGACAATTATAACCAAAGCCAGAGAATCAAACACAGCACAAGCAACGAGCAAGAAAGAAGGAAACAACTGAGAAAGATGTACATTTGTAAGCGTTCAACCACTTCTCTGAAATAAATACTCGATCGACTGAATAAAGCCACACGGTTCTTTCCTCGTGTATTTATTTTGGCCCGGTCTCTTAATGTATGCATCTATGTATTTATTTATTTTAAAACTGTCCCCGGTGGCTGTTGTTCCAAACCTTGTTCACGTGACGTCCCTTAGGACTATTACACAGTATTAGCATATCAATGAAGCTTTGCCGAATAGACTACAAAAATCACACCTTAATATAATATGAGTGACTAGATGGAGCAATGGTCTAATAGGGTTTATCTGAAGTTATGGCGGGGCCGAAATCTTCACCCTTTACGTAAGTCGATTCGATGTCTCAGCTTCTTAGAATGTCTCGGGAGAATCGTCCCATTATTTCTTTTTTCTTTTTCTTTTTTCGAGATTTCTTTTTCGTCTTTCCTTTGATACGGGAGTGGTGGGAAGGTGACCGAAACCAAGGAGCCAAAGGTCAGGAGTTCGAGTCTCACAAGAGTCGATCTTTTTTTCTGTGTTTTATTTTCCCTTCTTTTTTAACGCGTTTTATTTTCTATCTTATCTCTTGTCCTTTCCTTATAGTTTTATGGTTTTTGATTTTCATTGGATTTGTCTTTGAGGTATTTTGTAATAATAAAGTTGTGATTTTGACAAGGCAATGCACAGGAATCCCAATAATATATATCTATGCAAAGATTTCAAAAATTGAAAACAAATCTTGAAATATTACACTAGATTAGCATATCAATGAAGCTTCGCCGAATAGACTACAAAAATCGCACCTTAATATAATATGAGTGACTAGATGGAGCAATGGTCTAATAGGGTTTATCTGAAGTTATGGCTTAGGGGCCGGATATCCCCTCCCTCACTGGCCTTTTGGTTAGGACCTAGTTTTATGTAGCACCGAGATAGCGCGGGCGGGGCCGAAATCTTCGCCTTTTACGTAAGTGGAAATTCGTTTTGAAAATACACAACATTCTATAGTTGTTTTTACCTAAAGTTAAATTTGCTCTTGTTCTCCTTTAAAATAAATTCACGTATTCTACTCTGTTTGGAATCTTGGTTTATTTGTGAACGATTTATATTCCATAGTTTGTCTGGCGATTTGTGACACGAGAACGACGACGACGAAGAAGAATAAGCAGTATTTTCAAACTCGTGTATTCCACAAGAAGCCCGAGTAATAATAATATGCTCGCGTGCCGATGTCGTGTCCGATTGGAATGATAACGCTTGTCCATCAACACAACACGAGGGCATATTTTAAAGGTTCTGAAGGTCAAATCATCCATATTCTCATCATGCTTTCAGTCCGCGATCAATAACCGGAAAAAGCCGGAAGTTCGAATTATGACTTGGACATGCGCACTGGAAATCGCTGTGGTGAAACCACGAGATTATCACAGTGAACCTACAGAGATGAACATGCATCTTCCATCGTAAAGCTACCTTTTCGCATTGTCAAAGCCGCAACTGAAAAACAACCAACTATGACATTGATTATTCATTCGAGAACAATTCATCGCAATGGAATGACGTTTGATTGGCATTTAAATGGCTTCCACACTCGTAACGAAACAAGGCGTTCGCTGTGATATACATTGTTGGTGCTTATGCTGTGCTAAAACTGAAGATGTTAATCGCTTTCAAACCGGATCTCAGTTTCTCAGAATAACGCACGAATGAATGAATAACTTTATTTAACCACGATAAAATTGTGAAACTCAGAAAGTGATAAATGAACGCGAAGCTGCCGACAGATTGGCAGGTGATAAAGGAAACAGGTCTGACTTGATAAAGTGCTTGTTCAAATTACCGACCGCAAATGAAGAGCTTTTAATGTCCAGTACATTTAAATGAGGTTCTTTTGTGGTCGTACTGGTGCCATCGAGTCTACATTCCAATGAAATGCCATTATCGATGAATAAACAGCGTTTGGTTTCGCTTTTCAAAAATTCATTATTGAAAACCAATCACTTTTGTCGATGTCAAAAATAGTTTTTCTAAATTAACGCACGCGCGACCGATCTCTTCAGATATTTCGCTCACATTCATGATAGTTTGATGTCCTAGCATGGATTTGTCGTTTTTGTCTGTTCCGTCATTTTCATTTGAAAAGATTCCTTTCTCAAACACTATGTAATTCGAAACGATGACCGCCGGCATCGAAGCAACCATTTCAATGTCTATGTACGTGAGCTTTGTTGCAAGCGTTTGGCGTCTAATCTATTCTAGTTCTAGCGGAGTTATTCGAACGAGCATGGTTGAAGGCAATGAACTTGCCTCGTGTAGTGTGTGGCGCATGCGCGGCCGACGAACTCACATTGAAATGCGCCTCTGACACCATCGCGATTTCTAGAAAGAAAACCCAACTGATTGTGGTATTATCACAAAACGTAATTAAGGCGTGACGTTGGTGTAGATTGTCTAGAATTATAAGGCCACAGGAAGCCCAAGCAATCTTTAGATAACTTAGAGGAATACCACAGGAAGCCCAAGCAAAGTCTTGAGATAACTTAGAGGAATACCACATTTAAAGAGTTAGTATCGTGATACCGATATTTTCAGTTCAGTGAATACGGTTAGTCCTGGATGATGATGATGATGATGATAACGATAATGATGGTGGTGGTGATGATGATAACGATGATGATAATAATAATGATGATGATGATAATATTGATGATGATGATGATGATGATAGTGTACCGATGATGATGATGATAATAATGATGATGATAATATTGATGATGATGATAGTGGTGGTGATGATGATAACGATGATGATGATGATGAAAGAAAAGTCATCATTAAACCGTTATTATTATTATTATTATGATACAATATGACAGTGGTGGTGCTAGTTGGTATTGTGTAATGATGATGATGTCGATGATGTCTATGATGACACAATGATGATGATGACTGACAGTGGTGGTGCTAGTTGGTATGGTGTAATGATGATGATGACGATGATGTCGATGATGATGATACAATATGATGACGATGACTGACAGTGGTGGTGCTAGTTGGTATGGTGTAATGATGATGATGACGATGATGTCGATGATGATGATACAATATGATGACGATGACTGACAGTGGTGGTGCTAGTTGGTATTGTGTAATGATGATGATGACGATGATGATGATGTCGATGATGATACAATATGATGATGATGACTGACAGTGGTGGTGCTAGTTGGTATTGTGTAAGAGCATCGAGACCTTGTGGAATGCTCCCAATATCTATTATTATTATTATTATTAATGATGACGAAGACGCTCACGATGACGACGATCATGATGATGATGATGATGACGGTGTTTCAATTAAACAAGCAGAAAAAGCAAGGTAACCGCGTTGATGTCTATTGAATCAATAAATGAAGTCAACTGAATTGCATGCATGTTTTAGATGTTTCCTCGAGGCTCATCAGAGGCATGGTCACTAAATCTCATTATATATCACCATACTTAATTAACTACTTATACTGATTAATGCACGCGTGTTTAAAGTCCGTGCTGTCACCATATTGTTAACTCCCTGAAGACAAACTTAGAGTGGACCCGTTCAAAGAGCATCACCCTAGCTGCAGGCATATAGGTGCTTACCGGCCCCAGGGCTATTTCCCTAAGGGAAAATGACCTCAGCCCTCGGGGTAAAGCCACGCTGCCACTATGGAAGGTTGGAGTGCATGCCGGAAGATTCCCTAGACAGTTCACATTTGTGAGCATTTTGATGTGTCAGGACTCATTTTTAACGAGAGACATGCACTCCTGTAAATGATTGAAATTGCCGACTGTCTGTGCTTGTCTTGTCTTCGTCGTCCTCTTCAGTAATAGTCTTCTTCTGTTGTGAGGTCACTATACTCCGTCACTCGCCGAAATAAAAAAAAACAGTAAAACGCAATTGTGCTCGTTATTCTTGTGGTATCAGTTCTCTCTCTCATACATTGTTATTTAATTGTCTTGTCTTCGTCAGCAATAGTCCCTTCATTTTCGCGTTCACCACAGATCCCGTTGTAAAACCGCTGTACTTATTGACATCAGACGCATTTCTACAGGGTTAGCCTCGAGTCAGTGTAAATTATTCACAAATATCAACAAGAACACGAAAAAATGTTGACATGAAGCAATAGAAACATTTTTGAATTGCACCGGCTGTTTTCTGAATCGAGGCTAACCCTGTACAAATGCGTCTTTTGTCAAGGACAGCGGTCATCTCTAAACAACGCGAAACTGGAGTTGCTGTTTTTAGCTACTTGATGTCACTATCAGTCTCACTCGACGAAATAAACTGAACTCTGAAAAACATTTTAAACGGCGTTTTACTGTTTAAAAACAGTACTAAAACGCATGCCATGTTACGTACATGGCGTATACTTGAGTTCATAGTTTATCGAGCTGTGCTATTTATTTATTTAGTTGATAACAAATTTAAAAAACAGCCCGGTTTACGCTCTAAATAGTTCGTACTTTTTCTCAGGCATTAAGCCAGCACTCTATAGAGTGATTCCACCGATAAACCTGGGCACTACTAATTAGTTGTCAGTGTTTATTATAGATTGGAATCAACCACCTTGTGAATGCCGCAAATTAGAGCCAGTGTTTGGTAATGGCTCTGCATTAGCTTTGGTGCAATGCCAAGTTATGTTCCCAATTTGGGGAAGGATAGAGTGTAAGGGAGATGTATACTAGACTCCCATCCACAGAACAAGATGGCGACTGTGCATTTTACCATAATCCTTTGCGAACCTACATCTACAAACTGTCTGACACGTTCACATAAATAAAGCAGGTAACAGCTTCATACTTAACCTAAATCAGTACTACTCACATCTACAAACTGTCTGACACGTTCACATAAATAAAGCAGGTAACAGCTTCATACTTAACCTAAATCAGTACTACTCACATCTACAACCTGTCTGACACGTTCACATAAATAAAGCAGGTAACAGCTTCATACTTAACCTAAATCAGTACTACTCACATCTATACAAACTGTCCGCTGACACGTTCGCATAAAAAAGCAGGTAACAGCTTCATACTTAACCTAAATCAGTACTACTCACATCTACAAACTATCTGACACGTTCACATAAATAAAGCAGGTAACAGCTTCATACTTAATCTAAATCAGTACTACTCACATCTACAAACTATCTGACACGTTCACATAAATAAAGCAGGTAACAGCTTCGTACTTAACCTAAATCAGTTCTAGTCACGTCTACAAACTGTCTGACACGTTCACATAAATAAAACAGGTAACAGCTTCATACTTACTGAACCTAAATCAGTACTACTCCCATCTACAAACTGTCTGACACGTTCACATAAATAAAGCAGGTAACAGCTTCGTACTTGGAATTTTGACGAGTCCGAATCTCTCTGTCAGTCTAAAGTTCTGGTTAAAGTTAAAGTTCTGAACCGCCACCTTCTTCTGCACAGCGGATTACCGCGCGAAAGAGTTAGATTTGGTATGTGAGTAAATTCAAAATCTAAAGACGTTGAACGAAAGCAAAGAAAATGAAACTTTGAAAAAAGGAGCCTCAGAATGCACCGACGTCTTTATTATAAATCGCAAAACGCTATATGTTTTGTTCGCGGTGTTTATAGACCACACCCTAACCCTACCACAGGACATTACTATAGAGCGCATACTAGTGCGCGCTGCCCATGTGGCTCTAATTTGGATAATCGGTTAAGTTACGGTTCGCAATTACAGCAGTCGGCAGTTCGTTTGGGTTGTTTTGATTGAGATAACACTGAACACTCTGGAATAACCTTGTATATGCCGGCCATTAGGACAGAGATGTAATCAACGTTTAGCATGTTAATAGCCATTAGTGTACTGGTCGTGTGAATCCTAGGAGCTTGATTTCATTGGCGTGATCTGGACTGTTCGATCTTATCGTTTGTATGTTTATCGAATCGAGTAAAGGTCAGCCGGAAAGAGACAGTAATCAAGAATTCCCATCAAAACTGAAGAAAATTCCCAGAAGAGTGCAGACGTCCTCTCTCCAATTCGGAAGCTCTCTCTCTTACTCCTGGTTGAGAGCAGAGCGGCTGTACACAGGCTAGATCCGGGCCCCATTTTTTTTTGTAGAATGTAATCAAATGGTACTTGTTTATTCCTTTTGAAATTCATATTTTGCCGTTATAATTCTAATGACTCATAACATCAAGTGCACACTTTTTCAATCCTCAAAAACGTGAAACCCCACTGTACAACTAATGCTCTATTCACACCACTGACATGCTTAGTTAAATTGAATTCTTTTTTTATTCTAAATCATCCAATCAGTTTAGAAGAGTCAAACTTATGCAACAAGAACAACAACAAAAACATTTTTTTTATTTAGCACCTAAAGTGGACGAATTACAGAATTTATAGAAAATGCATGGAAACTTTTGCACAACTCCGCTATAAACCAGCGTTAGCTGAATGGATCTTGTGTTGAATAAGGTTCTATTATTATTACTTATGGTATTTGTACTGTGTATGATATGATGAAGGACAGTTTACATTAGGTTTTTCACTCCAAATAAAAGGTTCTTTTAGCGTTTGTAAGATAATTTTCTAAACCTGTTTATTAAACCACTTTAAACCTGTTAAGCCTTGGGGTTTGACTGGGTGAGGTATAGGTTTCTAGCTATGTACTGTACTACGAAAAACAATGAATGAACTGATTAATTTATGATGAACATTCCTTAACTTTCAATGCCAAAAAATAAAATCTGGAATCTATTTAGATGAATCAAACTGAATAACGTAGCTAGAAATAGAAAATCACGTGACTTCCAACCAATAAGAACTCAAGTACAATCGCCACATAATTTGAGCCGTATTTCGCAAAAAAAATCTGCTCCAGAAATTACAGGAGCTTTTAGGTATTTCTGCATAAGCTAAAACAGTTGTTTCTTGATGCTGCCATAAGCAACAAAACAAGAAATTATGCTCGACCTAGTCAAGAAGGTCATTGTAATTCCATAGAATCGGATTTCTTGAAAAGGTTACTTGCACCATGAACTAACTGATTGTACCGGGCGAAAGTTACAAAATGGCCGCGTGGCAGAGGCACGAATGATATACAAGGAAGACAAGTAGCGAGTACGCGTGTGGGAGAAAAGCTGTCACACAAAAATAGTTCAAATTTAGGACAAGTGTTTCCGAGTTTGTAAAGTTTATAAGAAGATGAGCTATGAATAGAGCGAGTTTAATTAAATGATTACGAGTAATGATTTCAGGCGAAGGGAGTGACCGAAAAGGTCAACTGTAGTATAAGAATTTGAATCGATATCAATACTTTGATGATTTGTTCTGCTGTTACCGCTTAATTTAGGCTATGTTGAAAGGGAGACCGAAATTGAGAGTTCTGAAAAGTTCTGCTTAGATCAGATATATCATCTCATTTAATAATCGATGATAACCATCATCATTTGAGCAGTAACTTGCGTTTCTACGCGAGTTGTGTCTGTGATTCCTTGAGTGAAGTGGATTAATATTGCCAGACGTTTCCAAGAAAATTGGAGAGACACCTCAAAGAAAGGAGAGTTATGGGAAGAGGAGAAATACCTAACAAGGAGTCAGCATTTAACATTGTTTTTGACCATTTAGATCTATACATGCTAATGGGCTCCTGACATGCATTAGATCCAACGTTTTCTGGCAGGATACTCGTACACGGCTTGTCTAACAAGGAGCACCGAATAGAATGAATGAATGAATGAATGAATGAAACAAACAAACAAACAAAGAATGAAAAAGAAAGGAGGAAAGAAAGAAAGACAGAAAGAAAGACAGAAAGAAATATCGGAAAGGAAGGAAGGAAAGGAAGGAAGGAAAAAATATATGGAGGGAAGGACGCCAAAGAAGGAAGGAAGGAAAGAAATTAAAGAAGGAAGAAAGAAAGAAGTGAAGAAAAACAAAGAAAAAGGATGAGCAAAGAATGAGCAGAACTCGAGACATCGAGTAAATTTCATCTGTTTTCTATTGTTTAATCCAATTTATAAACAATCCAATATCACTGATTAGCTTTTCCCGCTTGAGGGCTTTCATCTCGTCAGAGTCACTCATCCAGCTCTAGGGACTTGTATATGCATACATCTCATCACTGAGTTCGTACGGAATTTGAAAACAAAATGTATTCACCAAACCGCAACTCTAAAGAGACCCACTGTCCAGTTGAATAGAAATAAGGCAGTTAATTTAATTAATTGAGCCAAGCAAGTCATTATGTTTTCACACATCAATGTCTGCTACTCAAATTACGCGCCTATAACGCAAATACAAATCCCGCCCAGGTGTATTGTATTTCATGCGGCAGAAACTCGCGACCATTCCAGTACAGCTTGCCTTTCATGGCAGGAACCTCTTACAGAGCTGCCGACGGTTCCGCCAGCTTTAGAGATTACAACTTTACGTAGTTGGATACGCTGGTAAACACGTAGAGAGTGTATCGACTGAGCGTAGCAGTGAGGAGCGAGTCTCTCCACGGAGACACACTGACCTCGCTGCTTGAAGTCACACAGTAGAAACCATGAGGATTCTGACTCGGCTTCGTAGGTTTACAAGATTACCATTTCGTGTGGTATTTACTTTGATGCTCGTGTCTTGGGTTGGATTATTTCTACTCTTGACGTATTATTCTCAAAATGGCTCCGTTGTGGGTGAGTATACAACTTGATGGATTCTAAGCTGCTCGTTGTCGCCATGAGACAGCTAACATACCCAACTGTGTTAAGATACTTTATATAGAAACTTCCAAACTAACATGGTCATAATCTATAAAGACCGTACTGAATGCCTCAAACTGCGACAAATCTCTGCAAATCCAACGGCTCAAAAACATTTGCGTAACTGAGGAAGGAAGTTGTAGTTTTGTTGTGGTTTGGTGCGGACGATCGAGAAGCGATCGAGTGTGTCAATTTTTCTCTTCGTGTTCAAAGATTTTCAGTGGACAGTGAGTGGACAGTGCATAATACATCGGCAGGTGATGGACTTCCTAGCCGGCTTACATCCATTGTTTCGCTAGAAGCTTTGCTAGGCTTTCTAATCCCTTAGAACTTTGTTGTGATCAACTAAGGTCGCTCTCGTGGTCACATTAGACGAACCCACCACTATTGACAGTACCGTAGTCTTCGTTGCTTCGATCGTTTATCTGTTTATGCCGTTGTGTTTGCTGTATGGTGTCATGTCAAAATACAATGATTGATTACCATTTGCTCTGACATTTTCAACGTCTCGAATTAACACGATTTGGTGGTTTTGCTTTGTAAACTTTACTTTTGAGATTTCAAACGATTTACAACATATAATATCTTTGTGGCCGAGGCGACTTATCGAGGCTCGCTGTCATCTTTCGCGTACAAATTCACCTCGTTGTTTGATTAGAGATCATCGATTTTGCTTTTGACTAGTTATGAAAATGTTGGATTCAGTGTTAAGTGTAGTACTCAAACGGTTACTAGACGTTGTAAATTACGACCAGGCAATTTTACGTAGCTTCTTGTGGTGAATCTATTTCACTCAGAACAGCTGATGTAAATAGATTGAACATATTTTTGCTTGAGTAATTTATATCGTTCGTGAAATTACTCATGGAGACCGATGACATGAATTGTGCCGAAGGTGTTAGCTGCCTTTATTTCAATTCTACATATATATCGCCAAGACAATCACAGTTTAAAAAGAAAAGAGAAATAATTGGTGGAGATTGGATGAGTGTTGGAGTCAAGCCATTATTTATTTCTCAAGATCAGAGGAATTTTGTTTGCATAAACCATTGTCATAACATGCTTTTCCTCTTAGCTTTCCGTAGCCGCTCACTTTATTTTCATTTAATTCTCGGTGTTTGAGATTTGTCCGATTCCATGTGGCGCTGGCGTCCGTATGTCTAATGTATTAGAATAACTAAGAGTTGATAACAGCACCGCAGAAACCAAAATTGTAGTTGCAATCGAGAAAACGACATATTAATGACCAAAATAGACAATGTCCGCCACGTCTTTTCCCCGAGGCAGTCTGTTCTTATATGAAAAACATCGTTCACACAATAAAGCGGCTTCTTTTGGAAGAAGGAAAATTGTTTAGTTTACGAATGGAAGCCTATAGTTTAGCAAATTGAGAAAACAGGTTCAATACAGTATTTTGAAACTGTGTTCTAGAAGTTTATGGCGAAATGTTCTCATGTATAAATGCTTTTTTCTCCCTCTCTCTGCTATTTAAGATAATCCAGGATAACAATTAGAGAGAAAATCGAAACTTTAAATAGCTCGAAATATGTACGAATTCTGAAATCTAATAATCATCGCAAATTTGTGTGGACCGGAATTTTGCGCACAAAAACTTATTATTAAAATGAAATTATTTTCTTGCCGCCAGAAAAAAAGTCATATAAACACGAATAAAATGAAAGTCATTTGAGTGAAAATGATAATTAAATTTGTATCTTACAACACGCCGCTCGGCAGTTGCACCCTTCAGTGCGCTAGTATTCCGAAACGCGTCTCGGTCTGGCTCGAAAGTCAAATATTTCTTCGAGGAAACAGGTACTATATTCTCACCCTTTGGGCATCTGTGAGTGGCCTGTTTAGACCGTTATTTGATCCGACTCTTATCGAGACCCAAGCGAGTTTAAGTGTCATTTATTGAAGTGAAAAGTGTTTTTAATGAAATCAAGTTAAGGTCTTCAAGTCGATAAGCACGCCCAATCTTATCTCTAATCAGCAGACATGTACTCTAACTGTCTTGGAGCTTATCTTAGCCAGCGCTATCATGAATCCAAGAATCTGGGAAATATTCGAATGGCTAACTAATTTCGTCTGCCCTCGAATCGTTTATTTCCATCTGTGAGATGTGTCTGTGAGATGTGTTAAGTTTTCTTGTCTCCACAAAAAAGAAATAATAAATCGCGTTTTACATGTGTTTTCTTTGATGACAGATTGCATTGAGTTAAAACGATAAGTAAAGTTCGTTATACCAGATTTTTGTGTTATCTCATATGCATGTAATTTTAACTCTTTAGCACATTTACAACACTACTACAGCACAGCCTACTGACCATACCACACTTCTACACACAACACCATACCACAGCACAGCCTACTGACCATACCATACTTCTACATACAACACCATACCACAGCACAGCCTACTGACCATACCATACTTCTACACACACCATACCACAGCACAGCCTACTGTACCATACCATACTTCTACACACAACACCATACCACAGCACAGCATACTATACCATACCACACTTCTACACACAACACCATACCACAGCACAGCCTACTGTACCATACCATACTTCTACATACAACACCATACCACAGCACAGCCTACTGACCATACCATACTTCTACACACACCATACCACAGCACAGCCTACTGTACCATACCATACTTCTACACACAACACCATACCACAGCACAGCCTACTGTACCATACCACACTTCTACACACACCATACCACAGCACAGCCTACTGTACCATACCGCACTTCTACACACACCATACCACAGCACAGCCTACTGACCATACCATACTTCTACACACACCATACCACAGCACAGCCTACTGTACCATACCATACTTCTACACACAACACCATACCACAGCACAGCACAGCATACTATACCATACCACACTTCTACACACAACACCATACCACAGCACAGCCTACTGTACCATACCACACTTCTACACACAACACCATACCACAGCACAGCCTACTGTACCATACCATACTTCTACATACAACACCATACCACAGCACAGCCTACTGTACCATACCATACTTCTACACACAACACCATACCACAGCACAGCCTACTGTACCATACCGCACTTCTACATACAACACCATACCACAGCACAGCCTACTGTACCATACCATACTTCTACACACAACCACCACACTTCTACACACAACACCATACCACAGCACAGCCTACTGTACCATACCACACTTCTACACACAACACCATACCACAGCACAGCCTACTGTACCACACCACACTTCTGCACACAACACCATACCACAGCACAGCCTACTGTACCATACCACACTTCTACACACAACACCATACCACAGCACAGCCTACTGTACCATACCACACTTCTACACACAACACCATACCACAGCACAGCCTACTGTACCACCACACTTCTACACACAACACCATACCACAGCACAGCCTACTGTACCATACCACACTTCTACACACAACACCATACCACAGCACAGCCTACTGTACCATACCACACTTCTACACACAACACCATACCACACTTCTACATACAACACCATACCACAGCACAGCCTACTGTACCATACCATACTTCTACACACAACACCATACCACAGCACAGCCTACTGTACCATACCACACTTCCACCCACACCACACCACAATGAGCACAACCGACGAGATTTTTGATGACTTGACATTTCTCCTATGAACACTATAAGCCTTTATCTTCACTGGCAACGCAAGCACAAGCACAAAATGTTGCCGAATCCTTGTGTCCATACTTACTCAGTCTTGCGTTTATAAAAACGAGGCTTAACTAGACCCCTAAAGACTAACCGATCCTGTAACGACAGAGAAACCATTGACAAAACAAGATAACATTACTTGAAAGTAAAGTGGAATTATCGACCTTCTCACAGCAAACAAAACACATTTCGTGGCTCGATAATTTGTTTTACGGATCCAAATGAAAAGCATTTGTTTCCGACTGAGATCAATGTGTCTAAACCACAGCAATGATTATAGAGATAGATTTATGTAACAGATCAACGAGATATGTCGCGAGTACACTCCCTCAACGCGCCTCCGCCAAACTTCAAGCCCATCCTCGACATTTGTGAGGTTCGCTTTACGATGGCATGCGTGCGCTAGCACAAGCGGCGACCTGTTGGTCTTTTGCGTTTGATCTTCATCAGTGATGTGTAGTGTACGTCGAGGTACTTTTCTCAAGTACGCTGTTAGGCAAAGCTGGGTTAAGATTAGTTCAAGGTATTTTAGCGAGAATCGCAAACAAATGTCTCTAGTCTTGTAACATCACGACAAGCAGCGGTGACATCTAAGCGAAGAAGACAAGCATCTTTCAGTCTGGCATATGGCGATCTCATAAACTCTTTAACGTGTAGTCTGTTGGGAAATACAATGGTATTTTAATGTCTACAGTAACAAATATTTACTTCACAACTACATTCATATGGGAGTGATATCTAGTTTATTATATAAACGGAATGAACCATAGTTTTCGAATCGTTTTTAAGCTATTTTTGGCAATTTGATAGCTCCAGTAAAACACGTCGGTGAGTTGTTTTCGTACATTTGATTTTCGAGTTTTCTTTTGTTGAGGATCGTTTCTACCATCTGGTTATGCATTAAGTGCGTTGAATATTCTTCAGACATAACTACCCCCTCTGGCCTTTCCCCCTGCGGTGTCCTACAAGCCCCATCTTATTATAACTAAAGGATTTCATCGAATCGATCAAATGCTAGTGCTAATTTGATGGGTTCCACTCCCCACTGAGCACAAATGTGCTGCTTCTCCAGTAGCCAGAGGCTGTGTAGTCTGAGTAATGCCACCCCACCGCGTGCCATTCAATTCGGTCTGTGAATTCTCGTTTCATAAGAAGCAGACGAGCTCTGAGAAGCGGTTGAATGTGACGGGAGGTCAACAGTCATCAGCAGTCTTGCATCGGAAAGCTAATTTGAGATTGCTCGAGCTTTGGTAGGAATTTTTTGGTCGACTGAACTGGTCGACCACCAATACAAGGAAGCTGCATGATAAACCCTGGTAATTATGTCTTGCGTTTTGATTGGCTGGATGTAATTGCTCAAAACCGCAACCATTTGTCAGCGGCAATGCCCTATTTAAGTACTCCACCATGGGTGGGGAGAGGGATTTGGACGAAGGAACGAACGCGAAAACCAGTCGGCGGTTTCTTTGAAGCGCGAAATACACCTTTAATAATAAATAATAATTACCTCATTACCTCATTACCAGGAAAATAAATCTTCATGAGCGTAGCTGAACCGTTCATTAATTAATTAAACTCATCGCCAGTTGATGAGCATTGAGATTAGGTGCCGAAATTAACGTGAAATTAAAATACGAGTTTCATAGACATCGTTTAGAATGTACTTGTGTTTCGCATTACTAAAAGCTGTTATTTTGAATTATTATTTTTCAATAATATTATTTTTCATTTTTTCTTCTTCAAATACAGTCGAACCTCCCGTAAGCGACCACCCAAAATGTCAAGTTTTGTGGTCGCTTACGAGAGGTGGTCGCTTATGAGAGGTGATTTGACTTGGAACTGAACTTTTGGTATTTTGGAAAACTGCTCGCTTAGGAGAGAGAGGTGGTCGCTTACGAGAGTGGTCGCAACCAGAGGTTCAACTGTATTATTATTTTTTCGATTCTTCTTATTCTGATCATTACCTACTTTGTATTTTCAGATGACGTTGTTGGAACCGCGCTGACGAAAAACGTAGATCCAAACTTATACTACACCAGGGATATACGATGGTTGTCCGACTCCAAAAAGCTCTCCAACCGAACCTTCAAAGTGCGCAAAAAAATCCTGCTCGTTCAGCGTAATCCTCCCAGCGAACGCTTCAAGGTGTCACATGTCCTGTGCAAATTTTTAGATGGTTATAGAATGAGTTATGAAACGACGCGAGTCGACGAGAAAGCTTTCATGGAAATCAAGAGCGGGTTAAAACCCGAGGTAACCGTTGGAAAATACGCGCTCATAGTATTTGTAGATATAAAGACTTACATCGATCTCAAAACCAAAGCCAAGAACACTGTCAATTCCTACTCGCGCAAATTCAACGTTGGGATTATATTTTTCACGACAAACTACGTTGGTTACGCGAGGGAATTCCAGCTTGACATTCGAAAACCCGAGAAAGAAAAAAGCCCTTTATTTATCAAGATTAACGGGTCATCGCGGATTCTCAGAATCATTAAAGATGGCGGACAAGTTGAGAGGCCTCGCGTCCCGAAAGGTCTCGGGACAAGGTGGATGTACATGAGCTACGATCCCGTAAGAACCCCGTACGAGACCGTATCGTACGTGTTACCTGGTCAATCTCTTTCCAAAAAGCGGCGGCGGCGGAGAAACGTGACGACGCCTCAGTACAATCGCGTTACAATCGCGTTGGACAACGGCAATCGAGATGGTGTAAAACGCGTGTTCTTTGCTGGAGGATTTCCATTCTTTCTGCATACATTGTTGTTCCTGGACTCGATAGAATACCTGGCTCCAACTACTCTTAGCTTCTCTCTGGATCGCTATCTACAAATCGATATTGACGATGTATTTATTGCTAGTACTGGATTGAGGCTTCGCAGGGAAGATGTGATGGTGAGTGCTGACAGTGGAAATGATTTCTCTTCGTGTTTTTCGCTAGAAATGCAGCTCGTATGAAACTCTGAGCTCACCTGGATCTGTGGATGTTATAATCCATCCTCTGTCCCGGACTCCTCTCGTCTCATCTTGGCGGGAGAGCCTGGGAACGAGGTTGATTAATGCCACAAAGTTATCAGAACGAAATGAGTTCATTTTTGAATGACGAAAAGAGATTTTCATATTTCAATTCCCATTTATTTCAGGACATGCTTGCTGTCCAGTCAACATTAGCCAAAGCTATTCCCGGCTTCAAGTTCAACTTAGGATATTCTGGAAAAGGCTACAAGCGAGGTAACCTGGAGGAGGACGAAGGAGACGAGGCCATACTGGAGTACGCACACAGGTTTACGTGGTTTGGTCATTTGTTCGACCACGAACAGGCTCATCGATTTTCTCTTAAAAACCTGATCAGATCCATGAAAAAGAATAAGAAATTTGCCGAGGTAAGTGATGATATATGATGAAGACTTTAGTAATGATAATGACTAGTGATGATGATGATGACTAGTGATGATGATGATGACTAATGATGATGATGATTAGTGATGATGATGATGATTAGTGATGATGATGATGACGTTGATGATGACTGATGATGATGATGATGATGATAATGATGATGATGATGATGATAATGATGATGACTAATGATGATGACTAGTGATGATGATGATGACTAATGATGATGATGATGATTAATAATGATGATGATGACTAATGATGATGACTAATGATGATGACTAGTGATGATGATGATGACTAGTGATGATGATGATGACTAATGATGATGATGATGATGAGTGTGATGATGATGACTAATGATGATGATGATTAGTGATGATGATGATGACTAATGATGATGACTAGTGATGATGACTAGTGATGATGATGATGATGACTAGTGATGATGATGATGACTAATGATGATGACTAATGATGATGACTAGTGATGATGATGATGACTAGTGATGATGATGATGATTAGTGATGATGATGATGACTACTAATGATGATGACTAGTGATGATGACTAGTGATGATGATGATGATGACTAGTGATGATGATGATGACTAGTGATGATGATGATGACTAATGATGATGACTAATGATGATGACTAGTGATGATGATGATGACTAATGATGATGATGATGATTAATAATGTGATGATGATGACTAATGATGATGACTAATGATGATGACTAGTGATGATGATGATGACTAGTGATGATGATGATGATTAGTGATGATGATGATGACTAATGATGATGATGACTAGTGATGATGATGATGACGACTGAGTGATGATGATGATGACTAATGATGATGACTAGTGATGATGATGACTAGTGATGATGATGATGATGACGTTGATGATGATGATGACTGAGTGATGATGATGATGAATAATGATGATGATGACTAATGATGATGACTAATGATGATGACTAGTGATGATGATGATGACGTTGATGATGATGATGATTATGATGATGATGATGATGATAGTGACGTTGATGATGACTAATGATGATGATTAATGATGATGATGACTAGTGATGATGATGATGACTAGTGATGATGATGATGACTAGTGATGATGATGATGACTAGTGATGATGATGATGACTAGTGATGATGATGATGACGTTGATGATGACTAATGATGATGATTAATAATTATGATGATGACTAATGATGATGACTAATGATGATGACTAGTGATGATGATGATGATTAGTGATGATGATGATGACTAATGATGATGACTAGTGATGATGACTAGTGTGATGCTGATGACTAATGATGATGACTAGTGATGATGATGATGATGTGATGATGATGATGATGATGATGACTAGTGATGATGATGATTAGTGATGATGATGATGATGATGATGATGACTAGTGATGATGATGATGATGACTAGTGATGATGATGATGACGTTGATGATGACTAATGATGATGATTAATAATTATGATGACTAATGATGATGACTGGTGATGATGACTAGTGATGATGATGATGACTAGTGATGATGATGATGACTAGTGTGATGCTGATGACTAATGATGATGATGATGATTAATAATGATGATGATGACTAACGATGATGACTAACGATGATGACTAATGATGATGATGACTAGTGTGATGATGACTGTAGTGATGATGATGATTTGAAGTGTTGAGATGGCGGTGATAGGGTTGATAATGATATATAGGTGATGATGAATGAATGTATTGTGATGATAATAATGAAGGTAGCCGTAATGATGTTGCTGGTGATGATGGATGATATGACAATGTTGAAAGTGATAATTATAATCGTCTACCTATAAATTCATTGCGTTGTAAATATGTTTTGTTTCTTAACAGGATTATGAAATACCGCTGAACACTTCATACGCAGTCGCGCCCCATCACTCGGGAGTGTATCCAGTGCATGAAGACCTGTACACTGCATGGAATAGCGTCGATAAGATCACCGTGACATCGACTGAAGAGTACCCTCACCTCAAACCAGCTTGGCTGCGGAGAGGGTTTATCTATAGGGGAATTAAGGTATAGATTGCGTGACCATTTTGTTGCGTTACCGTTTATCGCTGCTTGTTGCGTGACTGTTTACGGCACAGTATTTAACGTGACACATGACTGGTTTATTTTCATGTTGATTGGCTACTTACATTGCTGTTATTGCGTTACCTTTTATTGCGTTACTAATTGTACGTTACTAATGAATATGTTGCGTTACCATCTGTTGCGGTTATTTTTTACGGTACGCTCACGTTACCGCTAACAAATCGAATTATTGACCAACCTTATATCTGATTGCGTTACTGCCGCGTTATTGTTATTGCGTGACTGTTTGGATTTCTTTTGCGTTACTGCCGCGTTATTGTTATTGCGTGACTGTTTGGATTTCTTTTGCGTTACTGCCGCGTTATTGCTATTGCGTGACTGTTTGGATTTGCGTTACTGCCGCGTTATTGCTATTGCGTGACTGTTTTTGCGTGACTATACGATGTGTTGATCACTAGGTTCTTCCACGACAAACCTGCGGTCTCTTCACGTCAACCAATTTCTTCAAACAAGTGAAAGGTGGTCGAAAGGCACTGGACAAAAGTATCCATGGAGGAGAGTTATTCGAGACGCTCTTACGTAATCCAGTACGTATTTGCGCTATATAAGTGTTAAATTAATATTATTATTACTCGGACATTTCCGGAGGAAGTCCGAGTTATAAAATGGGCATTCTTTTTATTATTCTTTTTTTTTTGTTAGGCCACGGAATGCGAAGAATGTGATCGTATCGGTCAGGAATGTCTGTTCCAGGGTTTCGATTGGCTGAAAACGGGGGCGATGATATCCGAACCATACGTACGAGATATTTATCTATGTTCACCGACAAATTGTCTCCCTCGTCACGCAACTGTCATTGTCATAACCTGCATTGGATGTATATGATCAAAAAACAGGGTCAAGTATCGGAGATTGTAACGGAAGAATGAATAGAGCTTAGCCTCACTCTGATCTGACTCAATAAAACAATGACATCGTTGGATAGATCTTTTGTTTTGTTGAGTCAGAGTGAGGCTAAGCGTGTATCTGCTCTGCATATGATTAGTGGCTTTATGCAAAAGGTCTATAGTATCTTCTCTTCGTCTGTCAATTTTGAAATGGCTGTGGCTTGCTCTACCAATGGTGTGTGTTGGTGAGCAAAGATAGAGATCTACTTGTCATAATGTCCGAGTATACGCTCATTGAGCGTCTTGTTACGTATAGTACATATACACCTATTTACTCGGGCACTTCCGGAGGAAGCCCGAGTTATAAAATGCATGGGCTTTTTTTTCGTTAGCCACAAACGGGTCGAATAGTTTCCGAGCGCGTATCGAATTAAATCCAAAGTATTGTTCGTATCGAGTTTCAAGATTGTATTGTAGTCGAAGGAAAGAAATACGCTCATCTCACATACAAACACGCTGTTCGTAGTAGATCCGATAGGCCCACACTAAAAGGGCCCGCGAGAGCGCACGAAACCCCAGCGGCTGTATACTGAGCCTAGAGAGCGAGGTACCGTTTAAAAATATGAAACACATTTCTGAGAAATATAATGATATCTTATCTACCTACGTTGTGATGTATAAGTTGGTTTTCACTTCTATGCATAAGAAAATATAATTCCAGTGAATCTCAATGTCAAATATAGTCTCCCTCGCAGCCGTGTTTATTGTCGTCACGCAACGCTCTCCAAACGCGACTGCGAGCTGGGAGACCACAGGAAGCCCAAGCTCTGAGTATACGCTCATTGAGCGTCTTGTTCAAAAAGGATTATATGTGGTTACTGACATTAGTGTGTTTGTAGGTGATGATTATTATGACACACATGACAAATTACGCCAACGACCGTCTTGCGCAGTACACCATCACCAGACTCGTCAACTACGTCAATCAATGGACCAACATCAAGCTGAGATACGCTCCACCCACTAAACTCGCTGAGCTGTATTTTCGTCTTTTTCCACAAGACAGGACGCCGCTGTGGCAAGTAAGTCGATCAAGTAAAATAACTTTTTTTATTGTTTTTGTTTTGCTTTATTTTTTTTATGGAGAAGAAACTTGAGTTTTAGTTGTAAAAGTCGACGTGGATTACCGCTGAATTGAGCGCGGCTCACTTCAGTATCGACGTCACCTATCTCGAGAGAAAGTGCAGTCACGATATAGAGTCATTACGAATGCATTGTATTTTCTTGTACCCGAGAGAATGTTGCGAGCGGATTTTACTATTTCCCGTCACAATCAAAAGGATTTGAGCCGACGGTAAAATGGCGGATGATATTCCATATTGAACGTAAATTATGTTGATCATATCCAAGAAAGATTAACAAAAGTTCAAAATACTCAAGTAATGCAAATAATCAATAGAGAAATAGTAATTAGAGAAAGATGAGAAATGCACCTTAGAATGTTATCACAATTATAGAAACACACGAAGGTGATACAGTAAAAAGTATGCCATGTGCTTGTTATACTCTGATTCATAATTTATAAAGTTGTGCTATTTATTTAGTTGATATTAAAAACATATACGTTCTAAATAGTACTCTCTTCGCGGATATATATAATATTCGAGCACTCTATCCTTTGCGCGCATAAGCCGCTACCTCGTAGCAACTTTAGAACAGAGGTTTGTTTTCAAAACGTTAGATTTTTCAAGTATGAAGCTGTTACCTGCTTTATATATGTGAACGTGTTCGCCGCTCAACAGTCCTTATACCGCATCTTGACGTTGTGTGTGCTTATGTTGTGCCGTCCTTTAATGCAGAGTCCATGCGACGACCACCGCCATCTTGTCATCTGGGACAGCGACAAAACCTGTTCCAAGCTCCCCTCGTTCTTGTTGATTGGGCCACCTCACGGGGGCCTGGAACTACTCCAGTCGCTTCTTCATCTCAACCCTGATATTCTTCACATGATGAATATGAACCGCTCAACACAAGAGGCCGAGTTTTTTAGCGGCAACAATTATTTAAAAGGATTAGACTGGTGAGTGCCTTTTGTTGTTTGGTTGTAGAGAACCAGTTTACCTTAATCTCTCACGGATTCCACCCCCCTGCACGTCCTCCCTCTCTCCCTGCACGTCCTCCCTCTCCCCCTGCACGGCCTCCCTCTCCCCCTGCACGGCCTCCCTCTCCCACTGCACGGCCTCCCTCTGTTACTATAGCAACATGTTTCGTCAGTGTTGCACTCTGTTACACAGTTTCATTGCAATATACGCGCGTTCTGATTGGTCGATAAGTGTTTGAGTAGTATATGGGGGCCTTTTAGGGCCACCTGTAGGGAAACACCTTTTATTGTAGTTTATTTTTAGAAATGACGTCAATTGCTATTCTCTTGACCAATCAGATCTCGCTCTGTAGAAAACCATTACATAATGTTATTATAAATGTGCGTTTGCTTCTAGGTATATGGATCTTTTCGTCAAACCATCGAACCCAAATAAAATCTCGTACGAACCGAGCCACAGCTATTTTACCAGCCAAGCAGCGCCTCGGCGGGTCAACGCCCTCTTAAAGTCAGCCAAGATTGTGTTCGTGCTGGAGGACCCTGTCATGATAGCATACGCACACTACAAACATCTCTTAGCACGTCACAAGTTATCGCACACCAAGTTTACCGATATCGTGACGTCACAGACGAACCCCGAGATGCTACGCATGCGCACTGCTATTCTCCGCCCAGGCCACTACGCCGAGCACATTGGTCGATGGATGAAGTTCTATGATCCAAAACAAATGCTAATAATTGACCTGAACGAGTTAGTAAATCAGCCGATCATCGTTATGAATCAGTTACAGGAGTACCTTGCTATAGAGCATCCATTGCCGTACGAAAAACATTTAAGGTAAGATAACAATGTCGTTAGTGTGACAATTTGGAATTTTGCCTTCAAATATGGTATTTTGCTTCCAAATATGGCATTTTGCAATATACCAAATAAGGAATGTTGCTACCAAATATGGAATTTTGTTACCAAATAAGGAATGTTACTACCAAATATGGAATGTTTCTACCAAATAAGAACTTTAGCTACCAAATATGGAATTGAACAAATAAGGAATTCTGCTAACAAATATGGAATTTAGCTACCAAATAAGGAATTTTGCTACGGAATATTACCAAATATGGAATTTTGCTACCCAATAAGGAATTTTGCTACCAAATAAGGAATTTTGCTACCAAATAAGGAATTTTGTATCAAATAAGGAATTTTGCTACCAAATAAGGAATTCTGCTAACCAAAAAGGAATTTTGCTACCAAATAAGGAATTTCGCTGCCAAATATGGAATTGAAGGTCCCCGAGTTTTAGAAATCAAGTGACAAATTATAATTGACATCACGTTTGTTTTTACAGAGAGCTTTGGGAGATTAGAATTCAATGTTGATTCATTTCATTACAGATACAACGAAGAGAAAGGCGCTTATTGTTCCATTCTACCGTCTAATGTAACTGGAAACTGCTACAAGTACGAGAAAACAGTGCGCGACACATTAGATGAGTCCACGATCAAGTATTTACAGCGGTATTACGCCATACACAATAAAAACCTTATGCGAATCAACCAAAAGATACAATTCAAGCTTCCAATATGGCTGCAAAATATTGGATAGGACAAGAAATAGCATCGAAACACGCGAATTACACTAATTCGGACGTCGGACTTCGGACGTCGGACTTCGGAAGTAACAGGCAAATTGACAGCGACACCCATCAAAACAGTGTCGTTTTGGCTCGGAAGGCGTTTAGAAAAAAGTTCATCACCAACGAAGACCTAAGCACAGGAGTCCCGGAAACCAATCCCAACCGTCACTGTGGCCGCCATATTGATGACGTCATAGAGGCGTCATTCATTCAAGACATCTGTACTGATCGATGAAGACTAAAGTATCAAGTCGTTGAGTTTTTCCAAAGACTAATTAAAAGACCGTACAGTAAGTGGGTTCCCTTTTCAAACTGCATGCACTAAAACGAGGCTCTTTGGTCATCAATGACCTCATATCATTGATATGTATTAATTAGTTTTTGCTCCTTTGTTATTTAAGTTTGTTTTGAATCTTACGATAACCATGTCGCCACTCTATCTACATTTTCATCAAATTTACCTGTTGACCATAGAGCCTCACTTTCGTGTGTTTTAAAACAGAAGCCGCTGACCTGTAGGTTTGAGTTTGCAACAAACTATAACGAGACTAATATTTGATTCTCAAACGCAACATTTTTACAAAGAAAGATGTTTATGAACACCCAGAGAGATATATATTTTTCTATGAAAGAAATCTATTTTCAACAAATTACTGTAAATATAAATATATATATAAATAAGTGTTATACTTATAATCATAATTTATTGTGTATATAGATAGTAATACTAATAGAGATATATTTGGGGTTAGATAGAGTTAGAGACTGTTTGCAGTAGTTCGCGATCTGGAGGACAAAACTTTGAAGATTTCTGTCCCTAAAAGTTTTTTGGCGCGAAAAATGTTCATCGTTTTGTCCCCCTCCCCCACCCCCACGGGAATCGCTGCAATCCGGAAAGAGAAATAAAAATAACGCTCCTGAAAATATTTGTAGTTGTCGTGGTAATGAAAGGGAGGGTTTAGTAGTCATGGAAACACCGACGTCATTTATCACTGATTACGTAATCAAAACTAGACTAGACGCTCATTGAGCGTTACCTGGCGGGGAGGATGATCAGTAGTCTCCCTCGCAGCCATGCAGACACTAAACACGGCTGCGAGGGTTAATAGGCTCGATTTCCAGCCGTGATGGTTTCGGTGCGCCCGCGTTTGGGGGAAATTGACACCCTAACGGGCTGAAAACCGAGCCTACAAGGTTAAGAGTCCTAGTAAAATCGAAAACTACCCGTAGATTTTAGAGAACTATTTCAGAAAATAGTGCGAAGACCTTGAACAGATTTAATCGATCAAAATTTTGAAATTCTTGTCATTGTTTATTTGATAGGTTTTTTAAAACCTTTAATAAATATTCACGCACATCAAAGTCATCATAAATGGGAACATGTTTCTACGGACCTTATCAACCGTTACATACGTTCCTTCCTACCTCCCCCCTGACCCTCCCCCCCCCCGGACCGGAGCCCCCTCTCCCCCTACCCCCCCATCGGCAAGATCCTGGATCCACTCCAGTCTACACTAGGCAATAGTTTAACCGTTTTAGTCACTGTCTTACAACTGATGGCAAACAGTTGTCTTGATCGCACGTTACCAGTGCAGCAAGAGAGAAAATAGATGAAAATGACATCGATACATGGCCACGCGGTAGCGAACTGTCATGGGTGCCGCGGCAAACCACGCCATAATACGCTGAATAATAAACCTATCGCCATAATATTCATGTTATTTTTAGCGTCATTTAAATTGCGGGGAAATTAGCGGCCTTAAATATTAAAGTACGCAAGGGGAAGTGTATAATCAGTTCTGAATCTAAGTCGGAAGCCGCACTCGTACCACATCTGAAAACCACATTTCTTCCGCGAGTTTCTTTATAACTTAATGAAAAATATGCTTTAAAGATCTTTTGTTCTTTATAGACAAACTCAAAAATTGATCAAAATTGAGGTGGCCTCAGCTAGCCCCCCGCTACGATGAAAAACACCGAGACATCGTTAGACTTACTCGTCGCCGTGCGCCCAACCGTTCGAATTTTCTGTTTTCATACAAATTAAACCCCCCTATGTACTACTGTGCAGTTTCAGATTTTACGCAGTAAAGCCGTCCACACTGATGCGTTTTCGTATGAAGAGGTTTACTTTTCAATGCGGTTTTGATCATTCAAGTACTTCCCAAAGTGCAACGTTTTCAATTGAAACGCCCCGTTTTCGTAAAAGGAGAAACGAAGCTCGCTATGCACAGTAGTAAACTTTCAACGAAAACGCTGACGTCGCGACTGACTGCTATAGTGAGATACTTGAGTGAGATTTCGGTCTTCAGAATCAGTCTTAATTGATTTATACACTTACTGAGACAGAACATTAATTTTGTAGGTTCGGTTTTCAATTTTCAAGGCGAAGTGACCATTATAGTCCCAATCATGTGTTTTCAAATCGGCGTGTAAAAGCGCCGCAAAAACGTAATTAATTTAGACGTGAATATCTTTTGTAAAGCAACAATGCATTGAAAGCATATTGTGGGTATATCCTGACGACTTCTAAGGATGAATGATGTTTTTCAAAGCGGCAAGCAAAGAATAATTCCCATCGCAAATAACATTTTTCAAATACTAAAGTGTATCCATAGAAACATGATTTAGTGGTAAATAGTCAACGCGCAATGAAGAACAGAAGAAGCTCGGCTATTTCCAGCGCATCAACAGAACGATCACTGATTAATGGGTCATGCAGCCATGATATAGGAGCGTCGGCTTTCCTGCCCAGTTACATCAATTGATAAAATGATGTATAAATTATTGACTCAAAGAAAGCCGAAAACTGGAAATATAAATTCATTTTCGCGCTCTTATTGGTAAAATTGTAGGAAGATGTGACGGTTGTCATAGGATTTACATTCTCGTTACTCGGTTTTCCACGAGTTTTTAATTAATCATTAAGTATTTATTCATTGTTTGTACCAAATCAGAACGCGTCAAAGAAAGAAACGTCTTTCGGCAAACACTGATTGATATTCAATTTAGATTCTATCATCACCGTTATATAGATGACATTATCGCGCACAAATCTCACTGCATTTTAATTAAGTAGCCACACCCTCCCCACCCCTCAATTCAGCATGATGACCCTCCCTGAGATAATTACGATTGAATGATCCTTGGAACTTTGTTTTTGGTATGCCGTCGTCCAGTGCTGAAAATCTCAGCTGGATACACCTTGTAAAGAATCTGGGAATCGTGTTTGGCTTCCATTGGCTATGTTCAGTGATGAAATTTATTTTGAGAATGTAATACCACCCGGGGATTTTAGTATGCGACAGTTGTATGCGACAGCAACCCCGACCCCCTCCCCCAGCGCAATACAAAGCAACTCCGGTGTATTGGCAAAACTCCCATATGATTCATATAATATATTGAACTGGTTTTCATTTCCGGAGTCTGGCTCCTGCAGAGATCGGAAAGCGGTGCATTCATATCGGTCTTGAATGGTAGAAATGGACCGGTTGATTTTCCTGTGATAATGAGCTTTAATATCGCCTTCTTCACTCCATTTATCTTTGGAGTATTTCATTCAGTAATCAAGACTTCAAGAGAACTGATGCTGTGTTTGACAGGTTTTCGCAGCAGTCGCACAGATGGTCGTCCATGTTGTATCACGTGATCTAACCATCGCCAAACATATTGACAACTATTAAAACACTTGATTTCATTCAATCACGCCAGACACAGAATTGTCTAACGAATTCACAAATAATTGAGACGTGCTACTGAGAACGCGTAGAGCAAGGTCGGGAGGGGGTCGGGGCGCGTGGCTTTAGATTTTATTGTATGTGTATGTTGGGGGGGGGGGGGGGTGGTGGGGGGGGGGGGGGGGGGGGGGGGGGGGGGGGGGGGGAGGGGAGGTTTGAAATTACTTCAGTACGTTTTTGCAAACCGAATGGAAAACGCACCTGGCGATTTGAATATAGGATATTATGATTTAACGAGAAATTAAAAAATGCTGTCGAGAAGACATCGTTAACGCTTGGCACGCGCGCGCCGAGGGGAAGATGACTGATGGACGATTTGGAAGAGAAACTATTTTTAACGGGACTTATAAATCTCTGGCAAAACGACAGCGATTACGAGTGAATAGTCATTACTTATTCATCAGTAATTTATCACGGTTTTTGCCCATCAATAAATTTAATTTGCTGCGATTTAGGACTTGAAGATAAAAATCACCTCATCCTACCCCCGTTAGGAGAGTAATTGTCCGAGTTCGTGACGCACATGCTCATATGGTATAGAATGGCATTGAGAAGGTTTTCTGGAGTGCGGATCGGGTTTGGGGTTTATTGCGAGGTTTATGGAGCCCGAGAATAATGAGGATTTGGAGGTTCCATTGGGGATCTTTCCTACGCAGAGTGATTTTAGCGACGATTATTCTGAGCGTTGTTACGTGTTGGTTTCTATGGTCTCAAGTCGGTCCCTCTACGGAGCATCATCTCCCTGTGCGTGTATTAACTGTGAGTTTTACTACCGAAACATGCAACAACCCGCGGCGGATCGACTCTTCGAGAATACCAGACAGTCGAACCGCTATGAACGCTTTTACACGAGACATTTTGAACCGGCCATCACAGGGCAGTGTGTTGATTGTGTACAGACATACTTCCATAGTGTTCCGATGGAGCATTGCAACTATACTCGGTGCAAACCGAATTCCATACCATTTAGTTTATATTACAGATAGGACGACTTTCCCTGTTTTGAGAGAACATAACCGTCCTAAATATAGTGTCATTATTTTTGAGAGTTTGAAATTCTACGTAGATCTTTCGGTTCGAAACAGAAGACTTGTTGATACATATGCTCGTGAATTCTCTGTTGGTATCGTTCTCTTCACTGGACAGGAAAGCATACTCGCTCACTATGTTAGCAAGCTCGGCTTACGCTTTCGTGCAGGAGTAAAAGGATTACGAAATGCAGAGATAAATCCGTCATCTCCTATACTGAGAATTACAAGAGCAGGAGGGAGACTAGATGGAGACTTACCGCTTCAACGCTGGGTTTGTTTTGCTTCTAATCACAGCACTCATGAATATATCGAAGCAGCAACACAAGAAATTACTACTTCGCGTTTCCAAGACGTAGATCGAGAAGACGAACCGCAAGAAACTCGAATTTCGAGGAAACTTATTACTGTAATGCTTGATAAAGGAGACTTGGATGGAATAAAGAGAGTGTATTTCGGGAACGGTGTAGGCTTTTGGCTTCATCGTTTGTTATTTATTGATTCATTGAGTTTTCTCTCTAATGGGGCCATCAGTAGACCTTTAGATAGATGGTTTGTCGTGGATGTAGATGATATATTTGTGGGGAAAACAGGGACACGAATGACCAAAGAAGATGTTCAGGTACAACATATTTCTACTCTATGTTCATGCAAAGACTTCTTGTAATCTGGTTATATTTCTATTGATGTTGCTCAGCGGGCTATGACTATTGATTCTAAATAAATATGTAGAGGTGTAATTATTTATCTATCTATCGAGTTGGATTTATTGTTTTCAAGTGACGAACGTCAACACGGCTAAATTGGCCTTAATCAACGTTCTATACAATATATTTGGTGCACGGCGAAGACCATTCGACAATTTACACGATACAATTTTACCATCAGTGTGTTTCAAGTGGTTGAACTGTGAACCTATAATTGCATCATTTGACAGTATATTGCATTACATTACCGTACATTAGTAATGTTTTAAATGTTAAAACTTCCTTATCCAGGAGGTAGAATTTTATTGCAGAATTCAATCAAGCAATTATATCCATTGAAACTCCTAGATAGTGCATCATTCCTCCACCCCCCTCCCCCAGGGACCGTGGATCACCCTTGAAAGTGGGGAGGGGGGGGGGGGGGGGGGGGTCCCTGAAAGTGTGTGTGGGGGGGGGGGGGGGGGGGGGGGGGGGGATTGGTAGGACACAACTAGTATATATCAGACAACAATGTATTGTGATTTGGCTCAAAGTGGAGGGGGCTGCCCCTCCCTCCCCAGAATTTATGTATTTACTTCAAACTTACTTCCATCACACAGGCCCTCATCTCTGTACAAAACAGGATCAGAACCAGAGTTCCTGGTTTCCGATTCGACCTGGGTTTTTCAGGCCATCATTTCCTGCGTGGCCATGCTGCAGAAGATGAAGGCGACTATGAAATTATTAAAAATGCTGATAAGTTCTGGTGGTTCAGTCACATGTGGACCCATCGTAAACCACACCAAATAATCAATCCTGCTGAACTAAAGACAGAGTTAACATTGAATCTGGACTTTGCCAAGGTAGGATTTAGCACTAGTCAATGTCCATGAACCTGTTCCCTGTTCCACTAGGAGGAGCATTGCAGGGCCGTACATAGCACAGGAGCAAGGGGGTAGCTGCCCCCCTCCCCCACTCCCTTCCTAGCAAAGCGAAAAAGTATATATGTGTGTAGCAGCTAGATGTTCCCTTCTGGCATATCCTTGATTGAGTGTAAGTGAACGAAAAGTGAAAAGAAGGGTGGGAATGTGGGAAAAGGAAATAATGGGAAACGTAACCTTGGCAATGTGCTTCATGTTATGTACAAGTTCTCTTGCTAGTGCTGTTAGTATAATTCAGCTTTTGTATAATAAACTATCTATCTTTTCTTATCAGAAACATAAAATTCCTGTCAACACTAGTTACGCCGTCGCACCACATCACTCTGGTGTCTACCCAGTTCATGAGCTACTTTACGATAGTTGGAAACAATACTACAATTTAAAAGTAACGTCTACAGAGGAATATCCCCACCTTCACCCACATGAACTGAGACGAGGATTCATCTACAAAGGAATCAAGGTAGGTTTTATGTGGAGTACACAGATTTCCCACAGTCAGGGAAAAGGCAGAGAATTCCACAATATCAGGGAATTATGAATTTGGTTGGGGAAATTTCAAATATGCACTAAAAATCAGTGAAAAGTCAGGGAATATTTTTTATGTCTCACAAAACTCTCAGAGTCTGTAATACATGTATTGTTTATTTCTCAACCTGTTTTCCCTGTGAAAATTGTATGACGATGAAAAAAGGCTTTTCACTGGCTTGGGCTGCCTGTGGTTTAAATATTATATGTGGTCGGTGAAAAATGCAATTTGTTTTTTGGCCAACTGTTCCTAGTTATCCTCTTGTTACTATTTTGAAGTTGTACATTTATATAATGTAAGGATAAAAAAAATGAGACAAACAGATCTATGTGAATTTGTGTGGCTGTTGTACTCAATAAAACATGCTCTCTGAGTACATTCTTAATTAAATTTGGTTGATGGCTATATTTGTCTGCCCCAGAAATCCATTATGGATTATAGCCAAACCTTACACGTTTCTCTTATTAAATATTAACAATAGTGTTCAATTATCCCATTTAAAGTGCAAACCATATGTCCATGAAATAGTGCTATTACTAAATAGTACTAAATAGTGTTATCTCCATTGTTTTCTATTGTTTCATCAGTGCTATTTAGTACTAATTAGTTAGTACTACTGTTTCACGGACATATGGTTTGCACTCTACTGAAAGCCTTTTGTCATATTACAGCAAAATTATTGTTGTTGTTGTTGTTGTTACAGCAAGTGGGTTTCAATATCACGAGGACTATATTAGTTTGAAGCACTAACTTGATTTTGTGGATTTTGGTTTCTATCAATCAAACTTCTAACACTCTCCAATGGAGGTCTGACCTGTATTTCCTTGTGTCCTGTTGTAATTGAACGATTCAAGTGGACATTTTCAAAGATAGAGCTCTATGCACGGGATTGACTGTCTTTCACCCGAGCGGCGGCATTTGGACGTTTGATTGACAGAAGTAAAAAAAAACTGAAGTTGGTGTTATGAAGTTTTGTACAAATTATACTAAATAAATGTAAATTCTGCTATTTCAGAAATCTCTAGGAATTCAAAAAAGGATCCTGTCAACAAGTGAACTGTCATTAAACTATAGTGTGCAAAACACTTTATTTCTTGTCCATAGGTTCTTCCTAGACAGACTTGTGGGTTATACACTAAAAATATACTCCTGAAAGACTACCCTAAAGGACCGAAGCGTCTTGAATCCAGTATATATGGAGGAGATCTATTTCAAATCTTTGTAGATAATCCTGTAAGTTCTTCAATTGTTGTAAACATACCGTAGGTGTATATATCACTCGAGACTTGACACTTTCACATACATGCACCTACACTATACAACAGGCAGTTGTTCCAGGGGTTATGTACATGGTTTGAACCCCCATGCCCATAGCCAGACCAATATCTTCCCAGGCACCTCTAGCCGAAAATAAATAAATAAATGAAAATGAAAACTATAACCACGATGTTAATTCAGTTTAAAAAAATTCAGTGATGTTTTACCGAGGCAACTGCCTCGGCTCGCCTCATACTGGCTACGGGCCTGAACCCCCCAGTTATACATCTGATACCAATGCCATGTGTTGACATATTATTAACAATTTGATTATTTCCTTTGTTAATAGATCAACATATTTATGACTCATCTGTCCAATTACGGCAATGACAGACTGGCTCTACACACTTTTGAGAATGTGGTGAAGTATTTGCAGTGTTGGACAAACTTAAAACTGAGGACCGAGCACCCATTAGTGTTGGCTGACACATATTTCCAGCTTTTCCCCAGAGAAAAGGAGCCACTATGGACAGTATGTGATATGGAATTTATAGTGGTTTGTTTACTGCAAAGGCCGATTAATCTGAATCCAGGTTTAAAATGAATGGTTTTCTTAAGATTTAATCCTGGATTAGCGCTAATCGGCCTTTCAGGAACCCAGGCCTGAAGTTTAAGACAAATACGATCAACTGTGCTATATTTAAGTAAGATAAAGTGCCTGTGTATGTGACTGTTTTATATTTTAAGTGTATAAAATATTTTTCAATGATTTTGAGTGAGCGCAATTTTGATTTTGGGTGATTTTACGTGGCGAAATTGCTGGAATGGCTGTTACAGTGTTTGAGTAGCTGTCCTGTTCAAATGCGCCAGCTGCCAGCTTACTTTGACACCCCTGGTGATAATCTTTTTCATTATCATTCAGAATCCTTGCAGCGATAAACGGCATCAGTCAATATGGGCCGTGAGTAAAAGCTGTAGCCGTTTTCCATCAATGCTCGTTCTTGGACCTCAAAAGACAGGCACTACTGCTCTTCATA
>JAUJYZ010001198.1:340000-367500 GCA_033675265.1 Actinostola sp. cb2023 | reverse complement strand
TATATTATAAATAATTATACTACATACAAGCACCGCCGATGTGCGGCAAATGTTGGAAGACTGGGTTCGAGTGTTTTGATTGGCTGAATTAGTTACATGTTTTTCGAGGTGTTTGCCCTTGATGAAAGACTAGTGCAAATATCACTTGAATGGATTCAACGATTTCTCCAGACATTGGATAGGCTGTACAGTTGTTATATTGGAGATAATATTGTCAAAATATAAGAACTGCTATCTCAATAGACATTCCCAGAGTTACCCATAATTATTCACGATTCTGCACACGTAAGCGAGGTCAGGGGATGAAAATATTTGGAATTGATTGTGTATGGATGGAAAATATGACTACTGTAAGGAAAAAACTGTTTTGTTTGCTTGAGAATTTGTATCTACATGTATCTTTGTAATTCTTCTGACGCACTTTTAACTTAAAATATTTTCGATCTATTTTGCACCCTGACTTCACTTGAATACGTATGGTTATAACACTTGCAGCCAGTCTTCCAATGTATTTACCACAGACCAGCAAGTAGGTGACGTACATATTCATGTAGTTCAACCTACTATAAATCAGTGGACATGAAAGATTTTTCAGAGTGAAATCAAATTATTTTTTAAATAATTTTAGCAAATAAATAAAAGAATCTTCCTACTTTTCAACCTCATATCAAATTGCCTCCTTGTTTTCATTGAATAGTATTTAGTTTGTGTGTGATATTTTGTTTTATATGTTGTGGTATCATCATCATACAACAGTTTGCAATATTATTACATGTACATGTAGTTCAAATGGCAACTTTATTTTGGGGGTTTGGTCAACCAAACTTTTGACGCTCTCCAATGGAAGGTTGAGCCGTATTTCCATTTCATGTTGAATGAAATCAGGGCCATACACAGCACAGGGGGGGATGGACAGTTGCCCCCCTCCCCCTATCAAGGCAAAAAAGATACCAAAAAGTACTGAGAACTGTACTATTTTTATTTATTTTTTGCTGTTAAATATGTAAAGGTAAAAAGGTAAAGGACCTTGTTTAAAGTTGGTAGTTCCTTAGTCGGAGGCTAATCTTCCAGGAAGCCGACGGTGCACTCAATTTGTACCAGTCCCCCCTGAATTTTGGGTTTTGCATGGCCCTGGAAATGAGTGGGTGTTTTCAAAGAAGGAACTATTGGCCTGCTTTCCCTTCACAAAGTACTGGTGTGATAAAATATCACTTGAGCCACATACAATGTTGAGTTTGTAGCCCTCAGTGCTCTAACAGCCAATTTGTGAGGTGTCAAAGGTGTGGCTATTATACACAGAGACGTTCCACTGTATTCTATCCCAACTATTGCTTGATTTCATTAGACGTCATTTCCGGTCTCGTGAGGAATTGTCATCAGCTGAATTGCACCTTTTCGATAGAATACTCTCTGCTTGATAATACACGGAGGGCAGTGTTTGCCTGTCATTTGAAGGCAAATAATGAGATTCAAGGAGTTTTAACAGCTGATTGAAACCAAGCAATACCTTCAATGATAAGTCGCCAGAAGACTCGAACTTTGTTCATTTAATACAGTTAACTGTACTACATCGTGTACAATTTTAACATTTTTATCTGCACAATATTTTTAATTACTGTCTGTCTGTCTGTCTTTACAATAAAGTGTATGCATACCAGCAAAATGGTTGGACTTGAATGAAAGTTTTAACATTTTCTGAAAATTGAATTAGATTTAGTTGGTCATCCTGTGATACAAGGTCGTGCCTCAGAAGCTTTTGCAAGTAATAATGCATTATGTTTGGATCCATCAAGCATTATTCCGCAGTCTTGTACTGAAACCTTTGAATGTGACATGGGAAGCATACATCATGCACGTAAGATGGCTATAATACTACCAGTATATTGCATCCTAGAATACATGTCGCAAAAATAACATTGAAGTAAAAGTCTTTGAAAATAAATTACTTTTTTATAAACTCAAATTGAAAAGTTGATCCATTCCTAGTTTCCATGGCAACCATCCTTGGTGTCGTCTTGTGCCGATCCTCTCCAAAAGTATCATGTGACAACTCTAATAACAGTTGAAAGGGTAGATGCAATAACAGTGTTGTGAGTGATCTCTGATCATAATCTAAATTCTCCTGTAGGCTCTTTGAATTGTAGAGGAGAATTTGGATTCTGATCACAATTCACTGACACTGTTCTTGCATGGACCCCTTCAGTTGCTCAGGATAATGTGCTTGCCTTCAATCGAAACGATTTATCTGGAGGCCATATGCCGCATTAGCACACTGTTTAATTTTTCAAATTTCTTGAGGTCCTGTTGCTGTTCTGTTCTGTATTTTAAACACTAGTTGAAAAAACAACAAGAGTAAATGTATCGCAATGATATCTCCCCTTCTGGTAGACTTTCTAAAAGTCCTTTTCAATTTTTCGGTTCCGCATTGTCGTGTATGGGTTAACCAACTATTGAACCAGGCACACCTGGCACCAAATGATCATTTCAATGCCTAACCCTACTGTTCCCCTAAACCTAACCACTAAGCCACAAAGGCAATTCGGTTGGTTGCAACCCTTTTTTTGTTAACAGTGTGTCATCAGTATCTCCAAAACTATTATAATATATGCTGCCGTAAATGTATGAAGAGGTACGACTACTAGCCGATTGAATTTGAATGAACTAATTTGAATACTACCCCCCTCCTTCTCAATATTGGTGTAGTCTCTGCTACTCTATTAAAATCCCAGGGGGAGGTACTCAGGGGTATCAGTGACGGGGAGGTGCAAATGAGGCCAAACTTTTTAACCCCCAAAAAGTCCATTACTCAAAAACAAGACCCCAAAAAAGTCCAACGGCCCAAAATCGTAACCCCAAAAATGTCCAATTTCTCCTCATAAAATCGAGAATGGAAGGATATTTATCAACCCCAAGAAAAGTCCTTGCCAAAATCTTTATATCAAAAAAAGTCCACCAGAAAATTGATAACCCCAAAAAAGTCCCAAGCCGCGAATTTCAAACCCCAAAAAGGTCTTCGCACCTCCCCGTCACTGATACCCCTGAGTACCCCCCCCTGGGAGTAAAATAAACCACCTTTAGTCTTTATACTAAACGACCACATAAATCCCTGTAGCCCTAAAATGGCCTAATTTTTCAGTCAAAAACTGACCACCTGGTTGGTTGTCTATGAGAGGTTCAACCACAACATGTCAGGGCCGTTCACAGCACAGGGGCAGGGGGGAAGTTGTCCCCCCCCCCCCCCCCCCTAGCAAGGCAAAAAAATACCAAGAAGCACTGAGAATTTGTACTATTTTTATTTATTCATTTGCTGTTAAATATGAACTGCCCCCCCCCCCCCCCCCCTTGAATTTTGGATTATGTACGGCCCTGCATGTGGTCGTTATAGAGAGGTTCTGTGGTCGTTGTAGAGAGGTTTGACTCACCATTTGGTCATCTGTTCCTTTGATAACTATCTTGCCATTACAGTGGCGATATTTAATCACAAAACGAAACTGAAAACACATTAGAAGTGAAGAAAACGTTAAACTACAAATCAATGAATACATAAGCACTTATTTAGAAGAAATAATTCAGTTATAGAAAGAGAGATAAACATTAAAGAAAGCTGTTAAAATACACGTGTCCCAAAAAATATATAAGAAACGCACCTTATTCGGTTCTGCGAAATATAACTGCTCTATGGCTTTGGCGAACTCATCCCAAGAGTCAAAGTAAACCATTTTACACAATTTAGCTTCGTTAAACGAGGTCTCTTAACGGTTAAGGACAAGAAACCTTCGGTCATTCAAAAATTCTCACTAGAAACCCGCCATCTTGGATCTTACAAAATACACAGGGAGCCCGGTAAGTGCCTTCGAGAAAAATTCGATTTCGAATCAGTTTTGAAAATTCTTTTATTAGACATCTCAGTAGAGAGAAAAATATCGTTAATTTATCTTTTTGGGGCTTCTTTTATTTTCTATCTTAATTTAGATCGCTTAAAATCGTGTTTAAAAGAAAATTGTCGTCACTGCGCATGTCACTTTCAGATTATTTTGTTGTGAAACACGAAGAAGTTTTGAAACGGGATGAAAATGATGTGAAAAACCTCTCTGATTTGACAATGACTAGCTGTTGGAGTGGTTGCTGGATCGGCTTTACTGACAGTCTACGTAGTTTACGTCGTACCTTGTATCTAACTGGACGGTAAGGTCGATAACGCTTAAACAAGTGTATTTCCCGATTCATTTCAAAATCATAGCGTACTTTAACTTTATTTACACTCAGATCTGGCAATAGAGCCCGCTATAGCGAAGCCAATGCTACAGTAGAGGTAGGTTCTAGACAGGAATATCATTCTTGGATAGAAATGGAGGGGAATATTTCATCTTTTGTCGACTGAAGTTCGTGACAATTGATATGTACATTACTGGCCTTATAAAGTTATACATTCATAACATGTGACTGCATTAAGTTTAATTCAAAATCAAATCACACGAATATTGACTGTTCTCAGACTTTCGATTTACGTGTCAGCTAGTAGTTTCTTTGTAGATCAGTTTTTGAACTTAAAATCGAGGGCAATATATTGGTTTTAGGTTCATTTAACTCGGCCCACCGGCCCACCATATACATCAGCAGTACCTCACGTGACGTCGTGAGATGTTGATGTCAGCGTGTATTAATAACGATTATGAATTGCAATTGCAAGTGGCTTTGCTGACATAAAAAAATCTAACTACTAATACACTTTATTATTAAACACATTAATTAATAATTACGTAATAATTATTATGTACAGGTCTAACAATGTTAGGACAGGGAGGGAGGGGAGTACTGAAAGATGTCAAAATGAATGTAATTATATCGCTACTGGAACAACAAATTTGTGTCATTGTCCTCCCTTGTGGAAATGTTTGAGCATTGAATCCCAGACATGTGCGCTATATAAATATCAATATTATTATTTCCATTTAGTATATAATTATATTTAGTCCCCTTGGTCCTAGTAGGGACGACATTGGGCCTGATTGTAAGGTGGGGTTCCACTATAAGCCCCTTGCCTGACCCCCCCAGTCCACCCTGTCTTTAATGTACATATTTTTTTATTATTTCATTTAACTATTTTTCTTCTCTTTAATTATGTTCCAACATTCAGATAGAGACACTAATTGATGATGTGAGTATAACATCTTTTACAATATCATTTAGGAGAAATAACGAGGGGAGTAATAATTCCCCTACTAATATGACTACTGTGACTGCGTGATGCGGTTCGTACGTCATTACAGAAGTAATTCCCAGTTCCGTGAGGCCTGGGAGCAAATGTTCGGTTAAAATCAGCGTCTTTGAGCTAATTTGAACTCCACGCCACTGTAGTTGCCTTGGTAGCTCAGTGGGTAGAGCACCTGTCATGAGATCGGGGTGTCGTGGGTTCGAATTCCGCTCGAGGCGTCTGATTTTTTCCGAACATTTGTTCTGTATATATATTCTCCATTAGTCATTAGTTTCCATTTCTATACTAATAAGAGACACAACTAAAATATAGTAATAAAACAAATAATACAAACAATCAATGATAAAAGAAAACTACTTACAATATAAAATTGAATATGAATATACATTTGAATATGATCTATAAAGCACATGAATACTATTGTTGATTACTACAGTACATGTATATAATTTCTATACATATATCACAGTGATTACTACAGTACATGTATATAATTTCTATACATATATCACAGTGATTACTACAGTACATGTATATAATTTCTATACATATATCACAGTGATTACTACAGTACATGTATATAATTTCTATACATATATCACAGTGATTACTACAGTACATGTATATAATTTCTATACATATATCACAGTGATTACTACAGTACATGTATATAATTTCTATACATATATCACAGTGATTACTACAGTACATGTATATAATTTCTATACATATATCACAGTGATTACTACAGTACATGTATATAATTTCTATACATATATCACAGTGATTACTACAGTACATGTATATAATTTCTATACATATATCACAGTGATTACTACAGTACATGTATATAATTTCTATACATATATCACAGTGATTACTACAGTACATGTATATAATTTCTATACATATATCACAGTGATTACTACAGTACATGTATATAATTTCTATACATATATCACAGTGATTACTACAGTACATGTATATAATTTCTATACATATATCACAGTGATTACTACAGTACATGTATATAATTTCTATACATATATCACAGTGATTACTACAGTACATGTATATAATTTCTATACATATATCACAGTGATTACTACAGTACATGTATATAATTTCTATACATATATCACAGTGATTACTACAGTACATGTATATAATTTCTATACATATATCACAGTGATTACTACAGTACATGTATATAATTTCTATACATATATCACAGTGATTACTACAGTACATGTATATAATTTCTATACATATATCACAGTGATTACTACAGTACATGTATATAATTTCTATACATATATCACAGTGATTACTACAGTACATGTATATAATTTCTATACATATATCACAGTGATTACTACAGTACATGTATATAATTTCTATACATATATCACAGTGATTACTACAGTACATGTATATAATTTCTATACATATATCACAGTGATTACTACAGTACATGTATATAATTTCTATACATATATCACAGTGATTACTACAGTACATGTATATAATTTCTATACATATATCACAGTGATTACTACAGTACATGTATATAATTTGTACAAACTTTTTTCACAGTGATTACTACAGTACATGTATATAACCTATACTATATCACAGTGATTACTACAGTACATGTATATAATTTCTATACATATTCAGAGTGCGTTCGATGATCCTATTTCCAGAATATATCACAGGAATACTACACATGTAATAAACACTTGGATACTTTTATTTAAAATGATTACTACCGTTCATTGTAAATTCTATACATATATATTTATTATGATACAACAAGGAATCGTTTTATTTTACAGTCGACAGTAGCTGTGCATGCGTGACAGCGATTTAGGGATGTTATTCTGTGTATTCCTATTCTGGAATAAGGTCAATCGAACGCACCCTTAATGTGCAATGTCTCCAAGGAATAATTCATATTTCCATATATTTATTGTCACAAAACAGTTTTGCCAGGCGTATACTGACAGATACAGAGGAACAGTTGATTAATCAAAGGAAATACGATCAGTTAGTAGTACAACAACGAAAACATGACCTCAAGATAGATGCACAAGTAAGTTGAACACATGATTATAGTAGGGTAACATTGCAGGCAGGCTTCAATATACTCCCGTCAGTAGACCAATGATCCATACATACATGTATACATACATACTTTATTATAGCTCCCTATCTCAGCTCTCTATTTATTACAGCTCCCTATCCAATAAGCAGCCATGTAGAAATACTGTATTGCATAAACCATTATTGTTATTATTTTTATTATTACTCCATGTTTCAGACAGGTCAATACTGGGATTAATTTTTTTAATGTAGTCTTTTTTGTTGCCATAGTTACAAAAAGAAGAGGATGATTTAAGACTTGAAGAAGAAGCATTTTATGAAGCTAAACGAAAAGCAGCTCGAGTTGCAAAGCAAGCAAGAGATGATGAGGTATACATGTGTCCATACTAGAGCATGCCATCACATGTATTGTTTATCAGCAAAATAAACATGCAACTTTACACTAAATAACAATAAATAAACAATAGAAATGTCACTGATGGGTTTTTTATCTTCCAGGAAAAGAAAGCTTTCCAAAACAACAAACATAAGAATTCCAAACTACCTGACAACACATCCCTGTCTTCTTGGCTCTCTGACGATGGTTTTAGCATGGACAGGTAGCTAGCATACAGTGTCAAAACTCATAGAGTGCAAACAATAGAGTGCAAACAATATCTCTATGTAACACTACTAAATATTGCTGGAGTTCACCTTAGAAATTTTGCTGTGGCAAAGGAGGAGGGTTGTCATTGTTTTGGCCTGGAAAAAGGGAGAAGAGAATCAGTTCTGATTCTGCTGGAGTGCACACAATCTACAGAGTCTGCATCTGCAGGCTGTATGCAAAGACCAGGATTCCTCTAAGCTAGATCAGTTCTTCTCGAATATGCTCTTACGTGTGGTACATACTGTAACGCTTGATACAAACTCTTACAAATTCTATCATGTTGTTACAACAGTGCAGATCTTGATGCTGAAGACTTCGATTCTTTCCTTGAGAAAGTCAAAGCAAGGTCCTTGACCTCTTCTAAACAACCAGGTATATTGGCATGGATTTGCCATAGAATAAACAGACTGTAGTCACCCTCACAGCCGTATTTAGTCTCGTCACAGCCGTGAGGGAGACTATACAGACTGTTGACAATAGAGAGCTTAAGTATATAATATAGTTTATTATTATTACATTAAGCAGCAGACATTTTTGACAACACGGACGACGTGCGCACTGACATAATAATGTTCAAAACAACCAATGACGTCCGTGACGGCAATCTACCATGTGAAAACAGGTGAAGTGCTATTGTAGATTGCCGTCACAGACGTCAATGGTCGTCTTGAACATTATTCGTCAGTGTGCGCACCGTCCGTGTTGACAAAAACTTCTGCTGCTTAAGCTTTCTAATGTAGATTTTAATAAATCAACCCCAGAACCTTTCATGCAGACAGAAAGCAGATATGACAAGGGTTACGTACATGATGGGGCTGCATGAAGCTTAAAGGACTTTTTCCTACAAGAGAAAATGCAGGTCTACCAAATGACAATGACAGTCTCTGGGTAGTATGCATGACTCTTAGGGAGGGAAAAACTGTGTCCTCGGCCTTGAAAACGAAAGAGATGTAGAAAATATTGAAAATGGGCTCAAACTGCTCAAACAAAAGCACACTCCAAAATTAAATGAAAATGTGATATAAGGTCCCTTTTTGCTCGATGCAGGCCATTGCACCTCTGTTCCCTATTGTTGCCAATCAAAGAGTAGACTGTTTCCATTGGTCGCTGTTTTCGCTTTACAAAGAGTACAGACCGATTTATGGAATCAGTCTAACCAAAGAGCCAATCAGCAATGCATTTACATGACAGTATAGTGTATAACTGCATACAATCTTTTTAAAACAGGTGGCACGACAAGTACTGCGCATACTAATGGTGTATTAACCAATGGTTATTCCTGGGAATCTTCAATTGCGCACAGTGCAGAGGCTACCAAAGTTACTGGAAAGTCACTCGATGCGTTTAAAATCCTTGATCTCACTGCAATAGAATGTGATGATAGAGCTACTGATGTCGAGAGGTGATCTTTATACAACTTGGATTTAAAAAGATCTATTTATAAATTGTGAAGAGTAATAATACTATTATAAACTGCATATTATACAGTTTGTAGAGTGCTTGCATTATAGAGTGATTCCAATAAACCTGGGCATTACTAACTACACCAATACACACTATTAGACACTCACTCTTTTGTTTTCTTTTGTTCCTTTGCATCTAATAAACACTGACAGCTAATTAGTAGTGCCCAGGTTTATTGGAATCACTCTATCCGTGAAACAAACGAAGGATCAAGTAAATGTTCTTAAATTATACATGTACAAGAGTGCAAACCATACGACCAAGATATCATTATCCAACTTTGTTGCAAGATGAGAAATACACCTTAGAATGTTATCATAGCACAATAGAAACAAATGAAGGTGATACAGTAAAAAGAAATGAGAAATGCACCTTAGAATGTTATCATAGCACAATAGAAACAAATGAAGGTGATACAGTAAAAAGAAATGAGAAATGCACCTTAGAATGTTATCATAGCACAATAGAAACAAATGAAGGTGATACAGTAAAAAGAAATGGAAATGCACCTTAGAATGTTATCATAGCACAATAGAAACAAATGAAGGTGATACAGTAAAAAGAAATGAGAAATGCACCTTAGAATGTTATCATAGCACAATAGAAACAAATGAAGGTGATACAGTAAAAAGAAATGAGAAATGCACCTTAGAATGTTATCATAGCACAATAGAAACAAATGAAGGTGATACAGTAAAAAATGGTGAGAAATGCACCTCAGAATGTTATCATATCACAATAGAAACAAATATAGGTGATACAGTAAAAAGCATGTCATGGATCATGTATTCATCATTTATCAATTTGTGCTATTTATTGATAACAGAAAACAATTACATTCTAATAGTTAGTACTTTTTCGAGTAATATATAACTGCGAGCACTCTACTGTATATTATATCATTACACTTCCTGTCCCGATGCAGATATTAGCATCCAGGCAAGCTCAAGTAAGGGTGTCAAATGGTCTCGCAAAATTTCGGTTAAATTTCGCATGGCTCTCGAAGTCTCATTTTTTCGCAAAAAGCTGTCTCAGAGCAGGGGCATAGGCAGGGGAGGTAACAGGGTGCCTGTTTTGGGAGGGGAGGGGGGGATTTTCCTCTGGGTGACTAAATTTATATGTGTTTTGGGAGGGGAGGGGGGGATTTGGTGGTGATTAAATTTATATGTTTTGGGAGGGGAGGGGGGGATTTGGTGGTGATTAAATTTATATGTTTTGGGAGGGGAGGGGGGGATTTGGTGGTGAATGATATGGAGTGTGACCCCCCCAATGGAAAATCCTGGCTTCACCCCTGCGGAGTCTTGAATTTTGAAAACAAAGGAAATCGGTGAAAAAGCGTCTCGGTTCACAAAAAAATACCTTGTCTCGGAGTCTTGCAAAGTCTCGTCTTGACCATTTGATACCCCTTAAGTCTGTTTGGGTGAGACAAATGCATAAAACTCGATGGGGAGGTTAATGTCAGGCGTTCAACGCAATAAGAGTCGCTATTGTTGGTTTGCAATCAATCCCTGGAGATTTTGTATCCTCTGATTGGCACTCACCTTTCTTTGTACAACATTGCTGTTGGGTTTATATAAAATTAATGTTTTCATAGTTTTTGTAAGATAGAAATTGCCGTGATTGTAGTAAGTGACCTTGTTTGAAGATGTCTGTAAAGATATTGGTAAATATCTTCATTAGCCACTAAGTTTTCAAACAACCTGTCATATAGTCTCCTTTGCACCCATTATTAGTGTTGTCGCGCAATGCTCTGGTGTGACGAGAGCATTGTGACAACACTAATAACAGGTGCGAGGGAGACTAGCTGCCTGTTGTATAGACAAATTTAACTTACAAATGCTTGCATTTTATGCACATCACTAACGACTAGGCACCGGTTGTACGAAAGGAGGATAGCGCTATCCAGCAGATAAATCCTTAGCCAGTGGATAACTTTATTAGATAACAGCATCAACTTATCCACTGGATAAGGATTTCTCCAATGGATAGCGCTGTCCACCTTTCGTACAACCAGGCCCAGAACGTTCACTGATATTATTAGTCCATAAACATCAAATACACAATAATTATTATACAGCTATTTCAAAAAATGTTGAAAATTGAATACTGCATACTGAATAGTGTATTCCAAGACCAAAGGGCATTGTGGGTCTCGTTATTTTGAAATAAAAGGTAAATATACAGCAATTTGCTCGCTATCACATACAGCTAGTATATTGTTTCTGACGGAATACACTAAAAATAAAGTAAAATATTATTAATTATATTACCTTAGACAATATTACACAACTCCCAAAATTGATTTCGGTCTTGGAATACACTACTTAGAATGCAGTATTCAGTAGAGTGCAAACCATATGTCCGTGAAATAGTACTATTACTAAATAGTACTAAATAGTGTTATCTCTATTGTTTTCTATTGTTTCATCAGTGCTATTTAGTACTAATTAGTTAGTACTGTTTCACGGACATATGGTTTGCACTCTATCAACGTTTTTATAAATAGCTGTATGAAATGCTGCTTATTATTGTGATGTTTATGGCCGACTCACAGTCTATTAAAGTTCAAATGATGGAACTGGTAAGAAGTTTTTGCTTCCTTCATTTTATGGTAGAATCCTACAACTGAAGTAAACATAAAGTATTATAATATTTGGTAGATGTTTGTATCGTCAGAAATATTGACAGTTCTCCTAGACTCAATGATTTCCCTAAATATTTAATTAGTTAAATATTTAAAATATTAAAGAACTATCAATAATAATAATACACATAGAAAATTTTATAGCAAAAATGTATTTTAAGGCGTCAATAAAAATTACATTTTAGTCAATTAATCTCCACTTCCTCTTTAATTGTGCTTGTTCAATTTGAAAGTCAGTGTTCATTGAGAATGATTTTGTTGTAGAAGTAGGTTGCACAGTCAACAGTCACTTTTTGGGGTTAGTAAGATCTGCAAGGTAATGGGATTGGACTTAGGTGCCCTTATCACACCATAATTATTACTCGTGCCCAGGCCTAAGGCCGGCGCACGAGTCTAAGAATGGAGACCGTATTTTTTTTTTGTTAGTGGTCACGGTCGCGATATGGCAGGAGACAAAAAGTCTGGCCACAAGAGAGATTACAAAGCACAAACCAATCAGGAAGCACTGGAGGTCAAGGGGCAAAAATCTAAGTGTATTCTCGTTTTGTTCCACGTTTGAACGTGCCTTCGATTATAACGAACAAACGAAGTCTGAGCGTTATCAGAACCATCTGACCTATGCAACCTCAAGACGTACCAAGTACGTACCGATTCGAGATCTTTATCTATGCGACTCGTACCACAGGCATAGATTATTACCCCGTAGTCAAGGGACTTGTGTGTTGCTGGAGGCCCATAGTGTGTCTTTCATGATGAACTCCATCTCAGAACACAATCACACCAGGGCACGAGTGAACGCTCAATGAGCATCTAGTTTCCTTTGGGGCGAGTGTCGAGTGTGTAGGAGGGTACCCCAGAGGGGGTACTCCTGTATATAAGCTAGACTGTACTGTACCAACAAATAGAATGTCGTTTTCAGAGTCTCTGAGTCTCAAAATTAAACTTTCAGTCTGGAACAGGGTCAGGATTGTGTATCGAGAGTTCAGTAACACATTCCTGAGCAAAATTTACTGAAACATTCCCCCCACTCCTCCCCCAAAAAACCCCCCCCCCCCCCCCCCTGTCTAGGCCCCCAGTTCTTCATTGCCCAACGAAGCAATATACACCGATTCCGAACATGGCGACCAATTTGAATAACCATTGTTCTTGACTGACTAGCCTCTCATACAGGTGAGAACGCATTTGTGTTTCCACATGAACACGAGGCCAGTCAGTCAAAGAACAATGGTTATTCAAATTGGTCGCCATGTTTGGAATCGGTGTATAGGAATATTGTTCAAGAGGATTATCTAGAAAACCAAGGATATTTTTGAATATTTTTATTTCAAACATTTTATTTATTGTGAATAGTTTTATTATTTTTTAAGAATTGTTGTATATGTCTGGCTCTGTTTCTTGGATTTAGATAGCATGTACTGTTTGTTATCACTATACAATGTATTTGGGCTTCCTGTGTAATGGAAATGCATCAGTAGGCTTCCTTTGTTAAATAATTCTGATAATAATAATGGGCTTCCTGTGGTTATTACACTGAGTACAAAAGTTCATCTTGGGCTTCCTGTGTAAAAAAAAAATCTTTGGGCTTCCTGTGTCAGGGTTCTTTTATCTCCAGTAAAGCGGTTCTATAAAGCTTTAACGGATCTGACGTGCATGTAAGAACGATGCTTGGCCAACATGAGCTTGACTTCGTCTTCTGTTAGATTAAGGTTGTCAATGTCGTCCTTGTTGTGGTCGTTAGCAATTCTTGTGGGAGGAAGATGATTGAAAAGCTACGTAAGTAAATCCAGCCAAAGAAATGAAAGCAACTCTAGTATAGATTTGACTCCACCAGTGAGACAAGATAAGAAGAGAATCACTTGGTTTGTTTAGAAGTAAAAAAAGGAAGAGAAAAATGAGAGAGAAAATGAGAAAAAATGAAAGGAGAAAAATGAGAAATGAGAGAAAATGAGAAAGGAAAAAAGGAGAGAAAAGGAGAAGAGGAGAAAAACGAGAAAAATGAGAGAAAATGAGAAAGAAAAAAATGAGAGATAATGAGAAAGGATAAAAATGACAAAAATGAGAAAAATGACAGAAAATGAGAAAGGAAAAAATGAAAGAAAAGGAGAAAAATGAGAAAGAAGATAGTTCCTTTTCTTGGAAAACAGTGTGAAGGAAGAGGAGGAAAAAAAGCTGTAGGTTTGAAGTTGATAAAAATAGGAAACTGAGAAATGGAAAAAAATGTAAATGGAAGAAAAATGAAAATAATAATACATCATTTTACAGTTCTGTTCAGTAGCCACAACAATGGTGCCAAGTGTAAGTTGGCATTCATGGGCATTAATAACATACAGTAAATGTAGAAACACAGTTACACGACCTTAACATGGAACATTGTGCAATGGTCACTGGACAAAAACTTATGTAAATTTAGTGTTTTTTACATGGTGTTCAAGTTTCATTGCTTTAACCAGCGCAGTCTCTACTAGTTTAACCAGCGCAGTCTCTACTAGTTTAACCAGCTCAATCTCTACTAGTTTAACCAGCGCAGTTTCTACTAGTTTAACCAGCGCAGTCTCTACTAGTTTAACCAGCGCAATATCTACTAGTTTAACAAGCGCAGTCTCTACTAGTTTAACCAGCGCAGTCTTTACTAGTTTAACCAGCGCAGTCTCTACTAGTTTAACCAGTGCAGTCTCTACTAGTTTAACCAGCAGTCTTTACTAGTTTAACCAGCGCAGTCTCTACTAGTTTAACCAGCGCAGTCTCTACTAGTTTAACCAGCGCAGTCTCTACTAGTTTAACCAGCGCAGTCTCTACTAGTTTAACCAGCGCAGTCTCTACTAGTTTAACCAGTACAGTCTCTACTAGTTACCAGTGCAGTCTCTACTAGTTTAACCAGTGCAGTCTCTACTAGTTTAACCAGCGCAGTCTCTACTAGTTTACCAGCACAGTCTCTACTAGTTTAACCAGTGCAGTCTCTACTAGTTTAACCAGCAGTCTTTACTAGTTTAACCAGCGCAGTCTCTACTAGTTTAACCAGCGCAGTCTCTACTAGTTTAACCAGTGCAGTCTCTACTAGTTTAACCAGCGCAGTCTCTACTAGTTTAACCAGTGCAGTCTCTACTAGTTTAACCAGTACAGTCTCTACTAGTTTAACCAGTGCAGTCTCTACTAGTTTAACCAGTGCAGTCTCTACTAGTTTAACCAGCGCAGTCTCTACTAGTTTACCAGCACAGTCTCTACTAGTTTAATCAGTGCTGTCTCTACTAGTTTAACCAGTTCTGTTCAAGATTTATGTTCAACTTCTTGACCGAAACCACCTTTCAAAACAAGAAACATTTTGCATATTCAAGTGACCTCACAATAAACACCAACACTGTCATTAAAAACACCTCAACAACAACAATTCAATTTAGTATAATTTTAGACTTGAATATAGAGTTTCGCGCGCTGTGATTGGTCGAGCGACCAGTGATTATGAGACGATAATCACTTCACTGGTCGAGAGCGGAAGTAAAATCATCATGACGCGGAAGTACTAATAAAACAGTTTTTTATCCTGAATTTCGTCTTCTCTCTGATATTCAAGTCTAAAATTATACTAAAACAATTATTCACCTCAGGCTTAGTGATTATGATGAATATTCACCGATAATCACTTCGCCTTCAGCGAATAATAATTATTGTTAAATATTATAAATCAAAATATCGTTGACGTAAAAAGTCTTAGTTTATACTTTTAATAACAATATTTTTTGATAATAATTGCCACTATTGTATCAATAAGCCTAACTTACTATATTTGTATTTATTTTTCACCAAGTTGTAAAACACGCTGAGATAAAAATTTAATGTGTTTAATAAGAACCATATTACTACGACTATGGTTACCATAAACTTTGTTATGCCTTGGGTTTCCTGTGGTGCCCTAAATCAAGCATTGGCAAACTAGACTGTAGTGCAAGAGTACTTGCATTTTAAATTATATATAAAGTATATATAAAGTATATATTTAAATAATATGTAATTTTGAACTACCGGTATTTAAATTAAATTACGAAGCTGTGAAATGAAATATTTGGAAATAATAATAATTGTGTAATATTTACAGTAACATAAATTACTGTTTTACTAATGGCAACATTACGAGTTAGATTCTATGTTGTGACTGTGATCGATGAAGTGTAGATTGCGACACGGCCACAATGAAGTCATCATGTAAGAAGTGATACTCGTGTTCTTTACAAACAGAGATGTCCATTGGCATTGCAGTGCGACTGCTAGGGTGTCCGCTTTGTGGTATTTGTGATGCTGTTGTTTAGAAAGAAATAGATTGAACCAATAACCAGGCATTAGAGCTTGCAAGTGTGTAGCAAACAGAAATAAACCAACCAGTGCAGTTATGAATGATGTGAGTGCTTTTTGGGTGTTTTCTGGATGTTGCGTTGCCTGTGCAATGGATGCAACATGCCGTTTTCGCTCACGAATGACATACTTTTATACAAATGGAATCCAATGCTTGTGGCAGTTTAAGTTAGGTATTGAATGAAGGCACAAATGACTGCTACTTTGGTCTCACACAAAGCTGTGATCAAATGAGAAAGAAACAGGAACAATAGAGCACATGCTAGCATCATTCATAGTTTAAATCAAATCCATATTTACAAACTTAAAATCCAGAGCAAAGCCATGATGAAAGAAAAACTTGATTATCATGAGTTGGTCAGTTTATGTGCAGGCAAAATTAATAACAAAAAAGACTAGTTAATTTCAAAAAATTTATAGCAAATAACTTATAGCAAAAAAGAAAATTCAAAGAAAAGTTAATAAACATGTTAACTGTCTTTTTTTAGCTGAGCCTCTTCCTTCCTTCCTTCCTTCCTTCCTTCCTTATTTCCTTCCTTCCTTCCTTTTCTTCCCTTTTGCTTCCTTCCTACCTTCGTTATTTCCTTCCTTTCCTTTCTTCCTTCCTTCTTCTCCTTTTTATTTCCTTCCATTCAACTGTACATTCTTCCATCCATCTTTCTGTCCTTCCTTCCTTTCCTTTCTTCTTCCCCTTTTTTTTTCTTCCATTCAACTGTACATCCTTCCATCCATCTTTCTGTCCTTCCTTCCTTTCCTTCCTTCTTCCCCTTTTTATTTCCTTCCATTCAACTGTACATCCTTCCATCCATCTTTCTGTCCTTCCTTCCTTTCCTTTCTTCTTCCCCTTTTTATTTTCTTCCATTCAACTGTACATCCTTCCATCCATCTTTCTATTCTTCCTTGTTTCGTTATTCATGCAGTCAATGAATTAATATGCACAATTAAGAAGCCGCGATTAGCATTGCTTATGTTTATGGTGAAATTCGTGACTCAGTTTAGAAGACAATAAGAAAGTGAGTTGAGATTCTTACAAGTGCACACAAGTGCTTCTAAGAGAAGTTAGTATTGAAAGACATGAAAATAGAAGGCAATAGAATGAAACCTCACAAAATATCAACAAAAATAACAAACAAACAAACAAGCCCAGGAGTGATTCCCTTATATAAAATGGTGGGTATGCTCATATGAAATTTGAAAATGATCGCTAAAGCCGCATCTACACGAACAAGTTTTCCTTGACAAGGAAAACTTGTTTGCGTAGATGACAAAAAATTGTCAATTTTTCCTTGTCAAGGAAAACTTGTTCGTGTAGATGTCAAAAAATTGTCAATTTTTCCTTGTCAAGAAAAACTTGCTCGTGTACATGTAGATGACAAAAAATTGTCAATTTTTCCTTGCCAAGGAAAACTTGTCAAGGAAAACTTGTTCATGTAGATGCGGCTTAAAAGGTACCCGAGTCTTGTCCAGGTGGGCGTGGCAATAAATAACTTTTACCCCTAAAAGGCACCAACTTTAAAGTACTTATCTCGTGTATCTTATTTACTGATAAACACCCTAAAAGGTACTGGCTTAGTCTCTTGTGGTCCTTTTAGATTTGCGACAACCTAAGTGGTACCAAATCGCAGATCTGGACCCCTAAAAGGTACGACGACCATCCCAATCACTTTATATATGGAAGTCTCACTCCCAGGCAAACAAGAATGATTTGCATGATTTTGGTTACCAAGTGTTTGCATTACTGTATGACCACACACAACGAAAGTTTGACAAGTTTGCAATAACAGTGTCCAACAATCATAAACACGCCGAATCATTGGCAAAACTACAACTTAGTTGTTGTGGCTTAGTTTTGTCTTGTGGTCTCACAGTGATGCAAACAATGAGAACACAAACTCAACTCACCTTTCTGGTTTCTCTTGTTTCTGTTCAGCTTCAAGTTTCTTCTGCTCCAGTACTCTAATTTGAACTTTTAGTTCTGCGCAGGATTCTCTCTGTTCATGAATTTCTTGGGAGAGATGCACATTCTTTTTCTAAATTTTTAAAAAGAAATAAGAAAAATAATTAAGAAAAAGTAATGAAAAGTGACAGCAAAAAAAAAATGAAAACATGTTGTGGGAAATTGGAAAGTGGATGGGACAAAAATACCAGCTCCTTCATGTCTCTCTCACACTAAATTTGAAAAAAGTGAAATGTGAGAAATGAATGGGAAAAAAATTGCCTGCTCCAGATTTCATTTCCCTCTCGACAAACTCTAAATAAAATGAAGATAAATAAATGAGTGAAAAAGAACCAACTTCAGACTTTAATTCCCTAAATTTGAGGAAAATGAAATATGAGAAACGAATGGGACAAAAGTGATAGTCACCTTGCTCTCTTAAAAACGTTTTCGCTGATGTTTTATAACAGCGATTGATTGTGAAAACTAGACATCATATCATATAAATTATTATTATTATTATTATTTTATCGATACCTCTAGTTCATCATTTTGTGAAATGAGATCTTGCATCATACTCTCAAGTTCTGTTTCATCAACTGGTTGCCTGTTAACTTTGAGTCAAGGTATATTTCATGATATTGGTACATGTAGATACATACATACATACATATAGTTTATCTTGACACGGTCAAATCATCAGTAACATAACAATATAAGTTGATATACAAATAAAAAATAAAAATACAGTTGAACCTCTGGTTGCCACCACCTATGAGTACCCCCACCCCCTCCCTGAGTACCCCCTCCCCTATCCCTGAGTACAACCTCCCTGAGTACCTATGAGTACCCTCACCCCCTCCCTGAGTACCCCCTCCCCTATCCCTGAGTACAACCTCCCTGAGTACCTATGAGTACCCTCACCCCCTCCCTGAGTACCCCCTCCCCTATCCCTGAGTACAACCTCCCTGAGTACCTATGAGTACCCTCACCCCCTCCCTGAGTACCCCCTCCCCTATCCCTGAGTACAACCTCCCTGAGTACCTATGAGTACCCTCACCCCCTCCCTGAGTACCCCCTCCCCTATCCCTGAGTACAACCTCCCTGAGTACCTATGAGTACCCTCACCCCCTCCCTGAGTACCCCCTCCCCTATCCCTGAGTACAACCTCCCTGAGTACCTATGAGTACCCTCACCCCCTCCCTGAGTACCCCCTCCCCTATCCCTGAGTACAACCTCCCTGAGTACCTATGAGTACCCTCACCCCCTCCCTGAGTACCCCCTCCCCTATCCCTGAGTACAACCTCCCTGAGTACCTATGAGTACCCTCACCCCCTCTCCCGAGTACCCCCTCCCCTATCCCTGAGTACAACCTCCCTGAGTACCTATGAGTACCCTCACCCCCTCCCTGAGTACCCCCTCCCCTATCCCTGAGTACAACCTCCCTGAGTACCTATGAGTACCCTCACCCCCTCCCTGAGTACCCCCTCCCCTATCCCTGAGTACAACCTCCCTGAGTACCTATGAGTACCCTCACCCCCTCCCTGAGTACCCCTCCCCTATCCCTGAGTACAACCTCCGAGTACCTATGAGTACCCTCACCCCCTCCCTGAGTACCTCCTCCCCTATCCCTGAGTACAACCTCCCTGAGTACCCTCACCCCCTCCCTGAGTACCCCCTCCCCTATCCCTGAGTACCCCCTCCCCCTGAGTACAACCTCCCTGAGTACCAATGAGTATCCTCACCCCCCCCTGAGTACCTCCTCCCCTATCCCTGAGTACAACCTCCCTGAGTACCTATGAGTACCCTCACCCCCTCCCTGAGTACCCCCTCCCCTATCCCTGAGTACAACCTCCCTGAGTACCAATGAGTATCCTCACCCCCTCCCTGAGTACCTCCTCCCCTATCCCTGAGTACAACCTCCCTGAGTACCTATGAGTACCCTCACCCCCTCCCTGAGTACCCCTCCCCCTCCCCGAGTACCCCCCTGAACCCCTTACATGGATCTGTTGCAATGAAGAAGTTGCAAAAAGCAGTACACACTGACATTACAAATAATGATGGTGGATACAGTTTCACTTGCAGAAGAGTCAGATGCTGATGCTGTGTCTGTCAGACCTTGCTCAGATTCTTGTTGTTGCAGTACTGAAGCTATCTCCTCCTAGGTAATAAAAAATGCAGTATGACATGGGATCAGGGCCGTACACAGCACAGGAGCAGGGGGAAGGGGGGGCAGTTGCCCCCTAACTCCGACAAAGGACTAACATCTGCAACGTCAGTAAATTGAGTGCTGTTTTACATGGTGTTAAAGTTTCATTCTACACACTTGTTCAGTTCTCTGGTATGTAGACTAAAACACCTGTTACCTGCAGTCTCTTGATTTCGTTCCTTTCATCAGTGATTCGTTGCCTTAGTGCATCACCTATGAATATCAACTCCTACAAATAGATATGTAATTGTTACAATGAATGTACAAGCACAACGTACTGATAACTGTTCTGATTTAACTGTACTTGTCAGTGACGGCAGTGGACATATATTGTTGTACATGTCGAGTGTGTAGTGCTATAACGCCAGGTTTACACTGGCGATGTAAGCATGAGTGCAAGCAAAACTCGGCCAACGCAAGCATAAGCACAAGAGGCCTTATGTCACTGTGAATAATGAAAACTCGGCCAACACAAGCATAAGCACAAGAGGCCTTATATGACACTGTGAATAATGAAAACTTGGCCAACACAATACAAGAGGCCTTATGACACTGTGAATAATGAAAACTCGGCCAACAAGCATAAGCACAAGAGGCCTTATATGACACTGTGAATAATGAAAACTTGGCCAACACAAGCATAAGCACAAGAGGCCTTATGACACTGTGAATAATGAAAACTCGGCCAACGCAAGCATAAGCACAAGAGGCCTTATGACACTGTGAATAATGAAAACTCGGCCAACGCAAGCATAAGCACAAGAGGCCTTATGACACTGTGAATAATGAAAACTCGGCCAACGCAAGCATAAGCACAAGAGGCCTTATGACACTGTGAATAATGAAAACTCGGCCAACGCAAGCATAAGCACAAGAGGCCTTATGACACTGTGAATAATGAAAACTCGGCCAACGCAAGCATAAGCACAAGAGGCCTTATGACACTGTGAATAATGAAAACTCGGCCAACGCAAGCATAAGCACAAGAGGCCTTATGACACTGTGAATAATGAAAACTCGGCCAACGCAAGCATAAGCACAAGCACAAGAGACCTTATGACACTGTGAATAATGAAAACTCGGCCAACGCAAGCACAAGCCAAGAGGCCTTATGTCACTGTGAAAACTGGGCCGATGCAAACAGAAGCACAAGTACATGAGCAAGTATCAAAAATGTCCTATGTTCTTGTGCTTGCGCTAATGCTTGTGCCTATTTTCACATGGCACACTTTCTTTATGCTTAAAGGTGAAAACCTGACATTATTGTAGTTTTACCTCATTTTCCATAATAAGTTCAGCTTCAGAAGCCTCCAGCAGTTTTATGTGTTCTGTAGAAAATGGACAAAATGTTTTTCAAGATGATCTTAAAAACTCAATAGTGGTTTATCAGCAGTTTGTTTACCTTCTTCATCTGTTTCTTTTTCATTATCTTTATCTTTCTTATGCTTGGGTTGTGATGCTTTTTTGGCAACTCGAAGCTGAAAATCAACATTAATTAATTCTTATTACCACCAATTGCAAGACATTATAATATAGAGCATAGAGTCGTCTTTATATGAGTGGGAAACCTATGACACAGAGTTATGTTGACGGTGACAGTACGGAATCATCTATTCAACCAATCACAGTGTGCAAAAACATTGCTCAACCAATCAGAATGCTTGGACATTATATAGAGTATAGAGTCGTTTTTATATGAGTGGGAAACCTATGACACAGAGTTATGGTGACAGTACGGAATCATCTATTCAACCAATCACAGTGTGCAAAAACATTGCTCAACCAATCAGAATGCTTGGACATTATATAGAGCATAGAGTCGTCTTTATATGAGTGGGAAACCTATGACACAGAGTTATGTTGACGGTGACAGTACGGAATCATCTATTCAACCAATCACAGTGTGCAAAAACATTGCTCAACCAATCAGAATGCTTGGACATTATATAGAGTATAGAGTCGTTTTTATATGAGTGGGAAACCTATGACACAGAGTTATGTTGACGGTGACAGTACGGAATCATCTATTCAACCAATCACAGTGTGCAAAAACATTGCTCAACCAATCAGAATGCTTGGACATTATATAGAGTATAGAGTCGTTTTTATATGAGTGGGAAACCTATGACACAGAGTTATGTTGACGGTGACAGTACGGAATCATCTATTCAACCAATCACAGTGTGCAAAAACATTGCTCAACCAATCAGAATGCTTGGACATTATATAGAGTATAGAGTCGTTTTTATATGAGTGGGAAACCTATGACACAGAGTTATGTTGACGGTGACAGTACGGAATCATCTATTCAACCAATCACAGTGTGCAAAAAACATTGCTCAACCAATCAGAATGCTTGGACATTATATAGAGTATAGAGTCGTTCTTATATGAGTGGGAAACCTATGACACAGAGTTATGTTGACGGTGACAGTACGGAATCATCTATTCAACCAATCACAGTGTGCAAAAAACATTGCTCAACCAATCAGAATGCTTGGACATTATATAGAGTATAGAGTCGTTTTTTATATGAGTGGGAAACCTATGACACAGAGTTATGTTGACGGTGACAGTACGGAATCATCTATTCAACCAATCACAGTGTGCAAAAACATTGCTCAACCAATCAGAATGCTTGGACATTATATAGAGTATAGAGTCGTTTTTATATGAGTGGGAAACCTATGACACAGAGTTATGTTGACGGTGACAGTACGGAATCATCTATTCAACCAATCACAGTGTGCAAAAACATTGCTCAACCAATCAGAATGCTTGGACATTATATAGAGTATAGAGTCGTTCTTATATGAGTGGGAAACCTATGACACAGAGTTATGTTGACGGTGACAGTACGGAATCATCTATTCAACCAATCACAGTGTGCAAAAACATTGCTCAACCAATCAGAATGCTTGGACATTATATAGAGTATAGAGTCGTTTTTATATGAGTGGGAAACCTATGACACAGAGTTATGTTGACGGTGACAGTACGGAATCATCTATTCAACCAATCACAGTGTGCAAAAACATTGCTCAACCAATCAGAATGCTTGGACATTATATAGAGTATAGAGTCGTTTTTTATATGAGTGGGAAACCTATGACACAGTGGTGACGGTGACAGTACGGAATCATCTATTCAACCAATCACAGTGCGCAAAAACATTGCTCAACCAATCAGAATGCTTGGACATTATATAGAGTATAGAGTCGTTTTTATATGAGTGGGAAACCTATGACACAGTGGTGACGGTGACAGTACGGAATCATCTATTCAACCAATCACAGTGCGCAAAAACATTGCTCAACCAATCAGAATGCTTGGACATTATATAGAGTATAGAGTCGTTTTTATATGAGTGGGAAACCTATGACACAGTGGTGACGGTGACAGTACGGAATCATCTATTCAACCAATCACAGTGCGCAAAAACATTGCTCAACCAATCAGAATGCTTGGACATTATATAGAGTATAGAGTCGTTTTTTATATGAGTGGGAAACCTATGACACAGTGGTGACGGTGACAGTACGGAATCATCTATTCAACCAATCACAGTGCGCAAAAACATTGCTCAACCAATCAGAATACTAAGACATGGCACAAACGTTTAGTAGGCTACTTGTGGAAAGCTATAAGTCCGACATTTCAATAAAGATTGATTGATTTGATTGATTGATTGGCCACCACACCTCTATCAAACACGAGAAAGAGTGCTTCCTATGATTTCAAAACACCAAGAAGTGGGCTAATTAAAAAAAAACGAGATGAAATGTTATGCTAACTGAGATCTTTTCTCCACGGTAGTGATTTCCTTTGTTTTGTCCTCATGATTAATATTGATGAGTGTGAGAATTCCAAAACAAGTCAGTGTTCTTGCACAACACGTAGAACATACACTGTACCTTTCTTTTCAACTGTGTTACTTTCCTTTGTACTTCCCAAAGCAATTCTTCAGCCTTGAATGAAAGCAAAAATTAATATTGTTTCCCCTTACTTCCCTCTCAAGATACTACCTTAGTTTAGCTTGCAGTCATATGTAAGAAAGTAGGGAAGGCAGGTAGAAAGAGAAAGGAGGAAAGAAAGAAACTAGGAAGAAAGAGAAAGGAGGAATGAGGAAGAAACGAAGGAAAAAAAGAAAGAAAGGAGGGAAGGAAGAAAGGAGGGAAGGAAGAAAGGAGGGAAGGAAGAAAGGAGGGAAGGAAGAAAGGAGGGAAGGAAGAAAGGAGGGAAGGAAGAAAGGAGGGAAGGAAGAAAGGAGGGAAGGAAGGAGGGAAGGAAGAAAGGAGGGAAGGAAGAAAGGAGGGAAGGAAGAAAGGAGGGAAGGAAGAAAGGAGGGAAGGAAGAAAGGAGGGAAGGATGGGAAGGAAGGAAAAAGGAGGAAAGAAAGGAAGGAAGGTGCCATCTTGTTGTACACTTGGGAAGAATCACATGAAACAAAATGGCGGCAGGAGAAATCCTTCACGATTGATATACAACATATGTTGGCTCACTTGGACTCAAACTTTGTCGCTTGACTACAAATCTTGATGAAATGAACAGATGTTTGTTTATTTGGTTGTCTGTCTTACTGGTTGTCTGATACTTACATCATCATCATTTGTGGTACTCTTGACCTTTTCATGTAGCTGTGCCAGTAACTCTTCTTGTTTTGCCAGGGCAGAAGCAATGGCACTGAAATAAGATACTGTGATTGGCTAGTTGAATTTCTCAGTACATGTATATGTGCACACGTCAGATTTTAAACAACAGGCCCTGGTTGTACGAAAGGTGGATTAAGCACTATCTGTTACATAAATCATTCCTTATCCAGTGGATAACTTTATTAGATAACAGCATCAACTTATCCACTAGATAAGGATTTATCCTGTGGATAGCGCTATCCACCTTTCATACAACTGTTGTATATTTCTTGTGTATGTACAGTCATTCTCAAATAGGTTATCCATCAACTAGTACAATCAAAGGGGTGGAAACAAAACAATCAGAATTGGAAACATAACGGCAATAATAATGAAATAAGAATCTAATAAAAACAGACAAGATGGAGGTGATGATATCATAAGTAAATCTTCCTTTGAATTCCATTGAACTGAATGGGATAGATGGAAAGAAAACCTAAGTGATCTCTGATCAAAACCTAAATTCTCCTCTAGGATCCTTGAATTCCAAAGGAGATTATGGATTTTCGTCACAAGTCAGTTAATTGTTCTTGTACGAATCCCTTTTATTATTCTGTCAAATTCTAAAGTCATAACTGTCATCACAATTGAAGGGCTCCCTGCAAGAACAACGTAAATGATCTCTGATCAAAATCTAAATTCTCCTTGAGATTCTTTGAGTTTCAAAGGAGAATTTGGGATTTGATCACAAGTCGTTTACTCCATTCTTGCAGGGACCCCTTCGATTCCATCTAATTGCAAGATTTCTATAATTTTATGACGTAAGGTAAGATACTCAGGTAACGTACTCAGGACTGCTTGGTAGATCAGCCTCTACTTCTTCAACTCTAAAGGTAAGTGGGCCTGTGTACCTTGAAAGATAATCAGCAAAAACAAAAACATTTAGGATTTTATGATTGCATTGGCCTACATGCTGAAATAGTTCAGTTGAACAGCATGTTGTAGTGTGTGTAGTGTTTGAGTGACTTAAAGGAGCACTCTCACAGATAATGCATTGCGCGCCTTGAACCCCTCAGTGCCATTTTCGTATGATACGAAAATGGCGGATTTCTACTTACCACACGAGAAGGAAGAGTTTATCTGGAGAACTCCGGACTTGCCATTGTGATTTTGCTGATCCGTATCGGAATTCGAAAGGCGAACTTTTCACGTGTACTTTTCACGTGCGTTCTATTCAAATCTAAGTAGTATCCCGTATGTAAACAATAACACGGCGCGCAATGCATTACCTGTGAGAGTGCTCCTTTAAGGACAATCGCGGGCAAAAAAAAATTCCATGTTTTTTTCCTGATACTTCGTATGGTGAAATAAGATCATTATAGAAGCTAAATGAGCAAATAAAAAATGGGGGTCACCAACTTCGCTATGGAGCCAGATTGCTTCAAAGTATACCCTTTTTCTGAACGAAAATTACGTGTGTAAATCCACGGAAAGTCGAGAATGGCAGGTATTTTTTTGCAGAAAAACTAAACGGATTGCTAAAATTTTCTTCAAATGGCTATCTAAGAGTTTTTAGAATTTCCACATGACTCCGCCCATATAATAATCTGTAAAGTTACATAAAATAAACCTTACATGTTAAGTAGAGTGTCTGGAAATAGTTCTGCGACATTGGAAAGAAATACGAACAACACGCCATGGTTGATACTCATCGTTGGGCTTAATACTATGCCAATGTTTTGAATACTCATCTTGTTTTCAGAGCCCTAAACAGAACAACAACAACAACAAACACTTAGCCACTTGCGATGATACAGGATTCGTACCACATGTACAAGTTGCAACGTTCTTTTGGGTGGTCATGTAATAATTGCAGGGGCGTAGACAGGATTTTCCATTGGGGGGGTCACACTCCATATCGTTCACCACCAAATCCCCCCCCCCCCTCCCCAAACATATAAATTTAAAGAGTAGACCCAGAGAGGGGGGGGGGGGGGGGGGGGGGGGCACCATGTGACCTCCCCCTGCCTACGTCCCTGAATTGAAGGGCTCCCTGCAAGAATGGAGTAAGTGACTTGTGATCAAAACCCAAATTCTCCTTTGAAATTCAAAGAATCTTGAGGAGAATTTAGATTTTGATCACAAGTCACTTACTCCATTCTTGCAGGGAGCCCTTCAATTGTAAACCCTGCGAGCAGAGGTTCCTTTTCGTCTTTCTATGTTCACTGAGTCTTTTGCTTTTGCAAGGTAAAAGCCAAAACAAAAAGCCATTCAGCAAAAGTAAAAGACTCAGTGAACATAGAAA
>JAUJYZ010001198.1:240000-335000 GCA_033675265.1 Actinostola sp. cb2023 | reverse complement strand
TTCACTGCAATGTTTACTCAACAATGTTCTTCTTCAAAACTAAGCCAAGGCAGTTCGTTGAAGAAAGAGTTTTATCTTTGTTGTGATGTGAACTGATTTCTCGGCTTTCATCAAGCCTCTCCTCATCATACAGTTGCAATGGATTCGTTGCAATTATTGCGATGTTTTTACTGGGTGTTACAGCTAATCGATTATAAATGAAGTACATTTGTATTTCAATCGAATTAAGAAATGACAGTTATTTATTTTAATGTCATACTGCACATTAGCCTGCATATTTGTCATCTTTCCCCCTCTCCCTCGATCCCCTTAGAGAGCTTGGCTACGCAGGCTAACAGCACATTAGAATACATGTATTAAACATTGTGACCACTTTGTCCCTAGACTTCAACACAGCAGCCCACAAAGGCAAGCAAATTCTTCCAGGCGGAAGCAAAACCAAGTCTTCAATACAAGATGGCTACTTTGATAAGAAGTTTAATCGCATCATGGAGCATGAGGCTTTCTCTGACCCCGTCAAAAGAAGAAGACAAGAACGATTAAAGGCTGCAAAACAGAACATTGGAAAAGCTTTTGTTCCAAGCAATGGCGATAAGCTGCCGTAAGAGCTTTATACATCACTGAATAGGGAACTTACACTATAAAGAGGTCATGTGACTCCACTCCCTTAAATCACGCAGCAGTGTCAAAATGAACTCCAGAAATGAAAAGAGAAAATTGATATTGGTAAAAAGGCGAATTTTCAGCTCATGTTAGGCATACTCATTTCTGGAGTTCAGTTTGACTCTGCTGCTTTATTTAAGGGTGGTGGGCAGGGACCGCGGTACACCCTTCAAAGTGGGGGGGGGGGGGGGGGGGGGGGGGGGGGGGGGATACTAGTAGACTAGTATAAATCAGATAACAACGTATTGTGACAATTAACCTTTTTGGCTAAAAGTGGGAGACCAAAATCCCATACTCCCCCCCACCCCCTACCCGCGGTCCATGGTGGGGTCATGTGACCTCTTAGTGCAAGTCCCTTATTGATTCTCAATGTTCTAGATAAACAGGGGGAGAGAGAGAGGTTAACTGGGGGGCGGGGTGGTTGAGAATTAGCTCTTACCAAAATATTGAAGTTTTCCTGTGTGTTCTTTAGTTCTGGTGCAGGAAACCATTACGGTACCTTTGCCGGTCCAGTCTCAGCATTCAGTCCCCTGGGCAAGGGTAAGAAACCCCATGAGTCACCTGGAAAGAATTTCTTAACCAATCCACCTAAACAAGGCACAGGCTATGGATATTTACATGTGACGATTGGCAATTCACACAAATACATGTCAGATGGATATGATAGAGCTAAAGAACAAAGAAAGGTAAATTATGATGAGTGTTTTAGGATCGAAAACTCAATTCTCCTATAGACTCTTTGAATCCCAAAGGAGAATTTGGATTCTGATCACAAGTTTGCCTGCAAAGCATGAATTCCTAGCTGGGACGGGAAAGGAATAGAGGAATGGGACAAGGACAAAAAGAGGAAGGTGGTGGTGTCCTCGTTACATTCCTATTTCTTCTGAGTGAACCAAAGATCGGAACACAGCTTTGTAGGCTATTCACAAGTCCCTTGCTTGTATTGTTCTTGCATGGACCCCTTCATGTGCAAGTAAAGAATGACACAATGTTTCTAACCATTATAGGCTGATATGGAAAGGAGTATCAAGAACAGGAAGGGTGCTGCCTTCAAACTCAACCTTCATCCTAAAGACTTTTTTGATGGAAACCCATACAAGTCAGATACAGGTAACAACCCACATAGCCCACTCTCAGGAGGACTGGGGAAAGGTGGAGAAGAGAGGAGGCCTGGGTACAGATAGTCCAACTATTTCTGGATGGGCTTCCTGTGGTTTTAAAGATAATCTTGGGATCAGCTCTCCCTCATTAGAACTTGCAGAATGGCCTACATATGCATACAGCTGTATATTGTACACTAAGTGTACATTGTAATGATATAATGCTGACTATACCCCCCAGGGGGGGTACTCAGGGGTATCAGTGACGGGGAGGTGCGAATGAGGCCAAACATTTTGAACCCAAAAAAAGTCCATTACACGAAAACAAGACCCAAAATAAGTCCAACGGCCCAAAATCGTAACCCAAAAACAGTCCAATATTTCTCCGCATAAAATCGAGAACGGTAGGATATCATTTTTATCAACCCCAAAAAAAGTCCTTGACAAAATCTTTATATCAAAAAAAGGCCACCAGAAAAATGAAAACCCAAAAAAAGTCCCAAGCCGCGAATTTCAAACCCAAAAAAAGCCTTCGCACCTCCCCGTCACTGATACCCCTGAGTACCCCCCCTGGGCTATACCCCCTTGCATCGTTACTGTATAATTAAATAATGCCTTTATTTCAAGAGGGTAGCACAAAAGTGTGAACACACTAATAAACTTGTGGCCCTCAAACTACATATAAAAACATACAATATAAAATATATTCTAATAATAAATGATTCAATGCTGTCATGTTATTTTTTTTTTTTATTAACAGGTCTCCCACCTCTCAAAGACTTAAGAAAACCAATACCAGATTTCAAACCCTTCAAGCAGAGTTCACCTGCAAAGGAGGTAAAGTTTGTACTGATTGGTTGAGATTATTATATATAATTAATGTAATATGCTCTGATTGGTCAATATTTTTACATGTTAATACTCCAGTTTCGCGTTGTTTAGAGATGACCGCTGTCCTTGACAAAAGACGCATTTGTACAGGGTTATCCACGATTTAGAAAACAGTCCGTGGAATTCAAAAATGTTTCTATTGTTTCATGCCAACATTTTTTCGTGTTCTTGTTGATATTTGTGAATAATTTACACTGACTCGAGGCTAACCCTGTATAAATGCGTCTGATGTCAATAAGTACAGCGGTTTTACAACGGGAATCTGTGAACGCGAAAAGGGACTATGGAAGCCTTGTCACAACCACTGAATCAAGAACCATCTGGCTACTTCAACTTTGATTGAAATTGCTGCAGGAGTGCTTGCTTAAACCAGAAATCATTTCTGAATCTGCCATACATGTAGATTCAATGATGTAAATTTACTTGGTTTTACTGTGTGTTAGACTGGTGGCTGCAAAGCTGGGTGCTTTGATATCTACCCTTCGCACTCAGCGGATCCCTACATGGTAAAGAAGAAGAAAAGTGATACTGCAGAGAGAGTACGCATATTCCGACCTTCGCCAGGACCTAAGTCTACACCCATGAGGTCTATTGTTAACCAGAATGTCGAAAGGTATGGCCTATAAAGTATATAATATACAGCATACATAAACCCTGTACATTTAATAGACATATAACTGTAGTCGTTTTAATTCTTTCTGCACAAATAGCTGAATAGTGCAGGCCTGTAGCAAGTATGAAGTGAGCCAAGGCAGTTGCCTCGGTAAAATATCACTGATTTTTTTAAACTGAATTGACAAAAAAGCCCGACTGTCCTCAATGTGCAGCTAAAGAAATTTCGGCTGCACCAGCCAAAGTGCCTCGGAACAGATTTTGGTCTGCCCGTGCTGGTTCACTACAATAAATTTCGGCTAATCGGTGTAAGAACCTTACATACAAACACTAAGACTACTGTATCGCTAATTTTCAAAATAACCACAATAATTCATAGAGATATGGATTTATCAATCCAGTACTACCGTAGTACTGCAAAGGGTTTAGAGATCTTTAGAACTTAGAATGAAGTGAGTTGATACATGCAGTGAAGAGAAAAAAGCAATTACGTCAGACGTCAGTTGTGAGGTTTTTACACCGAGGTACAGTAAATTGACCGACCCGGTTTATACGGACACCCGGTTAATACGGACACTGTGTCTCGTCCCGATGTGTCCGTATTAACTGGGTTCCACTGTAGCTCTATTTGAAACACTGTGTTAATATTATTATTAATGATAATATCAGTGAAATGACACTGACTCGATTATCTCGAACCCCGGCAATCTCGAACTAATTTTCCTTTCCCTTCAGAGTTCGAGATAGCAGGGTTCTACTGTACATGTAGATTTTTAACTCTATTTTTAACACTTAGGATTAGGTTTAAGATTTAAGTATATATATTTTTGGATTATGATTACGTTTATTTTAGTTGTATCAGTTGTAAAGTGCTTTGTAAGTTGTCCATGTAAAAGCGCTATATAAATAAAGTTATTATTATTATTATTACATGTAAACCTTAAATTTATTTTTGCTTTTGCAGGAGAATCAACAGACTGAACTTCAAACAGCCCATCGCCACATCACTTTAGAGTCATAATTGTGATATATTTTACTCCAATATTATAGTGTGAAATGCTCCACGATATATGAGCTAGAGAATAAATTAAATTTGCTTGGATAAAGAACTTTTAAAACTGAAGTTTGAGCAGAAAGGAATGTACATGTATCACAACAATAATAATATTATTATTTCAAATAAAAATGTTGTAATTTTGCCCGTGTGTTGGTTATAGTTATGGAAAACCATGAAAAGTTCCCGAGTGGTTTTGATGGTACAGGCATCAATTTGAATATTTAATAAGTTCTGTAGGTTAACTTCAGTGTTTTGTAGGTGCAGCAGTTCTTGACTTTGAGTTACCAAAATTAGAATGTGAAGTAATCCATGGCTTAAGTGGGGAATGATCCTGTGGTTACTCAGGGTTCGTACTACTAGGAGATTATAAAATTCCACGACTTTTCCAGGAATTCCAGGAGCAGTGCGAACCCTGTTACTGTAGTCCAACGATCTTTAACCCCACATTTGCCTCATTCTTTGAGGAGTATAGTCAACTGATCCCTCACTTTTGACATTATTATATGATTATTATAATATTTGTACACAATTACAGATGGTCTATATGGCTTGATATCACTAGACGTCATTTCCGGTCATGTCTGTGAGGAATTTTTATCGGTTAAATTTCACCTTAAGTTTTCAGTCTGCACAAAGCTAAAGAATGAGATTCCAGGACTGCTGATTGATTTCAAGTGGTCTTCTATTTGTATATTATTGCCAAAAGACCTTTCCTACATTCACTTCAATGACCATGAACGATGGCTTCGGGTCAAGATTGGGGTAAACAGTATATCTCTGGTGCTATTGTTTGTAGGCATTGGAGCAGAATACAGTAAATGTATGACAATTGCTACCCCAGTCTCAACCTGGTGTTATTGTTGGTGGTCATTGGAACAGAATGTGGGAACTGTGGATGTTATTGCCTGAGATATCTGCTGTGTCAGACTTTCTTGTTCTTTTTGTGTGCATGTTATTCCACCACTAACACAGAACATCTGATCATTCCCAGTTGATGTTCTTGCATCTCATTTTACTCTTGTTTTATTTTAAACCACTGAATGGCTCTAGTCCAGTGGATGAAGTTAAGTACTTGAGCGCGAGTTTGTTCCCCATATGATGTCTGGCTAAAGTGGTATAGACCAAAGGAAATGACAAAAACTGATGCTAATATTAGATAGATGTCTGTCTCTTTTGTAGAAACACTGCGCACAGGCCCAATGTAGTCCTCTTGAGTAACATTTATAGACATATTTCCTTCAAGACCTGAAAAGAATTGATTCAAAGGAATTTAAAATAGACTTAATACTACACAATGGTAAAACAAAAGAATCAGGGGTTTTATTAGAATCTGGCAACTGGTGAACTCCAGTGGCTACTCTTAAAATCAATGTCTGCCATTATGTCATTAGTGTCAGCGGTCGCTCCTGACCATGCAGGCGCCCTGGGCCACCATATTGTTTTCTCTCCATGTGCTTACTTGAATAAACCTGGTTTGAACAGCCATGTTCTTCTGTACAGTGGAGTCTATAGAGTCATTTTCATATAAGTAGGAAACCTATGGCATGGAGATATGGTCACAGTATGGAATCAAAGACATCTATTCAACCAATCACAGTGCGCAAAATCAATGCTCAACCAATCAGAATGCTTGGACATGGCACAGTCACTGCATGGCACGAACTGTACCGTAACTACTTAATCCCACTCATATGAAAACAACTCTATTGTACATAATGACAATATTTCCCAGCATATCAATAAGAGGACTATTAATGTTATCAATAATGTTATTGTACCTGTATAGTTTTTCACAAACACTCTCAGATCATCTAATGTCTTGGAATGATTGAACTTCAACACTGGTTTCCCAGCATGGAAGATCAGAATGGTTGGCACGGCAACTACTCCAAACCTTGCATTCATGCTGGAAAGTTAAAAAGCTCTTGAAATCAAACTCACTTTTAAAACTTGACTTATGCCGTGTTTACACTTGAGTGCTTTACCGAAGGTACAAATCAGAAAACTATTGTTTCTTCAGCAGCTAACCTTAGTTTTCTGATTTGTAGCATGGTAAAGTCTTAACTGTAACATGGTATTATCTGAAACACATCTTTGGTAATATCCCCTAATATCCGGTGGTAAAAAAACAACTCACCAATCAGAATTCTTCATTTGCAAGTGAACAACTGTCACATGCTACCCTCATTAAATAAAGTTTATTATTATTATTACAGCGTTCTTTCAAAATAACTATGAAACACTGGCAGGAATGTCTTTCCCTTCTCTTCTCTCTGCCCTTTTTTCCTTTCTGTTCTCATCCCATCCCCTTCTGTTTAGAAACGTCTGTTTTGAAGTCTATTGATAATATAAAACATTGATAATATTTTCTGAGATTCTTCTCTACAGACTACAGAACTATGAGTGACGTACCTGCTGTATTTATAGGCGTCTATGGCTAAAATAGGCGTATTATTGTATGCCCTTCCAAATGCATTAAACTGTGGCGCAATGCTTGCTGAAAACGGGCAGAACTGAGCATAAAACATCACCACTGCACAGCCGTCACTGGCATTATTCGATGAATTAATCCATTTTAACAACGTTGAATCATTCACAAGCAAAACTTTGCGAGAATGTTCATCGTCCAGATTCCTTCCCTCGCAATGCCATTTGGGACGTTTTGAAGTGGATGACTCATTGAGACTCGTTGAATTCGTCCCGTTTAGACTACCAACGTTGGTTGTATTCGCAGCAGCGAGTTTTTGTTGTTCAATGTTCTTTAAGTGAGACATATATCTCTGATAGATCGAAGTATTTACATCGTTTTTTCCCAATATTCGTACGCTAACTTTGGGTTTCACTGGGAAGAGAAATGCAAAGGAAACGTTGAAATTGTCGTAGAAACTGATAACAAGTTAAATAAACTACTACTCTGTGTGTAACTTACGTTCGGTATAGTCTACATCTTCTTCTGAGGCAATTGTGCAACGAAATATAAAAGTTATTGTGAAAACCCAAAAAATCTTCCACTTCCAGTTCGCCATCTTTGTTTTCCTTCTAATACAGACAGCGCATGCTCTTTACTTATTGCGCTGGTTGAATTGCAGGCTCACGACTTCCGTGACGGCACAGGGAGCCCAACATTTATAGTAAAAGAGGGAACAACAGAGAAATAAAGGAAAATCAAGGAAAAATCCCCCTCATTCTCTTCTCAAAAGTTTGAAAACATTCAGCACAATTGTTCGACAAAAATAAATAGCTTTTGTTTCGTTTTTTTTAGTAGTTTAGTCGTCCTTTTACGTAAGTCGATTCGACGTGAAATGCACTGCACTGCATCCCCTAAGCCATAACTTCAGATATCCTCTATTAGACCATTGCTCCATCTAGTCACTCGCTATCGTTTTAAAATCCTAATGCTCGACCAGATTAATTGCAACGGCGAAAACCGTATTTAAAATTTTGAAATCCTTGCATAGATATATTATTGGGGTTCCTGTGCTTTGCCTTGTCAAAATATACCTCAAAGACAAATCCAATAACAATGAAAACAATAAAACTATATGGAGAGGACAAGAGATAAGATAGAAAATAAAACACGTTAAAAAGATTGAAGGGGAAAAACAGAAAAAACAGATTGACTCTTGTGAGACTCGAACTCCTCCTGTCCTTTGGTTTTGGCAGGAGCCCATTACTGGTTTTGGTCACCATCCCACCCCTCACGTATCAAAGAAAAGACGAAAAAGAAATCTCAAAACTTTCTTATTTCAAAATACCTCAAAGACAAATCCAATGAAAATAAAAACTGTAAAACTATAAGGAAAGAACAAGAGATAAGATAGAAAATAAAACGCGTTAAAAAAGAAGGAAAAAAAAAACACAGAAAAAAAGATCGACTCTTGTGAGACTCGAACTCCTGACCTTTGGCTCCTTGGTGATGGTCACCATCCCACCCCTCCCGTATCAAAGGAAAGACGAAAAAGAAATCTCGAAAAAAGAAAAAGAAAATAGAAATAATGGGACGATTCTCCCGAGACATTCTAAGAAGCGGAGACATCGAATCGACTTACGTAAAGGGTGAAGATTTCGGCCCCGCCCGCGCTATCCCGGTGCTACATAAAACTAGGTCCTAGCCAAAAGGCCAGTGAGGGAGGGGATATCCGGCCCCTAAGCCATAACTTCAGATAAACCCTATTAGACCATTGCTCCATCTAGTCACTCATTTTATATTAAGGTGCGATTTTTGTAGTCTATTCGGCGATGCTTCATTGATATGCTAATCTAGTGTAATAGTCCTTAGGGACGTCACGTGAATAAAACCCCAGCCTGCGGGGGCAGTCTTAAAATAAATACATAGATGCATATATTAAGAGACCGGGCCAAAATAAATACACGAGGAAAGAACCGTGTAGCTTTATTCAGTCGATCGAGTATTGATTACAGAGAAGTGGTTGAACGCTTATCAATGTACATCTTTCTCAGTTGTTTCCTTCTCTCTTGCTCGTTGCTTCTGCTGTGTTTTATTCTCTGGCTTTGGTTATAATTGTCAAGTTATTCAAAGAAAACTTGATCATCATCTACACGTACGAGCAAGAAAACCTTGTCAGAATAGAAAATTGTCCAAGAAAACTTGCGGACCGTCTACACTATCAACGAAACTTGTCAAAGATACTTGTCAAGGAAAACTTGCTCGTGTAGACGCGGCTTTAAAGTCTAGCTGCGATCGCGGCTTCTAATCGGGACAGAACTGTGGTTTTATACTCGTATTCTCGTACTTGTTTGAATGATCCTAGATGTAATCAGAACTTACGGTCAAGCTATCGTTTTCCAATCCTAATGCCCGACCAGATTGCAACGGCGAAAACCGTATTTAAAGATTTATTTTCAATTTTTGAAATCTTTGCATAGATATATTATTGGGATTCCTGTGCATTGCCTTGTCAAAATCAAAACTTTCTTATTTCAAAATACCTCAAAGACAAATCCAATGAAAATAAAAACTGTAAAACTATAAGGAAACGGAACAAGAGATAAGATAGAAAATAAAACGCGTTAAAAAAGAAGGGAAAAAAACATAGAAAAAAAGATCGACTCGATCTTGTGAGACTCGAACTCCTGACCTTTGGCTCCTTGGTTTTGGTCACCATCCCACCCCGCCCGTATCAAAGGAAAGACGAAAAAGAAATCTCGAAAAAAGAAAAAGAAAATAGAAATAATGGGACGATTCTCCCGAGACATTCTAAGAAGCTGAGACATCGAATCGACTTACGTAAAGGGTGAAGATTTCGGCCCCGCCTGCCAGGGGCGGATCCAGGCTTTTTTTAAACAGGGGGTTGTCTTATCTGAGCGGCGAAGCCGCGAACTACTAGGGGGGTGTGGGGGCATGCCCCCCCAGAAAATGTTGAAATCTACAAGCTCTGAAATGCAATTTTTAGAGATCTGGAGTTGTTTTTACAGTAACACAACAAAAATCAATGTTCAGTAAAATTGTGAGTTTATTGGACATCCAACAAAGATGCTTGGAATGAGTCTTCCTGGGTGAGCTTAGTGTGTAAAACTAAGTTTCGAAAAGCGAAGACATATAAAAAGCACCTTCAAGTTAGTAAACAATTTCAGTTCGTACATTCTCAGCGCTGTGCACGTGTTCCACTTGTGACGTCACATCACGTGACTTTACAAAAACAACCCGAACATTCGAATCACTTTTTCGCGGATTTTTTCGAGTTAGAGATAACTTTTGGCAACATTTTCTCGATTTCAACAACAAGTACAGTCTTTAAATTTGTTTTGGGGTTTTTTCCGGATTTGTTAAATCATTTTCAAAAAAAAATCATATTTACGTGAGACCTTGCCTTGAACTTTTGCCGCTAAAAAAGGCAGGTTCTTTCAGTTATCAGTCAAACCGCCCTCGAAGTTGAACGGTCGTGCAAATAGTATGAATTATGTACATATTTATTCTTACGAGGGAGAGAGCTGAAAGGCAAGAGGGACCTACGGACAGACATACTGACATATACAAGTATTTAAAAAATATCCATAGGGGGGGTTGCAACCCCCAGAACCCTCCCCCTGGATCCGCCCCTGCCTGCGCTATCCCGGTGCTACATAAAACTAGGTCAATTCAATTCAACTCAACTTTTTATTCACACATATAAAGAAAAGGCCAATGAGGGAGGGATAAATGGTGGTTGTAATCCTGTCCCATAACTTAGTATCTGATGCTTCAATCATATCGTTTACTGAATGTGTTTTGAGACAGTATAACCCCAGACTGGTTGACTTATAAACGACACAAGCTTCAAGATCGCAAGCGAAAGCACAAGTATTAAGATACATACAGTTCATCCATTCAATTTGCTTGTACCCTTTCAATTTATAAATAAAGTCATCCAAGTTTAGCGGAGTGCCTCTCGGTCTAGTTTTATATAAGGTTAACTTATAAATACAAATGATAAAATCGCATTAAAAAATAAAAAGGTTACTTCACATTTAAGAAAATGGGAAAAATTAATGGTTTCCCTGAGGTGAATGATCTCAGGCAAATTCTTAATTTCTCAATGTTAACGTCTTAGTTTCAAGCGTTACACAATACTATAACTATGTACATATTTAGTTAAAGTATCGCTTTGTCAGCTACAGCGCGGCTATTGTTTGTTTGTTCTGTTGGTGTTATGTTAGAAAATTATAAAATAAGAGACAAAAGGGACATGTAACTGTGTGTAATAAGTATATATATGTCAATGTAATTAGATTGTCTACAATTGAAATAAAAATTGAAAAAAAAAAAAAAGAAAAAAAAGAAACATACATACAGTTAAGGACTAGCGATTGCAACACTGCGTGCAAAATTGCTGGTGCTGGCGTGTGTCCACCTCTGCAATTGTTGTGGCCAAGTTTCATATTGAAGTACAGTGCGACTCTACTTCTGCAACATTGCGGGCAATAAACTACAAATAACAAGAAGGGCATACGCTGCAGAAATTGTGAAGATTCCCGCGCAAGTGAGAATCAATTAACGCCACGTGTTTTGTACTTCGTCCTCGCGAATATCCCATTCTGTTAATCATATCACGTGAGATCTCAGTCACTCTTGAATGATATCATTTAATTTTACCAGAGATTCTAGTATTTCAGGATGTAAAGCATCATCATTGTTATCATGCAAACAACGACCAACTGTTGTCGTCATTCTTGGGTTTGATATCGACTGAAATCAGGGTGTAGAGTGCGAACTCCTCATGCCTGATGACTTCATACTTAAGAGAATTGAGTCCATCCTGTTTGAGGTGGTTATGACTTTCTCTAAGCATTCTGTGCCTGAAATACGAAGAGGAACACAGAAAGTAATCAAGAAAAATTCTACCATTTTTTGGACAAAATACAGTGTTTCGTATATAAAATATCCCCAAAACGTCAAGCAGTACGTGTATACTAATAGAGACGTGGACAGATCTCGGCCAAAAATGGATAACAGAGAATTAACATAATCATATGATTTCAGGGCTCCCAGTGATAACAGTGTCCTTCGGGATACTGAAGGGATTATATATTTTTTCTTTCTCATTCTTAGTTTTAGATTTTTTGAATTGTATATATGTAAAGCGCATTTGGGCATTCTGGAGAGTGCGCTATATAGATATTAAATTATTATTATTATTATTATTACCCTGGGATTAAATAAAGGTTATTACTTACTATTTCTTTAGAAATGGATGCCAACTGGTTCTTACCTTTCTGGGTTTCCAGTACTCTTTCTATGTCTTATCATAGTGTAGCGACCAATCTGTTGAGCTGGCCGAGTAAGGCCTAGGGACTTCTCTTCAATTACTCTACATTTCGGTTGAATAAAGTAATAATATTAGACGTCACGACTAAAGGCCATCCATCACTGTGATCGTTACCATCATATACATAACTACACATCATCATCATTAGTATCATCACCATTATCATCATCCTCATCATTATTATTGTCATTTAATAATAATAATATTATGATATTTTATGATATAGGCTAATTAATATATAACTCTTACGACAAAAAAAATGAAACGTTTTCGTCCAAGGTCATCATCAGAATGATTGATGGGCGAGACACTTAGAGGATTTTAAGTTATTCCCTTGGGGAACAGTTTAGTGATGAAATGTACCACCAATTGCAGCAAGCAGGTCCATCAAGAGTTCCAGACTTCCGGTACGCGCGCAATGCATTGTGAGATTATTACAAAGGAAAAGTGAGCACCAAGTGAGCAAAAGCATAGCTTGGGCTCCCTGTGTCTAGAATTGGTGCTCACTTTTCCTTTGTAATAATATACATGAAAAAAATACTCGATTCTGATTGGCTTAGAGTAGTGCAGTTGAAAAGTAATTTGCACTGCAGTGCAAATTACCTTTAATATGCACTGCAGTGCAAATTACTTTTTTTTTCATGAATATTATTAATTGGTAATCATACGATTTCTCGTTCAATTTGGAATAATTTGCACTCGTGTGTTTTTCAAAGAGCTCAAATTGCACTCGCCCTACGGGCTCGTGCAATTTTGATACTCTTTGAAAAGCACACTCGTGCAAATTATTTCCAAATTGAACTCGAAACCGTATGATTACCTCTACTAATAATCTCATAATGCATTGCGTGCGTACCGAATTGAAAGTCTGGAACTCTTGATGCTTGTATATCATTCAAAGGCGTGTCTTACCGAACATAGAGATCATCATCTTCACCTCCCCAGCCCCAGTATCGATTAGGAAATCCATTGACCGTACGGAAATGCTCGGGCCAAAATGCTTCTACTCCACCAAATATCTTCTTATATCCCAATCTGAGTAATTTGAAGCAAGCGAAAATTATTAGGATTATTGTGAGCGAGCCAGGCAGACGGCCAGTCACCGGACAGACAGACACAACAGGCATAAATCTCATCAAGACAGACAGACAGACAGACAGACAATTAAACAGACAGACAGACAGACAGATTGATGAAACAGACAGACAGACAGACAGACAGACAGACAGACAGACAGACAGACAGACAGACAGACAGACAGACAGACAGACAGACAGACAGACAGACAGACAGACAGACAGACAGACAGACAGACAGACAGACAGACAGACAGACAGACAGACAGACAGACAGACAGACAGACAGACAGACAGACAGACAGACAGACAGACAGACAGACAGACAGACAGACAGACAGACAGACAGACAGACAGACAGACAGACAGACAGACAGACAGACAGACAGACAGACAGACAGACAGACAGACAGACAGACAGACAGACAGACAGACAGACAGACAGACAGACAGACAGACAGACAGACAGACAGACAGACAGACAGACAGACAGACAGACAGACAGACAGACAGACAGACAGACAGACAGACAGACAGACAGACAAATTCAGAATGAACGAATGAACTTTAGACAGACAGACAAACAGACACACAACAGACGGTTATAAAGAAAGATAGACAGAAAGTCTACAGAAGGACAGACAGACACCCAATCACCAAAGAAAGGTACCGCGTTAATATATACGGCTCTCTGGAAGAGCATTAATTATATGAAGAGATTCCGTATTCAAATATAGATTGTCATCATCATCATCATCATCATCGTCATCATCATCATCGTCGTCGTCGTCGTCATCATCATCATCATCATCATCATCATCATCATCATCATATCATCATCATCATCGTCGTCGTCATCATCATCATCATCGTCATCGTCATCGTCATCATCATCATCATCATATCATCAACATCATAATAGCATACTTGTATTTCATAGTGTCCACTGCAGTAGACATATGTCTCGGCGATGATGGGCAGCTGTAGTCATTCCTGTCGTCTTCAGGAAGCAAGTCTACATCATGGAAGATCACGCAGTAGTAGTTCTCTCGCTTGATCGCTTCCTCAAACCCGATATTCATTAGCATTCCACGATTGAAGGCGTATTGGGGTGACTGTCGTAGAACAAAATGATACAACTATCTGATGAATTACAAGACTCAGTCAGAAAACTGTTGGCCTTGAAATCAAGACTGATTCATGTTTGTTGGTAATTCAGTCCCGGGGGCGGGGGAGAGTCGGGGGGTGGGGGGGGGGGGGGGGGGGGGGGGGGACTCCCAGGACCACAAGAGACTAAACCGGTACATTTTAGGGTGTTAGTCAATAAATAAGATACCGGCCGAGATAAGATATAATGACAGTTGTAGGTTTTCTTTAGTCAGATTTTGGCACTTAGCACTGATCGATAAATTTGTTGGTACCTTTTAGGGGTAAAAATTATTTGTTGCCACGCCCACCTGGACAAGACTCAGGTACCTTTTAGAGGTCATTTTCGAAATTTCGTATGAGCATCCCAACCACTTTATATATGGGTGTCCATATTATTTAGTCCATATGATTTATTGACTGATTAAGAGCAAGCCGGACTGATTGATTAGTTGATTGATTGATTATTAATTGAATGATTTATCGATTAATTAATTGATTCCTACCTGTTCAACGATGTAAATTTTGTAGTCAAGCAGCTGCCATCTTAGAAAACGATGGATATGTCGCAGGAACATCGCGAGATGCGATTGTCGGTCTCTATAAGGTACAACAATGGCGACCTAAATGAACAAATGAAGAGAAGAAAAGTGATGAGCAACATATAATAAAATGAACAACAATTAAATTGAACTCGTTTTATATAACCGTGAATGACTTCAGATACCCTGCGAGCAGAGGTTTTTTTCTACTCGCCCCGCAGGAAGCGACGAGAAAACGGCGAGTGGAAAAAAACCTCTGCTCGCAGGGTAGGCAAACCCGCCATTCATTGACAGTTTATACTATAAATAGCTTGGAATTGTCCAAAACCGGCAGGGAAATTCGCTAACATTGTAACATTTTCATGCAGCTCAGACTGAACTGCTCATGAGCATCCTCATGAGCTATCTATATAGAGTCCCCGTATTTTGAGACAATGAATTCCATATACCAACCTTGGTTGCAAGACATTTAGATGGCTTCCAACTTCCTCCTTTGCTCACAAATGGTAACTCCTTTTCAACCTGCTTCATGGGAAATGATTTCCGCCTTTCGAGCGCTACTGGACCGACTATAAAAGGTGTGGAAAGCCGATCAAACTGAGCGATTATTAAATTGCAACTGCCAAACAAGATTTAATTCATTTCTTGAAGACATACAAACCTCGCTTTAGTCGAACGCAAGCCAGTGAAGGGTCCGACAACTTGTTTTTATTCTCAAATTGATCAATTACTTTCATCAACTTCGCAAGGTCGTTTTTCCGTGTTTTGACAATTTGCAGAACCGTCAGCGGAGGCAACGGTGGTTCTTCCGTTTCACGTAAACTTAATTCCTCACCATTGTTCTTCTTGCTTTTGAAGTTAAAAAGAAAAGAATTCATTTTGAGGCGAATGTCGTCTGAATGTTCTTCCTCGACATCCTCATTCGAGATTCTCGGCTTTCTCGTTGTAAAGACAGTGTCTTTTGTTGTAGAAGGATTCTTAGTCTCTTCACTTTCCTTGTTTTCGCTTCCTGAATTCATTTTACTACCAGACAACTTGTCATGTACTGAGATTTCTCGCGATATTTCTCTCAAGTCTTGCTGATAGCTTATCATGATGACTGGAAGTTTCTTCATAACGATTCCATAGAGTATAAAGTATATAACGCTTCCGAAAAACATAAATATATATAAAGTTTCACAAGATGCATTTTTGAAACATAAACGTATAAAATAAAATGCTAATAGATTTATCAGCATTTATATAACGCTTATAGTGTTTCATCATTGCGTAGTAACATAAGTCACATTGCCAAGAATGTATTTTACTGTTTTAGAAAGCCTTTGTTTTCAAAATGGATTTATTTAACAAGCGAAGCGCTTTAGAACTGATTTCGAGGCGTTGAAAAAGTCCTTTTGGGAACTACATGTCCTTTGCGGCCGCGTCGCTCGCGATCGTTACGTTCGTGCATCTGCATCATGGAAGCCGCAAAGTTCGAGTGTGATTCCAAACAAATTTAGACCCAAGCAGATTATAAGATATTTTTATAACTATTAAAACAAACCCACTACCTAATAGAGTATTTGACTAATTTAATTATTATATTATCGAAGACAGCTCGGTTGGGCTTCCTGTGGTATTAAAATTTACATAAAACGATTGAGCAGAGCTCTATGGACTGTTTTGAGGAATAGGAAATGAATCAAACTATCGTTTGTGTAGATAGATTTGACCTTGTACAAATTCAAAACGGGTTCAAAAATCGTGGTAATGATTTTAAGAATTTTAAATCCTTTAAATACAATTTTGTGAACTTCATAACACGTGAAAGCCTCGTTAGCTCAGTGGCAGAGCACTGGTCTTGTAAACCAGGGGTCGGGAGTTCGAACCTCCCACGGGGCTGTGGATTTTTTTTTCTTTTTTTTCCCTTTTTTTCTTCACCTTCTACTTTTAGATAACGATTAAAAGCTTTAATTAATGAATTTAGGGAAGCGTTTGCTAATTTTGAAATTAAATTTGTTATTTTACAAAGTGAATTGATATTATCATAGTTCAAAGGCAGTGATGATATAAAATAATAATTTTTTAAATAATAATAATTATACAACTCAAATCACACTGATTTTATGACTTTTATTCATCAAGATAACATTCAAGACGTTCGAAAACTATATACGTACTTTTGCAACGACGGGCATAAAGACCGATAAGACTTATCATTCTACCGTATATAAAAATCAGGCTTAAAATACTATCAAAATATTCCTTAAAATGATCATCACCGAAGTTCAGTGCTGACCCGGGAAGGCCGGGGGGTCACTCCCGGAAACTTTTAGGATATAGGATCGGGGTGTGCCGCTGGGATGTCGAAACCCTGACCTTATTTAGGATGGAAAATTTGAAAATTTGTAACTGAAATATAGACCCAATTTAAGGAAAAAGTTAATACTATTTCTTTGGAAATCGCTAATATCAGAAATACATACGCTGGCTGTTACGCAAAGCGGATTTTTTAACTGAGGAGGTTGGGGGAAAAAAAACAAACTAGTTTTCGCTAAGTAAATAAAGTGCGTAAAGGAAGATAATGAAGGTATAGAACCTCGTTTTATATACTAGGATTTTTTATCATAATAAAAAAAGTGTACCCAATTTAAAGATGGAATATTTTATTTTTATGGTGAAAAAGCAAAATATGGTACCCAAGTTAAGGATCTGGAGGTTCAAAAACCATACCCATTTCGGGGACACATACCTATACATAGCGTTTATATAGGAGTACCGCCCCCTCCCCCTCCGGTAGTGCTGGAACTGTAAACCCTACTGATCGTCTGTTCATTCCCGCGGGATTGTGGCTACTTTAAATGTTGCGGGTCTCAATGTAATACCAAACGAACAATCACTCATATTTGGTAAGATTGTTCCCTTCTCAGATGTAAAGTTAAAGTTCTGTAAAATCTGAGAAGTGAAAAGAAATGTTTCCATTTTGGCCAATATCTCTCCGGGGCATGAGCGATGACCAAGTCCAAAGGACACTAGATTGGAGGTGCTCGCAGCACTAAACGCACCGTCTTCGTCCAGGAATCTTTCAGGGTTAAAATCGTGTGGATTTTCCCAAATCTCGGGATCGTGATGTATGGCATATATGTTCATGAGTACTGTAGTACCTTTGGGGATTTGGTAGGGACCTAGGTACGAGTCAGTGATTGCCTGGTGGGGGATCCCTAGGGGCATAACGCTTCCATGTCGCATAACCTCCGTCATAAATGCTTCCAAATAAGGCAACTGTTGGCAGTCTTTCCATTTCGGTGCGCGCCCTCTGCCGACGACGTCGTCTATTTCACGTTGTATTCGCGCTTGAATTGAAGGGTATTTGACCAGGAAATAAATAATCCATAGAAAGTTCATGGTAGGTGTCTCACTTCCCGCCATGATGGTGTCATTCATTGTCATGATGATGTGATCTTCAGTCATGTCATCCTCGGGACTCCCGCGGGATTTCTTGTGCGCCATCTCTATCAGGGAGTCTGTGAGGTCGCGACAATCGCGGCAGTTGTCATCTTCAAATTCCATCTTATGTTCGTTGAACTTTTTGTTCAGGATTTTGTCACGCACAGTGACGGCACGTTTGACGCTCTGGATGATGCCAAACGGGACGTGTTTTAGGAATGGAAATGTGTCTATAAAACTTGTTGCAGCAAGACCTTCCACGAAGATGGTCAAGGAATCCATCAGCTGCCAAAACTCTGAATCCCCTTCCTCATACCGCACTCCCAAAGTCAACGCAGAGACGATATTGCCAAACGCGAAAGTTACGTCGACATGAGGGCTGACAAATGAACCACCGGCTTTTGTCATGCGAGTGACAAGTTCATTGACCTCAGTGGCAATCATGCCCTCTAGCTTGTCTTGTTTTCGTGCAAACTGTTTGATCTTGGAGATGATTGCCTTCTGTTGGGTTTTCCATGTTTCCGTGTATGTTTGAAATCCGACTCCTTTGCCGTTTCTTGAGAATAGACTACCAACGAAATGATCAGGTCGTCCTGCAAAATCTGCCCCTCGCTTTATCATTGCTTCTTTGGCAAAAGCGTAGTTGTTGATGACCACGACACGATTGCAGCCCATTCGTAGGCTATACAGAGGACCATAACGACGCCCCAGTCGGTGCAAATCCAAGTATGGCTTGCTCGACAACAAGTGGAGGTTGCCAATAATCGGTAGAGGAAACGGTCCTGGTGGAAGCTTGGCAGACTCACGGTACACATCAAGAACGTAGTACACAGTGTAGCAAACGATGAGAAAAAGAATCAATAAATACATTTTGCCGGCGATATGACCTGCGTTATTTTAAAAGCCTTTTTTTAAACCGCCTTATAGTCCAAAGAAGTCTCTTGCTTTGCTGTGAACGATTAAATGACGCCACGCTTCTAAATCAATGTCAAGGCTGTTTAATTATGATGAGCAAATCCAGCCCTGATTATCATACAGGGAGTTAAGTGGTTCCGACACTCCAGTCGTACGTACTGAGTTTTATGACGGGTCGTCTATTATATATTGTTTTGATAGAATTTAAAGGATTAACGAATCATGCAATGAAATTCTGGGAATAACAAACGTTTTTCGCCCTAACAATGCGCAAAATACTTTTTGGAAAAAAAGAATTTCCCCCTGACGTGAGGGATTGTTTTGAACGTATTTGAGCTAGGTTCTTGCCTGGTCAATTTCAGTAAGAAAGGATGCGTCATATAACTACTAGTTGCGTGATAGCGATTGCTATTCAAAAAGGTAAATTATATTTGATCTTGAAGTCAAAACTTAGCCTGCGTCACATCCGCCGCTTACGAACATTCATTGCATGCAGCAGTTACTCGCTTTTCTGCGGTATTGAGCACTTTTTTCAGCAGATTCCATTGTTGTCAAAACGTTCAGAAACGCAGCGCCCGACAGTGAGAACCTGGCCGGGGGAACGTAGTAAACGCGTGTGGTGGGCCCAAATCAATGAGGGTACGTTTATCACGTAATTTCAAAACTTATAGGAGACATAGGACAAAGGAATGATTATCATAGCTGGAAAGAGCTAGAGCTCGTTGAAATGAGTAAAAATGTGAAGTTACATTTCTTTTAAGAAATCGCGTGCTCTGATTGGTCGAAGCGGGCGGAATTTTCTATATCTGACCAGAGTCTGGTATCCTAACAACACAATTTGAGAAAAAATAGTTTTGCTTGTTCGTGCAGTTGTGTAGTCTCCCTCGCAGCCGTGCTAAGTGTCACGGCTGCGAGGGAGACTAGCAGTTGTGCGTTTTTTTTCCAGTTGACGTTTTGAGTGATCAGGACTATACTGTTGGTTCCCGATAACAAACCATGCATTCCTCATTACCAGTAGCTTCTCTTGTTTGTATGGTGGCCCGTTAGAACAATTTTTTTTGTGAGCGCGCACGTCGAAATTTTCTAGAGTACGCACGCAAAACTCAGGATTTATTTTAGTACGCACGCAATCAAGGTCGAGATCTTTCTAGAGTACGCACGCAAACCAAAACTTCATCGTGTAATTCGTGTAATAATGTCTTCGTACTGTGATATGTGTTGTGTTAATAATGGTCTGAATCGTTCTAAAATAATCGAATACAGCCATAACAGGCTTTCATGAACAGACGAAGAAGTCATCTGGCATTATTTCGATCCTTTGTGGCTGGAAATACAAAAGCATTTTGGCTTTCATCAACAAGTACTTTGGCTTAAACTGGAAGTAAGTTGCGAATTCTAAATAACTATATATAGTATTATATTTGGCAATATGCTTTACGCCGGGGTTAATACGACATCGTTTATTTACATATATCAACTGAATCGATCTTGTTTTATTTATACTTGTGGTGACCTTTCTTCGAACCTTTCTCTTTACAGTCTTAGGAAATTGAAGTACTTTTTATTCAAAGAGAAGTTATTCCGAAGAGGCAACTTACTTCCAGTTTAAGCCAAAGCCTGTTGATGAAAGCCAAAATGCTTTTGTATTTCCAGCGACAAAGGATCGAAATAATGCCGGATAACTTCTTGGCCCGGGGGGGGGGGACTCTCCATAACAGTAGACGGGGGTGATCGTCGGCAAAATCAATTTTAACCCTAAGGGATAGCACATTGGGTGTGGTCAACAGCAAATTTACCCCTAAGAGATAGCACATTGGGTGTGGTCGAATAAATTTTTAACCCTAAGAGATAGCAATAAAACAAACACATTTTCAGTTTTCCTGAATTTTATTACGGTCCTTAAGACACCGCCATCGAGCGCATCTCTTTTCTGGTGACTGTTGATAGTGCTGTCATCCAGTCTTCAAGTCCGGCTTTTTTTGGATAGCATGATCCCTAAGGGATAGCAGACTCTTTGAACACCCCTAAGGGATAGCAGATGGTAGAATTTTATACCCTAAGGGATAGGACGATCACCCCCGTCTACTGTTATGGAGAGTCCGCCCCCCCCCCCCCCCCCCCCCCCCCCCCCGGCTTCTTGGTCTGTTCATGAAAGCCTGTTATGGCTGTATTCGATTATTTTAGACCGATTCAGACCATTATTAACACAACACATATCACAGTACGAAGACAATTACACGAATTACACGATGAAGTTTTGGTTTGCGTGCGTACTCTAGAAAGATCTCGACCTTGATTGCGTGCGTACTAAGATAAATCCTGAGTTTTGCGTGCGTACTCTAAAAAAATTCGACGTGCGCGCTCACAAAAAAATTGTTCTAACGGGCCACCATATGTTTGTACCACCAACATGGTCGCTGCGTTGCAAAGATCTGGATATTGATCATATTCCCAAATCAGCCAAATAACTGAGGCATGTTGACAGATAGTCCAAAGATATCGTTATCGGCCGTTAATTGAAAATCATGTAAGCTATGACCAAAAGGAATTCTGGGAAATTAAAACTCTCAAATAACACCATCAAATCATCGACCTTTTTATCCAGACTTGCAGGATCATATTTAAAAAAATAGCTCATATACCTTCAAAACTACGAGAACATTGAATAAATCTGTATGAATGCGGGTCATGAACTGATTTCCCATCCATCCTTGCGGTCTCAGCTTCTATGATTGGATAGCATCATGACATCATCCCGAAAGTTTGACAGGGAAAATCCCGAATCACGGCCCTCAGATTACGGTAATAAAATTCCCGATCCTGGCGCTCAATATTCAAGTCAATTCCCGAGTCACGCAAAACCCCTTTCAGATCAAATTTGTACAGTAGTCAGGCAAATGTGACCAATAATTTCTATATTATTTAAAAACCTTCAATAATAATATATAATAATAATTTAATACTTATTAAATTTTACCTCGTTCTGGAATTCCGCCATTTGTGAAGCAGACGAGTGGTCCTGGGAATGACTACTTTTGCTCAGCATGAACGAAGAAGAAAACGGTAAATACTAAAATAGATCAATAATATTTGCTTTAAAGCTGCTTTCTTTGTCTCTTTCTTTAAATATTTTCAACGCCACACAGGTACAAAACCTATTCAAAAGTTTTAGTGAAAAACTTTGCCCAACTTTTTATCTGACGCAGTCAGACGGCTGCTTTGTCGTGTCCTCAAAATGTTGTACTTTTTCCTCCAGAACCAGAAATCCAGCAACCATCCACCGGTAGATGGAAGACTGTATTTGGTACTGTGATAGTTGTAGGCGTTGCTTTCTCCTGGGTTGGTGCCACACAGTTTGCACAGAGCACATACTCACCAACGTTCAATGCACCTTATTTTACTACATGGTTCTCTACTTGTTGGATGCTTATTGTTTTCCCTCTCTACTGTGTTCCTAGTTTGTTTAAGAAGAATACAGCTAATCTTTATAGGTAAAGCTCATACATGTACTTTTATGATGTGGGGTTCTTATGCACCTATCGATGTTTAATAGCCTATAGTCTAGAGGAAGTGGGGTATTGATCGATATTACCCTCAAAAAGTTTCAGAATGCACTCCCCTGGGACATTACGTCCCTGGGCCCAAATTAAGACTGGTCAAAAATAGCTAAATTTCGAATTCCCAGCCTTATGCTAGCTAGAATATCAAGAATCATAAATTTCTAATATGTAATTTCTAACGACTCAACATTTTTCTTGGCTGTTTTATCATGACCTGTGAACGCATTCTTGTATATGCATTTATTATTGAATATATTACCTCTAAATATTCTTATTATTTTTTCCCATAGGGGCAGTGTTTTGGTATTTGGACAACAAGGACTAAATTTCGTATCCATAGCAACATATGTATTACCATTTTGCATACTGTGGATGCTAACTAACTATCTGTATATTCGTGCACTGGGTGTCATCAATGCCGCTGATGTCACAGCCATATTTTCTTGTTCAAATGCTTTTGTTTATATTTTTTCTTGGTTGTGGCTTCAAGAGAGGATCTCAATCATACGGGTAACTATCATCAACATTGTATTATAACTGTTATCAGTGTGACCTTCAAAACAGCCATTCTCGTACCCAGACCCTTCTCAGCTTTCTAACGAAAAATCGAAGGCTCTGGTAAGAGACAAACGGGAAGTCCCAGATTCTAGGTCGTCAGATATGCATATATGCTCAATATTTTCTAACTTACCTGAAATGTAGATGAAGTTTTGTTAGAGCATCGGTGAGAACATCGCTGAAGTCCAGCATTTTGTTACCGGGAGTTAGAAAATATTGAGCATGGCCGCGCATATCTGACGACATAGAATCTGGGTCTTCCGGTTTGTCTCTTACCAGAGCCTTCGATTTTTCGTTAGAAAGCTGAGAAGGGTCTGGGTACGAGAATGCAAAACAGCCTGTCAAGTTTGAAAATAGTCAAGACGTCAATCAAACAACATGGGCGAGTCCAGACTTTAACCAATCGTAGTAAAGCTAATTAGAGTGATAGTGGGTAGAGGACCTGTCATAAATTCAGGGTGTCATGGGTTCGAATCCCGCGTGAGGTGTCTGATTTTTTCCAAATATTATTTTGTTCTGTTTATTCTACATCAGTTTTCGTTATTATTACTATTATCAATATTATTATTATTACTATTATCAATATTATTATTATTACTATTATCAATATTATTATTATTATCAATATTATTGATATATTATTATTATTATTATTATCAATATTATTATTATTACTATTATCAATATTATTATTATTATCAATATTATTGATATATTATTATTATTATTATTATTATTATTATTATTATTATTATTATTATTATCAATATTATTATTATTATTATTATTATCAATATTATTATTATTAAAATTCAAAGAAAATAAGCTTCATCCATGCTTTTTTTTGACGGATTTATTCCGAGCTTTCGGGTTCCAGACCCATCGTCAGGGAAATGATGGTACAATGCAATGCTTCAATAGAAAATTATGTTGGTTACTAAGGTGACAAAAATAACAGTACAGAGCGCGAGCTAGAAATAAAACAAAGTGCGCGTGTGTGACAAAATAGAAAACATCATCAAAATACTACAGATAGTTCAAACTAATTACTAATCTTAGAAATTAAAGGCGTGTAACTTGATGGAATAGTTCTTCCACAGTCTCAGTTAAACAAAACATTACGACGACTAGCATTAAAAAACGCCTCAGTCAGATGAAGCTTATTTTCTTTGAATTTTAATGAATCCCACGCACAAACAATCTTTAAAAATTATTATTATTGTTATTATTATTAAGTATATGTATTACTTCTTTTAGCTATCAGCTGTGTTCTTTTCTATTGGTGGGATTGTTGTTATGGCATATGCTGAAGGTTTTGGAGGACCAAGTGCATTAGGCACAGCGTTATCAGTGGCATCAGCTATCGGCGCAGCTTTCTACAAGGTATGGAACCCAGTCAATATCACTCATCTGACAGTAGTAGTCACGCCTGGCATTATGTTTTATGCAATATGAGGTCTTAAAAGCAGGCATGAAATAGTGAAAAAAAAGACTGCTGCAATATTCCACATCTGTATATTTTATATTGGCTCTCTGCGACATCTGTCTCCTGAAATGTAGTATTTATGGACAGATTAACTCAAGACGTTGTTGTTCTGTCAAACACTTTATTCAAGACGGCAGATCTCGCGCATGCGTACTCAATCTATCACATTGTCATGCGCAGTACACTACACTATTACTACAGCCTGTTAAAACTGAAACCTTCTTATATATAAACAATTAAGATTATTATTATTAAATTATTATAATATGTTATTGATGATGTAATATCACAAATTTTGTAGGTATTCTTCAAAAAAGTTGTGGGCGATGCAACAGCTTCTCAAGTATCCCTGTTCTTATCCTTACTGGGCTTGCTAGATACTGTTCTACTATGGCCCATCATTGTGGTCTTTCACTTCACTTGTTACGAACTGATTAACTGGTCCAACATGCCATGGTTATATCTTTGTGGTACAGGTCTTTTAGCTTTGATCTTCAATTTCCTGCTCAACTTTGGCATTGCGTTGACATATCCTTTGTTTATATCCCTTGGCGTGGTCCTTGGGATTCCACTGAACGCACTTGCCGATGCTATTATCAGAGAAAAAGGCTTTGGTGTGTTTAAAATTGTTGCTGCAATATTGATCATTGTAGGGTTTGTTTTGATGTTGATTCCTGATCAATATGAAGACAAACTGAGAGAAAAGGTTTGTTGTAAAAAGAAATCTAGAAGCGCTGAAATATCGAACCCAGATGCTCTTATAGAGTAAGACAGTATAAGTATTATTACAGTGGTAGCGTCTACAACATGAGTGACAGTGTTACTGAATGTGAGAGTTTGTAGATCAGATACAACATGCGTTGTGAATGTTGTAAACTGCTTATCCAACGCACAGATGTATTATTTCATGTTTTACTATAATTGTGATAATACAAGTGATTTTCACTCAGAAAATCAAATAGAAATTGAGGGAAAGTTAAAGTGCTATAAAGATAGCCACAAATAGCATTCTAACTTCTGAGTGTTATTAAATTAACCCTAGAAAGAAAGGAGAAAGAGCTTTATGGGTATCTTTATAGCACTTTAACTTTCCCTCAATGCTTCACTAGTGCTTAATGCAGCCTCCTTTCCTAGTATTGAGAAAAGCAAAAAAAATTTATGAAAATGAGGGTGTAAATCCACGCCACGGTTATGATTTTTAGTATATTCTTCTCACATATTAATGAGTTGGATAAGTTATAATTTAAAACTAACAAATGCCATTTATGATTATGATTTAATGTGATGCAGGTAGACTTCAATGATAGAGCACAAACCATATGTCCGTGAAACAAAATCAAAATAGTTAGAACTTAACTACCACCAAACTATCAACTAAATAGACACTAATTTCACCATAAGATCAATAAAGAGGCCGTGAGGAATGATGTTATGGTTCAATGATTAGCACCTACTTGTCTATAAATAAAAACAATTAAACAATACTTCTTTGATTTTGTTTCACGGGCATATGGTTTGCACTCTACATATAATTTATGACATGTTTTATTAAATAGATATTAAATAGCTGTTACCGATATAATAATTATTGGTAACTATAGCGATAAGAATGCCTTAAAACATGTTAAGGTGTCCCTACAACAACTTCAAAAACCCTCAAAGAGAATTTAAATTATGATTGTTTGATGCTAATTCAAATATATTACTGATTAAACTTTTTTCTCCAAATTTCTATATTTTATGAATTAATCTAATTAAGGCCCCTAATGTAGCTTGTCTCACAATAAAAGATTGTTACAGGATGCATGAGTCACGTGTACTAATTGAATTTTAAATTCATGTCTCATGCAAAAATAACTGTTTCAAATAAGTTGCGAGTATTTTGAGACAAATACAATCAAACAACTGTTACAGTCATTTGCAAAAATTCTGGCCGCCACGGTATATCATTATATCAATATATCGGGTGCATCACTAATACTATTAAATGAAGCAAAATTTACAAACAACAAACGTAAGACTAAAATAAACATTATACTAAATATTTCTACCAACTTTGCTGGGGTTAACCCGCTTTAAGGTGAATTTTCGATTATTTAATTACCCATAATGCACCTGATATATTGATATACTGATACTTCGTAGCGGCCATAATTTTTGCAATTGGCTGTATCAAGTAAATCTAATGTTGGTTTGTAGGTTGGATAATTCATGACAACAATTTTGTATATTCAACCTTAGTTTTAATAAAAACTGTCAAGCTTTCGGGCTACTAGCGCCCATCTAATTTTAAGCATTTTGACCTGAAGATGGGCACTTTAATAGCCCGAAAGCTAATGGCAGTTTTTATTTAAACTAAGGTTGAAGATACAAAATTGTTGTCATGTTATCAAGTAGTTTTGCAATATTTACAAGTACAGGTTATTTACAAAATAATTCTCACTTCTCATTGGTTGAAGCACAAGTTTTTAACACAAGCCTATGTTAAACATAAGACATAAACTTTGTTGAATGAATGCCTGTGAAACTTGCAATTTGCAACTTGCATTATTTTCTTGCAAGACATTTAACTTGCACAAGAACCAAATTAAAAAATAGGGCATTTAAATTACTACTTCTCAAAATTACAAGTACCGGTATCTTACACTGCTGTGTACAAAATAATATACAGTACACTTAATTTCTATACATTAATGTTATTATATACATTTTGACCATTTTATAATAATGTTAGGTGGTTACTGTAAAATATGAGGGACAGTGGGGGGAGGGGGGAGGTTTAAAATCCTTACAGTTGATGTTATACATACAACTCTGATCCACAACGGCCATCTCAGGACAATATTTTGTGGTCGTTGTGTAGAGGTGGCTATTGCGAGGAGGTTTCAATAACAATAAATATATGAGCTGCTGGGACAAGAAACCCTGACCATAAAATAAATAATGAACCATTAAATAAATAATGATATGCATAAATAATTTAAAATTTATCTAAACTTGTGATTAAATTTGAACCTCATGTAAGCAACTACCCTTGTAGTGGCCATATGAGGTGCTCGCTTACTAGAGGTACATGTACCAGTAATAATGTTTAATGCCTGCAAAGTTTGACTTTGCGATGTATGCATATATATAAAATGCTGAATTTATATTTTGGGTACCATATAGGGTTTATATCATTGGTAATCATTATCATCATGTTAGTGACCATCATCATTATTATTATCTGCATTTTCCCTCAGTGGTGGTAGCTTTCTTGGTGGCGGTAGTCTTGACGATATATCTGATTCAATAGTTCCTGCGACATTCTCATCTCTACACGAGTCATCATATTCTTCCTCTTGTTGAGATGGAGAATCATCTTTTCTTCTGTGTTGTTTCTTTTTTGACTTGCGTTGTTTGGTTGGCTGTCTATCCTGGTCGCTCTCAGTTTCATTCATTGGATAACTGTTGTTGTGTGCTTCTGTCTGTTCTGTACATCCTTCATTTGTGTGGGGATCATCCTCTAAGTCATCCTTATGTTTCCTATGTTTGTGGCTCCGCTTTTTCTTCCTTACTGGGGATGATTGCATTTCTGCTGTTGCCATGACATCCATCTGTTGTACTATTTCTTTATTCTGTTCATCTTCATACTGTATTTTGGGACTGTCTCTTTTCTGTGGTTTCACAGCTACCAAAGGTATAGGAGCAGCTGCAACGAATGGACTCTGTGGCTTGGAGCTTCCAGCTTTTGCCTTTGAGATAAAATACTGTCGTCTTTCTGCTTCTTTGATCTCTTCCCTCTTTCTTTTGCTACAATGAATCAAATGGTATTTAATTAAGAGTATTACATTTTAATATAACTTTACTAACTTCAGTCACTGTATTAAATCATGGTCTCTGTCGATCATGGATCTAGACATTTTGATTGGTTAACTTAAAGGAGCACTCTCACAGGTAATGCATTGCGCGCCGTGTTATTGTTTACATACGGGATACTACTTAGATTTGACAAGAACGTACGTGAAAAGTACACGTGAAAAGTTTGCCTTTCGAATTCCGATACGGATCAGCAATGGCAAGTCCGGAGTTCTCCAGAGAAACTCTTCCTTCTTGTGTGGTAAGTACAAATCCGCCATTTTCGTACCATTTTCGGTTCAAGGCGCGCAATGCATTATCTGTGAGAGTGCTCCTTTAATATTGTCTGATTCAGGACATACAAGAACAATGTAAGTGATCTCTGATTAAAATGTATATTCTCCTTGAAGTTCTTTGATTTCCAAAGGAGAATTTGTATTTTGATCAAAAGTTATTTGGACAGCTAGATGCACTGTTTATTATATTATTACCAATTACTAAATATATCTTGTAACAAGACTGACAGATTGATGTGTATAGTATGGTTGGATATATTTTACGAGTCATGCAGTATTTTGATAATAATAATGATAATAATAATAACAACAATAACATCAACAATAATAATAATATCGGTAATAGCTTTTATTTAAACAATAATAACATTACAGTGGAGCTGATGTGGTCAAATGTTGTAAACTTCAGCAAACAGGTGTATGATTTCATGTTTTGTCACAATTTTGATGATACAAATAATTTTCCTTTAGAAAATTGCAGTAAAATTTTAAATGCAAATGAAGACCATATGAAGAGATTTTAGTGTTTGTAATTTAATTAGTGAGGACCATGATATGTTAGATAACTATGACCTTATATGTCTTTCCTCTATATATAAAGTTTATTGTATTGCATTCTGTTTACAAAGATACAACCTTACTTACTGGCAAACATGAAGACAACAAGCCAACACTATCACAAACAGAAGAATCCCAAAGCTGGCGGGAATCATGATGTAATTCATCGTGTCATCTGTTTTTGGTTTTGAAGTTCCTTCTGCAGTACTACTCTTTACCTCTGCACCAATCATTGAGCTTATTGTAGCTTGATTTGACTGGAGGAGAATTGTTGTTACATGATTTGGGAGCACAGTAGTAGAGGCTTTCCTAATGTCTGTTCCTGTGGGTAGTTTCACGTAGAATTGAATCTCGAGATCAGTATCTACTTGCTTTGGATAACCTGGTGACACGTTGACATGTGAGCTCTTGAATACTCTGACATAAATTATAAAAAGTAAAAAAATTATAACCACATGCAATTAAAGAGGGGGACGTTGGGGGGTAACTGATACCACAATGCCACAAAAAAAATACTGTAATATCATACACAAAATCTACAGATACTGCAATACCGCGTCAGTCCCCTACATCGCGGTCCCCCTCATTAAAGGGTTCATTCGGTTTCATGTGAAAACACCATTAAGTGATTTAAACACGAAACCGCGCTATAAAAGGGCATGTGCCAGGCAGCTATCACCTTCAGTTGTCAGTCATCATCGTACTGTCAAGAGCTCTGGATCGTAACAATGCATGGGCACAAAATTTGAATTCAAAATTTGAATTTCAAATTTTTGACTTTCTTCGTTCTTTTAATAACAACATGAGAACTCATTTTCAAAATTTTGTTATTAGTTTTGAATGATCAGATTTGAAAATATTGATATCTAGCTCAGTTTTATCGAAGTCCAGCTGAATAATAATTATGAACTTTGAGTCGTTCAATACGACATGAATACAAAGATTTTACTCCACCATTTCAAATTGATTCAACTGAGCTGGAAAGGTGTGAAATGAAGGCGTACGTCCAGTCCCTTTTATAGTGCGGTTTCGTGTTTAAGTGTAATCCAAATCCAAATTCTCCTCTATAATTCAAAGAGAATGCAGGAGAATTTAGATTATGATCAGAGATCACCTACAGTATGTGCTGTTATTGCAAAAACAAATTAAGAGGAGGGGAGGGGAGGGGGAATTTTCAAGAACTTCTTTGAATTGAAGGGTCAGTGCAAGAACAATGTAAGTGATCTCTGATCAAAATCTGAATTCTCCTTGGGGGAGGGAGAGGGGGCTCTTTGAATTCCAAAGGAGAATTTGGATATTGATCACAACACATTTACTGGACCCATTCACTGGAGTGATTTTCAGAAATGTTGTACCTTGTATTGTTCCAGTATTTCAATGAACACTTGTCATATTCTTTTGAGCAGTAATCATTAGCAACGGTTGCTATGGCATTAGTGAACTTTGCTGTCTTGTTTTCATCGTTCCAAGTTTTTGTAGAAATATCCTTAAATGTAATTGTGGATGTATCTGGATGTAAAACAAGAAACAAATGGATATGAAGGAAGAAAGAAACATGAAATAAAGGAAGGAAGGAAGGAAGGAAGGAAGGAAGGTAGAAACAAGAAAGAAAGGAGGCAAGAAAGAGAGAGAAAAATGGAGGAGGGAAGAAAACAAGGAAGAGCAAAAGGAAGAAAGGAATGAAAGGAAAATGAAAAACAGAAAGAAGCAAAGGAAGGAAGGAAGGAGAGAAAAACAACTAGTAACCTCCAATCACCGCAAACGCGGTTTTAAAGCTAAATTATTAACTATATTTATTGATGGGAACTTTGATAAATCATTAAAATTTACCAAAAATCTCAAGATAAACGAAAAAAACCCACCAAATTCATTTCACGACGAAAAACTACTGTTTTCCGTGTCACTCGAGCTGTCCATAACAATAACACTTGTAAAATGAGTTGACTTACAACTGCATGTGCTAACCTTAAAAGTAGCGGCAAATTAAAACACTACACTTTATATTTTGAGTCTTAAACATTTATATTGATGTAATGGCTTTTCTGACAATTTTTTCGTGTAAAAATATAAAAAATAAGTTGAAACAACAAACTGTTTTTCAGCATCTTGCTAATCAAGGTTACCCTGCGAGATTAATTTCAACTCGGAAGGTTTCAGTTTCACAGCAAACTCTTCTTTTCATTTCGTGAAATGGCAAAATTTTAGCAGTATTTGCCTCGGGCATCTGTGCTTCAGTGCCTTGTTATATACGCTTAATTACAAACCTGCATATACGAATGGTGTTAAAGTCCCGACCACACAAAGAAAGATATTGAAACTGTGAATCTGGAAGGCTGAAAACATATTTGCTTGCATCTACTATTGTTGCAATTTCTTGTCCAGTGCCGGAGCAGATTGTTTTCAAAATGACATACATGTATTCCCAAAGTACGAGTTACGAGTGGTATGACTCTTTGCTATTGATGATCTTCACAAGACCAATGCGTAATGCTTTTGTTCTTTCTCTAGGCAACGGGCCAATCAAACAAATAATCTCATCCATCAACATAAAATAAGTTTTGACGCCTTGTCTGTCAATATTATTGGCCGATTGCGGGCCGATTGTTTCAACAACATCAGTGATCATTTGGACCAAATTATGGGAATTGTACATGTGTGAAAAATTAGATTTTGACACCCATAAAAGGTATCTAAAAAATCATAAGCGTCGAAAGCTTTGATCCAAATCAAAACAAAACAAATTATATTATCAGCCCGCGATCATTCGATCAGCGGTTATCAACTACTCGTCTCAGTTTCCCTCGTGCAAACGAGGAACGCCTGGCTGTTTCTGCATAAGAGCCGAAAAAGCGCGCGGATTTCACAGGAAAGCTCAACATGAACATCACTTCAGAGCTCGACAAATTATATCTGATTGCTACAGACCAAATCAAAGGCTTCCTAGACTTCTACAAAGCGGTAAGGGTGCTTATTTTGCTTGTTTTTACTGTGTAAGTTGCGTGTATTAAATTGAGGATCATTGAGAGTTTGTCTCATTTTTGGTGTAGATCAACTGGCGAGAGACCTGGCTGACCGGTTTGATGACATTCCACGTTTTAACGTTTATCAGCGTTTTATTAACACGTAATCACACCAACGTACAAGCAGTGATCTTCATATTCTTGTGTGAGTACCTTGTTGTACCCTATTTTATACAATCATGGACACGTTTGTTGTAACTGCAAGTATAATTGCTGGTGTGCAATCACGTGACCGAAAATTCCTTGAGAAATAAATAACAAAGATGCAGCCGCCATGTTGGATGAACCAACAAGAGAAGCTAATGTGGAATACTTTGTATTTGGGAACCAATATGGCGACTATGACTTAACATGCACTCCAAGAGTACTATAAATATAATACTTACATGTGCCTATATATTTAGTGTTTACCCTCCTTAAATAAAGTTTCTATCTATCCATCCACCCATCCATCTCTCTATCTATCCATCCATCCATCTCTCTCTCTATCTCTCTCTCTCTCTCTATTTATCTATATATATATCCATCCATCCATCTATCCATCTCTCTATCTATCCATCCATCTATCCAGCTCTCTATCCATCCATCCATCTTCCATCCATCCATCTTAATCCATCCATCCATCCATCCATCTCTCCATCTATCCATCCATCCATCTTAATCCATCCATCCATCTACATTTGTATCTATCTCTCTCTCTCTCTCTCTATCTCTATCCATCCATCCATCTCTCTATCTATCCATCCATCTCTCTCTCTCTCTATCCATCCATCCATCCATCCATCCATCCATCCATCCATCCATCTATCTCTCCATCCATCCATATCCATCTATCTATCTATCTATCTATCTATCTATCTATCTATCTATCTATCTATCCATCCATCCATCCATCCATCCATCCATCCATCCATCCATCCATCTCTCTATCTATCTCTATCCATCTATCCATCTATCTATCTATCTCTATCCATCCATCCGTCCGTCCGTCCATCCGTCCGTCCATCCATTTACATGTATCTATCTATCTATCTATCTATCCATATCTGTTGATTACAACGACTGATGATGATGATAAAAGTGATAATATTCTCCCTTTTTCAGTATGCATAGTGCTTGCTGCAGAACAGCTTAATGCTCTTGGTGAAAAACATTGGAGGTAAATGTATAATTACTAGATTTCTAGGGCCTACAATTAAGTGGGCTGGCATAGATCATGGAAGGGAAACATTCAGTGAGACATGGAAAGAGAAGAAAGAAAGTTTAACATATTCCAAATAATTTGTTTTTTATTATAATATTTTTTTGGTTCCAGGAAATTTTCTAAAGAGCAATATTTTGATTCCAATGGGATATTTATTACTGCTGTTTTATCAGGACCTGTCTTATTTAATTGCTTTGTCATGGTGGTAAGTTATGATGCACAGTCAAGCCTGTTAATACAAATACATGGACCTTTGGATCAAAAAGTGTTTGTTTTTGTGGGCCAGTTCATTAATAAAAATATAGAACAAAAAAATATTATGGTTTATGTACCAACACTGTCCATATTAGGTGATGACCCAAGGTGTAACTTGTAGGTCGCAATATTATTTTACTCAAGACATCAAAGACGCTACAATTGGCAATTATTTGATGTTTAAGATTGATGGAAGTCTAAATATTGCAAACTCACCAGTTGTAACATAGTCTCCCTCGCATACCCGAAACTAAGAATGGCTGTGAGGGAGATTATACCATGCAGTTGCAGTTCCAGCCAAAAGTTACAACCTTTAATACTGTGTGTTGCAATCATGCACTTGAAGGTCATTGAAAATTGCCTTTTAATCCAGGTATTGTGGCTCTGGACGACAAGTAAAATGATGATCGTTGTTGGAAGAGGTAGACTGAGAGACAAACGAAAGCAAATGGCTGCAAGTACTAGTGAAAATAAGAAAGAAAAGTGAACTCTTTTTAAGTTAGGAAGGTCAGTGCTCAAGGAAGTCTAAAGGCATACTGGTACAAAGCAAATCTTAAATAACATTTATTTATAAGTGGTCAACAGATTCCTTTCAACCATGCATTTGTTTCACTGTTTGTACAACTTTTGTGAATATAGGCATCACATCCCAGAGGATACTTCCTGTTGTTTTCCCTGTAGGGGGGTGAGTAGCCTCCTAAAGCAGATGTGTGTGCAGGCTTCCATTGTACACATGTGTCTTCTTTAGGAGGCTAGGGGATGAGGGGTGAGAAGCGGCTGTACACAGGCTATGCTTTGATATCATCTAATCTGGTTTAGGGTATTGTTTTGATTGATTGATAGCACCTAGTCTAGAACAGGGTCTCAAAATTTGACATCTCTGGCCTGGGAATAGGGTTTTGGAGGTCTCAGTGGCAAAACCCTACCAAAAGTTTCAAGGACAAATCTATTTTAAAAACTTTAAAGTTGATGACTGTTAGGATATGGCTTTGTGGTGAGCCTTGGCTGCGGGTGCTGTGGTTTGGAGGAATATTACTTATTGATCAAACAATTTGACAAGCAGGTTTTTAAGTAAACATAAACTATATTGTTTGCATTATGTTTATTAATTAAGTCTCAAAATATTGCTAACATTTTTAACATCCTTTGTAAACATACAGTCATTTGCAAAAATTCTGGCCGCTACGAAATATCAATATATATATATATCAATATATCGGGTGCATTATGGGTAATTAAATAATCGAAAATTCCCTTTAAAGCAGGTTGACGCCAGCAAAATTGGTAGAAATATTTAGTATAATGTTTATTTTAGTCTTACATTATTTTGTTGTTTGTAAATTTTGCTTCATTTAATAAGTTAGGAAACTCAAAATAGTATTATTTAATTACGCATAATGCACCCGATATATTGATATACTGATATTTCGTGGTGGCCATAATTTTTGCAAATGACTGTAACTGTTAATGTATGTATTGACAATGTCCTCTGTTTTAAAACCCTTCCACTTTAATAATAAACAAGACGCTCAATGAGCGTTCACTCGGGCATTGTGAAAAGGAAAATGTCAGTTGTTCGAGGAAGTACTTGAAAATGAATGCCAGTTGGTTGAAGAACAAGGACAATGTCAGCTGCGCGAGGAGAGACCTGACAATGACTGACAGTTGCGTGACGAGGGAGACTATGTATATACATGTACATGTATGTGTCGAGTTCATTTGATTTGCCTTTGAGTTCATTTGATTACCTTTTGACTTTGAGTTCAATTGATTTGATTTTGATGAGTTTGTGTAAAGGCCCCCTCTCTAGCTTCAGATCCCGAAACGTCGAGTTTGGAATCGGGTTCGAGTTACGGTTCGAACGTCGAATAAAACAAGGACATCTTCTTTTCTCTGACGTCATGACAATCAGTGACAGTTGAGTGACGAGGGAGACTATTAGTCCGGTGAGTACGAACATGATACGTCTTGAGGTTGCATAGGTCAGATGGTTCCGATAACGGCCTCGCGTTTGTTTAAAAAAAAATATTTTAAGCGAGCTTCTAGTCCTTTTACCACTTCTAGTCATTGAACGATGAACTAGAATCCTGACCTTTTAATAGCTTGAAGATCTACAGCTGCTTTCAAAACTAAGATTCATAATCTACTTGAGTCCTGTGTCTCCTTTATCTTTTCAAATCTGCGGAGTAATCTTGAAACTCCGGATACGATTAAATACTTCGCATACTCGTCATTTTGGAGCCGAACAAAACTACTACTACTACTACTACAACCGAAATCCGCATTTTCTAACTCGGGCGGCCTGCGGCCTGGGCCCGAGTAAAAACTACTTTTATAAGCATTCAATTTTGTCAGAACAAATGACAAGAAGTTATAATTTCAAGATAATTCAACCTCTCAACACAGTAAATACTGCTTGTAATCACATGATTATAATAAGTTCTCCCTCTAGAGTGACATCAGTAAGGTCTGGTTTGTTTAATTTTGTAAAAATGAGCACAAATATCATTATAGAACACACAAGCATAGCCAGCGTCCACCAGACAAATTCTGCCAGCTACATTCCAAATCAGCATCACCTACATGTACTCTTGCCAGTTGAGTTTACTGATTTCACAGATGCTTATAATTTAGTTAAGGACCATCTCGCTACACAATGTACTTCAAATGTTTGTGCAGTCAGGCATGATGCAATTTTGAGGATTTTGAGGCAAATTTATAATTAGCAGACTCAAAATGTCAGAGTTGCTATGCCAACAGCAGTACTAAAACTAGCAGCCACCATTTTTGTTTTCAACTTCTGTTATCAAAATTAAAAAATTAAAAAATCAATGTACCGTTTCAGTGTCGACACTCGAACCGTGAACACTTCCGAGTTTTTTTCGAACTTTTTTTTCCGAACTTTCTATTGCCTCACAGCCTCTCAAATGGAGCATTGAGTTTAAATACACTTAGTGATCAAAATAAATCATTTTTCTGATCAATTTGCTCAATCAATAATTTATCTTTATGTGTTAGAAAAAACCTAAGTGTTCACGGTTCGAGTGTCCACACTGTAAATACATTGTTTGTTCTGGATATTTAAAATCTCATAATCAACTTATAAACAATATTGGTCTGTATAGTAATTATAAAACACTATTTGTGTTAATAAACTCTATATGTTATGTTTAATGTAGAATACTGTTTTTGATGCTTTATCTATTTACAACTGATTGATATAATGAATGTTTATTGTTGATCATGATAAAATAGGTGATGGACAGTTGTCAATGTTTCTTCCTTCTTTTGCTCCATTTTCAGTCAGGGTCAGTGTAACTTGATTAACCTGAAGAGAAGTTTAAAATATTTAACATTTATTATGAAGTGAAATATGAAGTACATCAAAACATGTTATGTACCAGAAAAGTAAGAAAGATTCATATCAAGACTTTATTAACTTCTGATCAGTAATTAATAACAGCACATGGGTTTAGTTTCTGATCAGAGATCACTAAAGATGGCCATGGCCATGCAATAACACTTTATAACTTAGTGACTTGTGATCAAAATCCAAATTCTCCCTTGGAATTCAAATAGCCAAAAGGAGAATTTAGTTTTTGATCAGAGATCACTGAAGAGGACCATGCAATAACAATTGGTGACGTGATCAAAATCCAAATATTCTCCTTTGGAAATTTTCAAAAAGAGCCTAGAGGGGCCATTCCACATGAGAAGTGAAAAAGTGGATTTTATTAAAACCAATATATTTTGAGTGATTTCTATACCATTAAGAAGAGTAACCCTTAAAGTATTCATAACAAGTATACAATGTTGCATTTGAGCCACACCCACTCCCTGGGGGGTCTTCCATGTCGGGTCTCAAGAAATAGAGAGAAACCACTTATCAAGACATACAACTTCATGGCAATATACCCAAGAGACCACAATGAAATCAGTGCACTTACACATATATATTGGTAGCTACCAAGCCTAGTGTTTACTAGAAATTGATAATTACAACTTTTGAATACTTCTTCTGTATTTTATTCCGGACAAAAACTTCTACAGGTACTATGTAATGTCCGTCACAAAATGGTAAGGTTTTTTTCTATCTCAGACAGGATTCAACTCTGTTGGTTATATTACTTCTGCTGCTCTTTTAGTTTGTTAGGTTCATCATTTCAGTCATTATTATTTTTGTTCAACTTAGTTCTTTATTTAGAAAAAAAGGACAAAAGATACGTAATGTCCATCACGTAATGTCCGTCACGAATGCTAGGCCAAAGAGAGATAAAAGAAGTAGATAGTTAAGAATTAGACTAATATAATTCTTAGCTATAAAATACTTAAATGTTGCTCGTCCAAGATAAATTTTTAAATATGCTTGTAATATCAACTTGTAATATATCAACAAAATGGAAGGTTACCATGGTAACAGGTGGAAAATCACCATCCTCTTCAAGAATCACAAATGTTTAGATGTTGTGTGACTAAAAGATCACAATTCTAAACTTTTCTTTGCTTTTTAAGTTCTTTGTACATCTTCTCAATTTCAGTTTGCTTTGGAACAGCATGCAAAAGGACCAGTGTTGAGCAGAGTAATTGGCCCATAGAACACACATGACTTTTAAAAGTGTAACTTTCTGTGTCAAGCTTTAGCTTTGCTCGACATATTCTTTGCCTTTCAGCATCTGTTTTGGCCATTTACTTAACAGAGCACTTAGAAATGTTAGAAAGAATAAACTGGTCAGTGGTTTATACTTTTACAGAATGCTCTGAGCATACTCTGAAAGCAATACAGCTGACCAACTTGAAGCATTACTAATTTATGTAGGTGAATGAAGAATAAACTGAATAAATTTGACTTTATGTGGTGTTTACTATTGCTTGGCAAGTAATAGTTTGTAATGATCACAAATAAAGATAAAATATTGTGTACAATTATTTTTAATTTGTACTTTTAAATGTTCAATTCACAGAGTGTAATGTCCGTCACGTTTTGTGTAATGTCCGTCACGCTAAATATACCCCGATTTTTTTTAATGGAATAAACTTGTGAGAAATCGAAGTCTTCAATAAGAAACATTCACTTATGGTCAAATACAAAAAAATACTTGTTTGCTTAAAACTTCTCACAATTCACAGGAATTTAGCTTTAAAATTCATAATCCCAATCGATGGTAGTTTTAGCTGTAATGTCCGTCACGGTCCTTTCAGTTTAAAAAACAGGCAACTAGGAATAGCTACTGTAAAATACCTTTTGACAAGTAAGAGAGAAGGCTCTAAAGCAGATGTTTTTAAACATAAAATGTAAAATTACAAGTTATGTATAGAGCACAAGTCTATTTAGTTCAAAAATGTTGTCTGGGTGTAATGTCCGTCACAGTGGAATTGCCCAGAGGAGAATTTAGTTTTTGATCCTAAATGACTTGAATTTGAAGAAGACCTACCTTCACTGAGGCCACACAACCAACAAAGTCCTTCAATGACGAGCTATCAAAAATTGCACTTGGATTGACAGATGATAATTGAGGGACCCCTCCCAGGTAGAAATCAGAATGAACGTCAAGTGCAACGGCATTTCCTGGGGATGTCCCAGACACTACTGCTTCACTGTCTACTTTTAATGATCCTGTCTTGCTGGTCCGTGTCACTTGCACTATATGTTCACTTTTTAAGGAAATGGCCTTTTGACTTTGAAACTTTGCTGGACCACTGCCGAGATCATAATAATAGTGCACAAACCTATAATAGACATCAACACAGAGGTTAGCACAGTTATATGACTCCTTGTTGACTGTAAAGTGTTTTGTCACCAGAGAATCTAGAATCTTGTGTGTGTCCAAGTGGCATATTAGGCCCATTTAAACTGATCATTTTGCAACATAGCTTAACAAAGCTCTGGCTATGATCCATTTACCAAATGGCTTAGCTACATTGTAAGCCTACATGTAGGGGTTCGAGCGCATATTATTAAAGCCACCACTTGGGTAGTTTTGACCCATTTATACGAGTCCTTTGCAACATTCCTAAGCCGCAGCTTATGTTTTCTCGTTTAATTAATGGGCAATCGATATTTAGTAAATTCTTACCCATTGTGTAGACTGATTGATAGAAAGTCTCGTTTTTTACTTGAAATCTTGTAAGTAACGTAAAACAGAAGCCCATTTGGATTTGTTGGAGTAAATGTAATCTGGATGTTGGTATCTGCCCTGATGTAAATTGTCTGTCCTGATGCATTTGAAGGGTTGAAGGCCATGTAAGAGTTTTCATTGAAGCGTGGTGTTTGAATTGAGAAGGCTGGAAATTGAAAGACATATATTTCATGAATATGATATGCGATATTTATATAATCATTGTGAGTCATTTCATTGGTACAGAATCAAAGACGTCTATTCAATAATAATAATAAATTACAGTTTTTAGGACACATTTCGCTATGCCTCAATGTGTTTATAAATTCCTAAACAAATAAACAACCAATCACAGTGTGCAAAATCATTGCTCAACAAATCAGAATGCTTGGACACGGCATGGTTACCACACAGCACAAACCGTACATGGAAATTTTACCATAAAATGAGGTTATAAGCACCAAGACGTTTGATCAGTAGTTTACAACATTTGCGTCCATGTTGTATAAGGCCTTCAGCTCGTGATTGTACATCTTATGCAACACGACATGTTGTAAACACTACTTGCAACATTCATCTCAATTAGTTGCATGGTAATACAAACATTGCTACACTCCTAGACTTGCCACGAGTCGACCACACTTTTTTGTTCTTTGATAAAGTCTACTGAACTCCATAAATTCATCAGTAATAAATATTTAATTTGTTCAACTTACACTTGGAACAAGTGGAGCCAGTTTTTCCCAAAGGACAATCGCATACTGCTTTGTTGTTCGCTTCTCGGCATGTTGATTTAGAAGCACACGGGTTGTGATTAATACATGGAAGATCTCGACTTGAACAAAACATTCCTTTCCAACTATTGATGCATGAGCAGGTAATACTGGCACCTTGAGTTACACACGTCCCATTATTTTGACATGGGTTGCTGCTGTTACAGCCATCGTAATCTTTCTCAACAATGTTTCTTCCTGCAATAACAGGCCATGCGCTGCCACCTGATGACTGAGACGTCAACAAATGAAGAAATGGCTCCGTAGAACCAAACCTTACTGCCATATTGGTGATACACCCTTGAAATCCACTCTTGAACTGGACATTAAATGGTAGATCTGTAAGATCAGGGAGACCACCCATGTACAAAGGACTGTATAAATTAAGACCCGATAATTCCCCAGGAGAATCTGCACGTTTGGATCCCTGGCTATCAACGTAAAGGAACCCTTCCTTTCCATTGCGTCCTGCTGTTATAGAATGCCACTCCAGATTCTTGTCCAAGACATCGCTACTGATCTTTGCAATTCCACTGCCAAGGTTATACTGGAATACAACTTTGCCAGAGCTAATCCCAAGAACTACAAAGTCATCGCCTTTGCCTCGATACTGGTCTTGTCCACTGAACATAAGTAAGCCATTCTCTAAGGCGCAGAGCTTTTTAATTTGAACTGGAGAGTTATGGCAAAATATGGACTACTTCTGATTGGCGCTTGGTATTGGATGTAAGATGAATAGTTATATACCATGGAGAAACAGGGTACAGTGATATTTAGATCTGAAATAAGGAAGGAAAAAAGCCTCACTATAAAGTACAAAATGCGACACACATATACATGTAGATATATGTCTGTTGTGGAAGGAATTCACAGGGCAACTGAAAACATACCTAGTTCACAGGTCCTGCCAGCTCTACCATATGGACACAAGCACTCTTTACTTCCTTTTGCAGCGTCTACAACACACAATCCACCCTTGCACGGATCACCATTGCAAACTGTGTAGTTTTTGCAGTTCTTTCCTTCAAATCCAGCTGGACACGTGCACTGGTAATCGTGAGGGTCGTCAATGTCATCAGTACAGTTCCCGTTGTGGTGACACGGTTTGTGATCACAGGGTTTGTCACACTCATTGAGATTGTTCCAATCATCGGCCTCTGTATTGGATAAACATTTCAAGGTAAATAGAAAGCTTACTCACTATTGCATCAACGGGATTGTAGTACCATAGCTGTAACAGTTGCCATGCAACATAAGTAGGTTGTGTATGCCGCATGCTCTATGAGAGCACACAGCACATGTATTCACAGGTAGCCCAAGCTCACCATTTGAAGCTTTATATAGAGATTACGTAGTGTAAAATTAAAAATTGAAAATATGATAAATCGTTTTTAAAATGATTATAATTGTTCTTTGTGAGTTTATTTAACTTTGGGGAAAATTTGGTGTCACTTCAATAGACCATTTCCGAGTTCCTTTCATCTCTGTTTCAAAACGAGTCTACGTGCGAAACCTTTCTTATGCAAATAATTTTTCCTTTTTCATGTAAATAAAACTAATTTCCATATGAAAGGTTTTGCACGTAGACTCGTTTTGAAACAGAGATAAAAGGAACTCGGAAATGGACTATTAAAATTAAGCAAGTTATAGCTATAACTTATAGCTAAATAACTTAAGCGATAATTCAAATAGCTATAACTTGCTTATTTGAGTCCATTTCCGAGTTCCTTTTATCTCTGTTTCAAAACGATCTTTTTCTTATGCAAATGAAATAAAACAAATATGAAAGGTTTCGCAAACTCGTTTTGAAACTAAAAGGAACTCGGAAATGGACTATTAAAATTAAGCAAGTTATAGCTATTTGAATTTTATGCAAAGATCTTTGCAATGAACAAAAGTGAAAACTTGTCCGTTGTGCTATGTGCAGTTTCAGTAAAAACAAAAATATAATCATATTATTTTATTATGTGGAAATAAACGAACCTTTGAACAAGTATATAGCACTTGGGGACTGATCAGAATGTACTTGAGGGGTGTTGAGAAGCACTCTGCTATGCGTTGTACTTGTTCTGATCAGTCCCCACATGCTCTAAAGCTTTACATAGCACTCACACATGTTTTATATTTCTTCACTCCAACACGTAAAAACTCTGATAACCCAAGTACTTTTATCACTAAGTACCACTTTACCTGTAAATCCAATCTGGTTACCATTGAGCTCGAGATCCTTAATACAACCATCCAAGGTTGGTGTCGCTTTTGCGTTATCGTTTACACCAAACGTTTTGCCTGGTGGAAGCCCACCAATGTACAACACACTGTAGAGGCCAATTCCTATATTATTTCCCTTGGCTCGCATTTTCTTTGGTTCACTGTTGTCTACCTTCAATGTTCCTTCTTTGTTGCTACTGTCGTATCTGAGAAACAATAGGTTGTTATATATTGCTACAATATTGAAGGGGTGTGTTGACATGCAATAACACTGTTTCAGTGATCTCTGATTGAAATGTAAATTCTCCTCAAGGTTGTTTGAGTTCCAAAGGAGAATTTGGATTTTGATCACAGGTGTGTGCAATAACAGTGTCAGTGATCTCTGATCAAAATCTAAATTCTCCTCAAGGTTGTTTGAGTTCCAAAGGAGAATTTGGATTTTGATCACAGGTGTGTGCAATAACAGTGTCAGTGATCTTTGATCAAAATCTAAATTCTCCTCAAGGTTGTTTGAGTTCCAAAGGAGAATTTGGATTTTGATCACAGGTGTGTGCAATAACAGTGTCAGTGATCTCTGATCAAAATCTAAATTCTCTTCAAGGTTGTTTGAGTTCCAAAGGAGAATTTGGATTTTGATCACAGGTGTGTGCAATAACAGTGTCAGTGATCTTTGATTGAAATCTAAATTCTCCTCAAGGTTGTTTGAGTTCCAACGGAGAATTTGGATTTTGATCACAGGTGTGTGCAATAACAGTGTCAGTGATCTCTGATCAAAATCTAAATTCTCATCAAGGTTGTTTGAGTTCCAAAGGAGAATTTGGATTTTGATCACAAGTCTCTGTGGAAGGGAGTCTAGTATACTTACGTGAGAACAGCGGTAACAATCTTTCCAGTGTTGACCTTGACGCTACTTCGTATTGCCACCAAGCTATCACCAGGGTCAAACCTGAACTCAAGTTCTCCATTTCTTATATAAAGTTGGATAAAGTCCCTGTATCGCTTGTGAGTTGAATAGAATAGTAACCCATTCTCTTTAGTTGTCTTGAAAGTAACGACGATCTTGTTGAAGCCAATAGAGAAAGTGATAGGCTTGTGGACAAGATACGAGTTGTTCCCAAATCGAGGAAAATGAAGTTTGAAATCTAAAAAAAAGATAATGTCACTCATCCAGTATGTACACAATTGAAGGGGTCCCTGCAAGAACAGAGTAAGTGACTTGTGATCAAAACCCAAATTCTCTTTTGAAATTCAAAGATTCTCGAAGAGAATTGAGATTTTGATCAGAGATCACTTACGCTGTTCTTGCAGGGAGCCCTTCAATTGTAAGTTTTTGCAGTGCAATGCTATAACAAATATTGTGACCTCCTCTGTGTATGACATACTGTTCACGGCCGTGATATATACTTCCGTCACTGTTATTAGTAGCTTGCGAATACAGCAGCTGCTTTTTGGCTCTCGCTACAGTGCAGGCTATGTTATTAGCCACTCAGTTTCCAGCATTATGAATGAGACATCCTAATAGTTTTAGATTGAGACATAATTATAATTAAGTGGATATTAAGTGTTTGCATGGCACAGTAATAAGGACAACTAGCTATTGCCTAGAGGTTAGTTACTGCATGTTTTACCTGTGCTGCAACGCGGTCCAAATGTTGGTTTAGGACACTGACATGTAAAGTTGAATCCAATTGAATCAGGTATATCCAGGCATGTTCCACTGTTACATGGGTTGTTTTTGCAGGTTTGTTCCTTCAAAGGTACAGTTGTCGGAGCCACTGTGGGTGTCGTTGTCGGAACTACTATTGATGATGTCGCAACCAAGGTAGCAATAGATGTAGGAGATACAGTCGTACTTGATACCACTTCTGATGTTACAGTTGTTGTTGTCAATGGTTCAGTAGTCAGTAAAGGTGGTGTTGGTAATACTGTAGTTGTTGTTGTCATGGTAGATGATATTGAAGAAGTCGTAGTATAAGATGAAGATGTTGCAGCTGTTATATCAGAGGATAGACCAGTTTCTACAGATGTAGAGATTATCGGGGGAATTGAGCTGACCTTTGATGTGCTTACTGCTGCTGTACCAACTGATGTCGTCACAGTTGTTGACATCGATGGCTTGAGAGTAGTTGCAGATGCAACTACAGAAGACGTTTCATTGGCTGTTAAAGAAGTGACGAAAATTGGTGTACTTGTTTGGACTTTGCTTAAATCTACTGTAGATGTGGAATTAACACTCGAAGTGTATGAAAAAGTGGAAAGTGGTGCTGAAGTTAGAATTGATGTGATATTTCCATACACTTTCATGCTTGTGGAGGCAAACACTTTCATGCTTGTGGAGGCAGCAACATCAACTACCAAAGACGATACTGAAAAGGTTTCTACTGATGTGGAATCAACAGTGCGTTCCAGGCTTGAAGAATACAGTGCAAATGAAGAAGAGACACTGATTGTTGTGGAAGGTGCTACACTCGCAGACAAAGACTCCACTACTGATGTAACAACAAAGGTTACAGATGAGCTATAAACTGTGCTTACATTTAACGTAGGCTGAACAGAAGCTGCCACAGAAGACTTAACACTCGAAGAAGACACGAGTGGAGTAGAAAGTTGCGAAGAAAGAGGTGTATGTACAGAAGTTTGTGAAACACCTCCGAATGAAGTCTGTTCAGAATAAGATGAAGCAGACTGTGTGTTTGTTAAGTAAGTTGTTGGTGTAAGCACATCTGTTTGCATACTGGAAGATACAATATCAAGTGTAGAGCTTGACACACTTGACTTACCAACAGAAGTCACAACCACTGTGCTAAATACTGGAACACTACTAGATAGGGTTACATTGTCTGAACAATTTCTTCCTCCAAATACATCAGGACATTTGCATGTGTAGTTTAAGCGGCTATTACCGTCAAGACTACAAGTGCCACCATTTACACATGGGTTTGGTTCACAAGGATTAGGCCTGAGATCTGAGCAGTTTTTCCCATGGTAACCAGGTTGGCATAGACATGTGTAAGTGTTGACACTATCGATGCAAATTGCACCATTTTTACATGGACTGTCAGGTTTGCAGTCGTCGATGTTGGTTTCACATTGTTTTCCACTGTATCCCGGAGGGCATCTGCATTCGTAATCGTTTGTCAGTCCAGATTGTTTATCTATGCATGTCGCACCATTGTGGCATGGATTCAGAGAGCTATGACAGCTATTATGTTCCTCACAGTATGACCCAATGTAACCAGTTTCACACACGCAAGATGAATTGAATGTGAAGAAGTTCCCATTAGGACATGTAGCACACAATCCCTTGTTGCTGCAGACTTCACTGCTTCCTTGTGCAGATGGATTGATGCATGGTTGTCTACTGCGCACATATACTTCAAGTTTAAGTCCAAATCGGCATTGATACACTATACTGTTACTCTCTGATATAAAGTACTTGATACCAGATGTTGCAATGAACTCGGTGGATACCTCAAACAACAATGGAGTAAGAGACGAAATATTCATTCCTTCAGTGAATGTACAGCTATCAAAACCGTTTTTTGTCGTATTGAATGGTTTTATCCACAACGCCACTTTTGTAGCTGCTTTGAAAAAAAGTCTGTCGCCATGTTGTATAATAACTGGCATTTGTCTCGGTCCAGCAATAAATCCTCGAGGGTCTCTCTCTTCACCATAGCATTGTGAGCTGATTTGGCCTGTACACATATGACCGTTGTAACCCCAAACTACAGAAACATTTCTAACTGCGCTCGAGAAACATGAACAACTCGAAGGGCAGGGTACGTTAACGTTACTTGCACTAGAATTTGAAGACACGGTAACATTAGTCTGTGCATATGTTGTACTTGGAACGATTAAAAATAAAACAAAAATAATGGATATAGTATATTCGGTTCCTTGCAGATGTCAACACGATCGCCATGTTTGCAAATGTCTTCTTAAAATTGCTCGACAACTTCTCAATTTGAACAGCTTGTTAGAAGTAAACAGAAACTCTCAACGGTATTTCCACACAGCAAACTCCATCACCGCAAGCAAACTTTCGCGATCATTCGATATATGAACACCGTCAAAGTAAAGTAAAGTTGTTGGTCTGAGATCCAAATCTCCGCGGTGACGACGCTATTGAACGGAAGTACAATTCTTCTCGCACAACACTTTGTTCATAGAGCGATTTCTCAGCGCCTCGGCGCTTGTTTAGTGTTAAAATGTCTTTGTTCGAGTCCTTGGCTGTCTTCCCGCAAATACAACTTGCAACTTTTAAAGCTACAGTTACACGAGATGAAGATGAAGTGAAAGTTTGTTACCCTTCAAACAGTGTTGCACGATTATAAATCAGGTCTCCAAAAAATGCGCTGAAATCGTCGTGAACTACGCCGATATTTTTGTAATCCTTGAGTTGTTGATGAGGCCTCTGGCTTCGGTATAACTCTTGGTTTTGTGGCTGAATTATTGATGTTCAGGAATGCGATTTACAACACTGTCAAATTCGAATCGTTCAGAGCAGTGCTTGGGAACCCGTTTTCTGCGTCGTTAATTAACATAATTATTAACCACGAAGGCCATTCTATTGTTCTTTAAGGAATACTCGCTTCTCATTGGTCAATAACATAATCGTTTTCATTTTTGTTGCCATGGCGACTTTAAACCCAAACAAATACTGAATATAACCAGTCGATTTAAAAATACCGTACGTACCAGAATAATTATTCGCGCTAAATATTTGTTGTTGAAAATTAGACGTCTAAGTTTGTCTGAAGAAGAAGTTTCTGTGTTAGATTTGCCACAGGAACGCCCAAAAGGAAATTCTAATTTCCTGCATTTTTCGAAATAACTGAAACTCTGTCAACAAAACTCTCAACAGTTTCAATTGTTTTGTAAAGTCGTTGAAATACAAATAGTAGTTGAAAGGCATACATTTTATCTTGTCAATGTAAAATTGAATAATAAGGTTTCCTAAAACTTGTTTCAGGACCAATAATATGATGGTTAATGATGGTCAGTGGATAGTCAATGATGCCCAATGACGGTTACAGGCGCTTTCACATATCTTTTGACGATCGGATTCCGAAGTTTGTTCCGAAGTTGCGAAGTTCGCCGGCGAACTTCAAACATTCGTTACGAAGTTCGAAATGAACTTGGCAAGTTCAAAACAAACTTCGGAACTTTGTTGGCGGCAAAGTTCGTTATCAGTTCGAAGTTGAGTTCTTTGATGATCTCAGACAATCATGAATTGTTTTTCTAGACAAGGAAAATGGCTTCCTAAGTACGTGCGTGAAAGAATATCGATCGTTGGTTAGCTAGAAGGCCAAAGTCGAGCACAGATCGGTAAATCTTTAAACATTTCAAAGCAAACTGTTTCCAATATCATCAACAACTTTGTTAGGAGAGGAAATTTAGAGGCGCAAATGGAGGAAATACTCGTAGGACAGCAATGATGGATGATATTTGTTTACATATCGAATACCATAAATAGATAAGCCCCAGCCCCAGCATTCGAAATTCAAAAACTCTATCGTTGTATCGTTGAAAATAACGTTTGTCTACCGCAAAATGTTCCATCTGAATCATCGATTACCCGTTGTCTACGAAAAGATCTAGGATACTCGCTCATTTTACCCGTTGTAATACGAAAAGATCTAGGATATTCGCCCATTTTGAGTCACGCTTCAACGAACTTTACTGTCAACAAAGTTCCGAAGGGCTTCTTAACCAACGATCGATATTCTTTCACGCACGTACTTAGGAAGCCCTTTTCCTTGTCTAGAAAAACAATTCATGATTGTCTGAGATCATCAAAGAACTCAACTTCGAACTAATAACGAACTTTGCCGCCAACAAAGTTCCGAAGTTTGTTTTGAACTTGCCAAGTTCATTTCGAACTTCGTAACGAATGTTTGAAGTTCGCCGGCGAACTTCGGAACTTCGGAACAAACTTCGGAATCCGATCGTCAAAAGATATGTGAAAGCGCCTGTAATGATGGTCGATGATGGTATATAGCTAATTGCACAATCGTTGCCGGGTTGAAAATCATGTAAGCTATGACCAAAAGGAATTCTGGGAAATTAAAACTCTCAAATAACACCGTCAAATGATCAACCTTTTTATGCAGACTTGTAGGATCTTAGTTAAATAGCTCATATACCTTCAAAACTACGAAAACATTGAATATATCTGTATGTAATGCGGGTCATGAACTGATTTCCCATCCATCCTTGCGGTCTCAGCTTCTATGATTTTCGGATTTTCAACCCGACAACGATTATGCAATTAGCTATATGACAGTAGATGATGGTGTATGATGGTGAATGACGGTGAACGATGGTATATGGATTTAGAAAAGTATATGGAATTGACACATTAATGTACTTGGACAACATTTAGAACCCAGAACTTCTTGTCTCGATCTTCAAAGTTATCTTTCTAATTTTCTAAACGAAGGATACACGATGATCTTCATGGCTAAATGTATGTTTCTTGTTTTTATTTTTAAGTACCCCCATTGGGAAGGTTTTTATTTTTCGAAACCCCCTTTTTACACCCCAATATGTTTGGGGACCCCCCAATTTCTCATCAGTCCCCCTTAACAATATTTTGTGAATGCTACCTAAATAAAACATGTTTAATTAACAGCAGAAAAATATATATTTGGTGTCGTTCATTACTAGCGCCCTGATCAAATGTCATGACGTATAGCGTGTTTAGTGCGCTCCTGATACTCTCATCTAAAACGGTGTTTTGACCAATCAGAGCGCGCGTTATATCTAAATTATTTTATAATGAGCTACAATTACACGGCGAGTCCGAGTTGTCTATGAGCAGATAGTTAAGCTATAGTCCATCTAAAATCGTCATTTTGGAGCATTTTACATGGGGGGGGGGGGGGGGGGGGGGGGGGGGGGGGGGGGGGGGGGGGCTATAGTCCATCAAATATCGTCATTTTTGGCCATTTTTTAGCATTTTGCTTGGGCTATAGTCCATCAAATATCGTCATTTCCACAGGAAGTCTAGTCTCCTTCGCAAAGAACGGGTGCATAGGAGACTACAGGAAGTCCGACTAATAATAAATTTCTACAGCGCCCATTGCTGTCTAGCCTGATTTTCAGACGGTCCGTGGTCCTCAGCTGCGAGATATTTATCTGGGAGCGAGTAACGAGCGACAGAATACAGCTAATTCAGAAAACGTTGTCGGCGATCGACTTCAAGCCTACGCGACTAGACCGAAAGGGAGTATGGGTAGATATGATAATTCACTTGCATGTTTTTCGTATTTGGTGACAATGGCAGGTGAATCTGTAAATGTATGCCTACGCGTTTTAAAACAAGGAAACAGAAGCAGATATGATTCATATTCTGTGAGAGGCGTTCCTTTTTGATAGTGTATTTATTATAGACTCATTGATTTTTACCCATACTCCCTTTCGGTATGTTTCGGTCTAGTCGCGTAGGCTTGAAGTCGATCGCCGACAACGTTTTCTGAATTAGCTGTATACCCCTGGGTTCCCGAGGATGCGAGAGCGAAGGACCACGGACTGTCTGAAAATCAGGATACATTGCTGTCCTAAGCGCGCTTTACAATCATCTTACACCAGTCTTGCGTAATGTGTCAGTGTTTAGTGCCGTTGGCATGGACTGCTGCACATGTATTATTTAATAAACTTTTAATGTAGATATATTTTTCTCTTTCTTCTATTTATCTATCTCTCCATAAAAAAAACAATTGAAAATCGCCATTTTGGAAAAATAAAAGTTAAATTTTAAATCTGAGCGGATTGGTTCAAAACGTCAAAGAAAAGCAATAGAAAAGCAAAGAAAAAGAATGTTGAAAAGATTGAAAAGAAAATTTTTTTGAAGGGACCGGGACTCGAACCCGCGCGCTACTTAGGAAATCTATGCAAAACACTAAAAATCGACCATACACCCAGACTTAAATGCTGAGACACCGTATGTTACGTATAGGACGAAGATTTCAGCCTCATCCGCGCTATCGGGTAGTACACAATCAGCGAAGTAGTCAAAGAGGGAGGGAACAGTCGTATCCTAGTCCTAAATGACAGCCCCGTACCACTTCAGCTATCTGTACTTCCGATGGATTTCGAGGGTAAATTTAGTAGTCTATCGTGTAACGCTTATTGTTATGGAAATTTGTGGACTGACGTATTTTTATTCTCTACTCTTTCTTTATCTTCTTTACATGTGATAATAAAATATGAATATCGATTAAAAGGTGTAAATTCATCAATAATGTATAGTTAAAAATATACTTGCTAAATTTGGTTGCCGAGTGTCATGCAGGATATAGCGTCAGCATAATGTTAGAATTGCATGAGAAGATCATAATGGCATGTTAGAATTGCATAATAGAAAAATGGATTTTGGCGGTAAACTACCCCTCATAATTTCCAGTTCAGTGATAATCATTTTTTTGTTCTATGAGTTTTGAAATTACAAGATAAACCCACATTCTCTATTTTGGAAAGCGTTTTGTGAAATTTCGTTTTCCATCCGATTTTCATCGTTTGCGTGTGAAGGTAGGTCTTCAACGAATAAAAGGTCGAAAACCGAAAAACGGAGGAAAAATTCCAAGAACCTTTAATTTGCTCAATTGTTGTGCCCAGCGGTTACCCGTGTGAGTTTGACGACCGCATGACATCATGGGTATTATTATTCATCAATGCAGAGAGTTGAACAGAGGAAATAAATCCATCGATATAGAACGTCTGATCGGTGCTTCTACGGCGATAAAGCACGAAAATGCCGCTGTTTTCAAGCTCTTCACCTTTTGATGCCGATGTCGGTAAGTTATGAGAGTTATTCAGCCATTTTATAACTCAACTACACAGTGATTAATGAAAACGTTGAATCTTTTCTTGTTATGGTTCGCAGAGAAAGCGACGAGTGAACTCAATACCGCAGACAATTGGCAACTGTTCATGGAAATTTGTGATCGTATTCCCCGAGAGCCGACAGGGTAAGTGTAAAGCACTTTTATTCGAGTTTTAGTTGCTGTAGTAGCGTCAGAGACCGGAGTTTGGTGCAAATGTGACTGAATTCAGACATCAGATCATATTTCGCTCGTATTTGTTTACGTGCGTTATTTGTCAATAATTGTCTTATTTCACAATTATTAATAATGTTCGCTTCTTTGGTCTTACTTTTACCAAGCTTGGTTCGAGAGTAGCTATTATAGTTTCGACTTATGTGAAGAAGTTTGATGGATGCTGTTGCACGACATTTCATTCAGTAACTTACGTCATTTATCATTTCCACCTACGTTTCTACGTAATGTCGGTCATATCCCACAATAAACATGCACTGTCACGATCTTATTCCAAGATTGTTCATACTCCATATCTTACACAAGGTTTTATAACACATTGTTGACTGCAGTATGAACATAATAAATAAATTGTACAATATGTACAATGTACATTCGATTTGTATGTAGTAAAATGTCAGTGTGAGGTGGAATTCAGAGTCAAATTCTGTTAATAAAAAGAATATATGTTTGCTATAAATGATTAAATTATTATTATGTTTTTTGTTTACTATTGTATTTAGTTTGTATTATAATTGTATCGTAGGCCCAAAGATGCCTTGCGCTCGATTATGAAAAGAGTAAACAACAGAAACCCTCACATAGCGATGCAAGCATTGACAGTAAGATATACAAATGAAACGAACTACATTCACACTAGACATTATTCAGAGTAAACACTTTATATTATCACTAGTCTAGTCTAATACAAATCATGATAATTCTGATGTCGACTGAAGCTACCAAACGCAGGTACTTTAAATCAATATCACAATCAAGAATGTTTCAACCATGATCTGTGAATATGAACACTCTCGATAGTGAAACATGTTTACTCTGAACACCATATATGTCTAGTGTGGACACAGGGGCATAGTGAGGACCCAGGAATTGGGGGGACACCCAGAATAAAAAAAGTAACAAACAAACAAAAATTTAGGGGGGCATGTGTCCCCTCCCCCCTGACATCCCCCTACATGCCCCACCCTCCATATGTTAGTGTGTGGACATACTGTACAATGTACATGTAGAATATAATGTCAAATAGTCCCTAATATCAAATAGGACATACATGTAGTTTAATAGTGGCCAGGTTTTAAGTGGCAAAGTTCTCAGTGTCCAAGTTCTTTTAAAGGAAAGTTCTTTTCAATAATCTGAGTTCATAAATTTCAAAGTTGGGTTAAATAAACCTAGATTTTGATGATGAAGTGACAGATATGGATATCCAGAAAACCACAAAGTCTGCATTCGAAACTCACCAGGTGTTTGCTAACACGTAGCATCAATACAGCAAAGTATGCTGCATTTTAACACTCAGAATAGACACACAGTGTTTGGAGTACTCCAAAATACAGGCAGATGATCAAGCAGTCCAACATACAGACACCAGATAAATTTATTTTTGTGAGACGAGAAGACAGACAGATTGAGCCATTTGTATATACATGGAACCTCGATATAACGATATTTTTGGCTCTTTTCCCGAAAAATCGTTATATCGGGAATTCGTTATAGCGATCTCCCGATATAACGATCTAATTTGGTCAGTCCCTTGGCACATCGTTATATCGAGGTTCCACTGTAGACAAATACAGAATCACAGACAGACACATTGACCAGATAGTTGACAGAGTGGAGCTATTTAGTGAGTGGAATGCACTGCTTGTTGGTTTATGTTGAAAATCCTGTTGAAAACCAACTGTGTTTCTTGTTCCCAGTTACTAACAGCATGTGTAAATAATTGTGGTAAAGTGTTTCACCTGGAAATTTGCTCGCGAGACTTTGTTGGTGAATCTAAGATGATCATACAAACGAGGGTAAGAATTGCTGAATACTAGTAATGTTGCAAAAGAAAAGTGGATTTTGCAAAATTATTAGTCATTATTATTAGTAGTACTAAGAGGAAATGATAATTCTGATCAACCAGTGGCAATATAGACACACGGACAGTAAGATATGCAGAGGCACTCCGCGAGACAGTGAGTCCGTCAGTCAAATTTGAACTTACAATATGTACATGTAATAATAATGTGTGTCAATGTATTTTGTATCAAACCTTCAGACTATAAAGATAATAAAAAAAACAGATAAAAAAGATGAACACATTACAGATGATCAATCAGTCCATCATAGAGATGAGAAGACAGACAGATTGAGCCATTTGTATATAGACAAATACAGAATCACAGACAGACAATCAACCAGATAGCTGATAGTGAAGCTTTAATCTAAAGCCCAGTCTGTCATTGACACAATTCCAGAATTAAATACATTTAAGACTGAGTGCTGTTTTCTTTAGACTCACCCTAAGGTACAAGACAAATTCAAAGAACTGATTGCAGAAATGGCTGAGATGTTTAAAGATGACCCACAATTAAGGTAGAGTAAAGTATATTACAGTTGTTATACAGTGTAGAACTTAACTATCTTAACAGCAATACACTATGGAGTTGTTTTCGTATGAGTGGGAAGTAGTTACGGTATGGTTCGTACAGTGCCGTGACAGTATTGTGCCATGGGTCATGCAGTATCCAAGCATTCTGATTGGTTGAGCAATGATTTTGCGTGCTTTGATTGGTTGAATAGAATGTCTTTGATTCCGTACCCTGTAACTCTGTGCCGTAGGTTTTGTGTGCTGTGATTGGTGTTGAATACAATGTCTTTGATTCCGTACCCTGTAACTCTGTGCCGTAGGTTTTGTGTGCTGTGATTGGTTGAATACAATGTCTTTGATTCCGTACCCTGTAACTCTGTGCCGTAGGTTTTGTGTGCTGTGATTGGTTGAATACAATGTCTTTGATTCCATACCCTGTAACTCTGTGCCGTAGGTTTTGTGTGCTGTGATTGGTTGAATACAATGTCTTTGATTCCATACCCTGTAACTCTGTGCCGTAGGTTTTGTGTGCTGTGATTGGTTGAATACAATGTCTTTGATTCCGTACCCTGTAACTCTGTGCCGTAGGTTTTGTGTGCTGTGATTGGTTGAATACAATGTCTTTGATTCCGTACCCTGTAACTCTGTGCCGTAGGTTTTGTGTGCTGTGATTGGTTGAATACAATGTCTTTGATTCCGTACCCTGTAACTCTGTGCCGTAGGTTTTGTGTGCTGTGATTGGTTGAATACAATGTCTTTGATTCCGTACCCTGTAACTCTGTGCCGTAGGTTTTGTGTGCTGCAATTGGTTGAATACAATGTCTTTGATTCCATACCCTGTAACTCTGTGCCGTAGGTTTTGTGTGCTGTGATTGGTTGAATACAATGTCTTTGATTCCGTACCCTGTAACTCTGTGCCGTAGGTTTTGTGTGCTGTGATTGGTTGAATACAATGTCTTTGATTCCATACCCTGTAACTCTGTGCCGTAGGTTTTGTGTGCTGTGATTGGTTGAATACAATGTCTTTGATTCCGTACCCTGTAACTCTGTGCCGTAGGTTTTGTGTGCTGTGATTGGTTGAATACAATGTCTTTGATTCCGTACCCTGTAACTCTGTGCCGTAGGTTTTGTGTGCTGTGATTGGTTGAATACAATGTCTTTGATTCCATACCCTGTAACTCTGTGCCGTAGGTTTTGTGTGCTGCTGTGATTGGTTGAATACAATGTCTTTGATTCCATACCCTGTAACTCTGTGCCGTAGGTTTTGTGTGCTGTGATTGGTTGAATACAATGTCTTTGATTCCATACCCTGTAACTCTGTGCCGTAGGTTTTGTGTGCTGTGATTGGTTGAATACAATGTCTTTGATTCCGTACCCTGTAACTCTGTGCCGTAGGTTTTGTGTGCTGTGATTGGTTGAATACAATGTCTTTGATTCCGTACCCTGTAACTCTGTGCCGTAGGTTTTGTGTGTGCTGTGATTGGTTGAATACAATGTCTTTGATTCCGTACCCTGTAACTCTGTGCCGTAGGTTTTGTGTGCTGTGATTGGTTGAATACAATGTCTTTGATTCCGTACCCTGTAACTCTGTGCCGTAGGTTTGTGTGCTGTGATTGGTTGAATACAATGTCTTTGATTCCGTACCCTGTAACTCTGTGCCGTAGGTTTTGTGTGCTGTGATTGGTTGAATACATGTTTTGTCACAGGAGGATTTGAGATAGTGGGATTCTACGTACATATAAATCAGCCTAAAATAAATAATAATTATTATTATTTTAAGTTATTTTGGCCATGTAAATATGCATCATTTTACTGATGATTATTACATCATTCTATATACAGAATTATGAGTTTGATAATTAGTTGTTTTTCTAGTCTTATTGCTACTATGAAAGAACAACTGAAATCAGATGGGATTGAGTTTCCTGTCACATCAAAGGTAAGCTAAATGACTGAGACAAGATTTTAGGTTTAAAAGTATTGGCAGTAGAACCATCAAATTATCGACTCTAATGGTCCTGAAGATATGCGAATGTTTGAATTTCACAGGAGAATTTGCATTTGATCACAAGTCTTTTGCAGCTCTGTTTTTGCATGGTCCTGTATTACTGTTAGTTACTGTAGTTCAGTTCTTCATGTTGTTATATTTTTACAGTCAACATCTCCATCAAGAAGTAGTACAATTAGTAGTAGTAGTAGCAGTTCTCCAAAGAGTTCATCTAGTTCTATGTCAAAAGAAGATGAAGATCTAGCAAGAGGTACAATATGTCATGTTTTATCATTGGTATAATAATAATAATGATGATAATAATCAATAACAATATTATTTAACAGTTTCTTTTTATTGTCATTATTACAACATGTAATGTACCGGTAATTCCTTTTTTTTTTTGTAGCCATCCAGTTGTCATTACAAGATTCAGACGGAGGCAAAGTAAGGAATTAGGATTGCATGATGTAGGTCACACTGGGACAAAATTAGTTTATTTTGGCTACAAATCTGTCAACACAAAACCAATTTCTTAGTGCTGTTGATCAAATGCACAGTGCAATGATTTGCTGCGTGCAGTATTGCAGAAGTACATGTACACGTAGGATCACATTGTACTTCAGTAAGCATAGTTACGATAATTGCAAATATGGACACACACTGCAATCATATTGCCAGCAACATGAAAAATACTGAGCACTTATTGTAATAAAGAGAATGTAGTACATGTATAATGAGAATTTAGATTTTGATCAGAGATCACTTACGTTGTATGCAATTTTCCTTTAATTGCTTGATTTCATTAGACGTCACTTCCGGTCTCGTGAGGAATTTTCATCAGCTGAATTGCACCTTTTCAATAGAATACTCTCTGCTTGATAGCACATGGAGGGCAGTGTTTGCCCGTCATTTGAAGCAAATAATGAGATTCAAGGAGTTTTAACAGCTGATTGAAACCAAGCAATAGTATATGATTCTGATGATTGATTTGTTCGTCATTGCTTCTTTTAGACAAAAGTTAGTAGCTTGTATCCATCAGTCCAATCTTCTCCAAGCACTGCACCAATGCTGCGTAAGGTTAGTCAGAGAATGATTCATTATTACTCTGTGTATTTACTCTAATCGAAGTCATTAATAATAATTATAATAACAATATAGCACTCCACAAAAGTCTTGGTGCTTTACAAAATTTGTTGACGTGCCAGATTATAAAACAAACAAACAACAAATGGTCCAACTACAAACTAACAGTATTTTATCATTAACAATGCAGATCTTTGCTTTGGAAGCAGTAATAATTTATTTTTAAATATTATTATAGAAAATAGGAACCAGAAACTTGAATTATATTATTTCAATTTGTTATGTGATTGGCTAAGGAACTTCAAGTGACTCGAGTTAGAGTAATAAACACACTGTAAAAGAGATTGCAGAATGAACATAAGTGCTGTTCTTTTTCTCCCATAAGGTTCAAGGCAAGAAGAAAGTCAGAGCATTGTATGACTTTGAAGCTGCTGAAGACAATGAGTTGACATTCAAAACAGGAGACATTATCTCTGTGTTGGATGACAGGTGAGGGTCTGTGGTGGGTAAAGGGGTTTTAAAACAGAGAGACATTATCTCTGTGTTAGATGACAGGTGAGGGTCTGCGGTGGGTAAAGGGGTTTTAAAACAGGAGACATTATCTCTGTGTTGGATGACAGGTGAGGGTCTGTGGTGGGTAAAGGGGTTTTAAAACAAGAGACATTATCTCTGTGTTGGATGACAGGTGAGGAGGGTCTGCGGTGGGTAAAGGGGTTTTAAAACAGGAGACATTATCTCTGTGTTAGATGACAGGTGAGGGTCTGTGGTGGGTAAAGGGGTTTTAAAACAAGAGACATTATCTCTGTGTTGGATGACAGGTGAGGGTCTGCGGTGGGTAAAGGGGTTTTAAAACAGGAGACATTATCTCTGTGTTGGATGACAGGTGAGGGTCTGTGGTGGGTCTCTGTGTAAAGGGGTTTTAAAACAGGAGACATTATCTCTGTGTTGGATGACAGGTGAGGGTCTGCGGTGGGTAAAGGGGTTTTAAAACAAAAGACATTATCTCTGTGTTGGATGACAGGTGAGGGTCTGTGGTGGGTAAAGGGGTTTTTAAAACAGGAGACATTATCTCTGTGTTGGATGACAGGTGAGGGTCTGCGGTGGGTAAAGGGGTTTTAAAACAAGAGACAGTATCTCTGTGTTAGATGACAGGTGAGGGTCTGCGGTGGGTAAAGGGGTTTTAAAACAAGAGACAGTTATCTCTGTGTTGGATGACAGGTGAGGGAGGGTCTGCGGTGGGTAAAGGGGGGTCTTTTAAAACAGGTAACATTATCTCTGTGTTAGATGACAGGTGAGGGTCTGCGGTGGGTAAAGGGGTTTTAAAACAGGTAACATTATCTCTGTGTTGGATGACAGGTGAGGGTCTGTGGTGGGTAAAGGGGTTTTAAAACAGGAGACATATCTCTGTGTTGGATGACAGGTGAGGGTCTGTGGTGGGTAAAGGGGTTTTAAAACAGGTAACATTATATCTGTGTTGGATGACAGGTGAGGAGGGTCTGCGGTGGGTAAAGGGGTTTTAAAACAGGAGACATTATCTCTGTGTTGGATGACAGGTGAGGGTCTGCGGTGGGTAAAGGGGTTTTAAAACAGGAGACATTATCTCTGTGTTGGATGACAGGTGAGGGTCTGCGGTGGGTAAAGGGGACATTATCTCTGTGTTGGATGACAGGTGAGGGTCTGTGGTGGGTAAAGGGGTTTTAAAAACAGGTAACATTATCTCTGTGTTGGATGACAGGTGAGGAGGGTCTGCGGTGGGTAAAGGGGTTTTAAAACAAGAGACATTATCTCTGTGTTGGATGACAGGTGAGGGTCTGTGGTGGGTAAAGGGGTTTTAAAACAGGTAACATTATCTCTGTGTTGGATGACAGGTGAGGAGGGTCTGCGGCGGTGGGTAAAGGGTTTTTAAAACAGAGACATTATCTCTGTGTTAGATGACAGGTGAGGGTCTGCGGTGGGTAAAGGGGTTTTAAAACAGGAGATTATCTCTGTGTTAGATGACAGGTGAGGTCTGCGGTGCGGTGGGTACAGGCTCTCAGTTTTAAAAAAAGTAGACATTATCTCTGTGTGTGGGATGACAGGTGAGGGTCTGCGGTGGGTAAAGGGGTTTTAAAACAGGAGACATTATCTCTGTGTTGGATGACAGGTGAGGGTCTGTGGTGGGTGAAGGGGTTTTAAAACAGAAGACATAGTAGTAGTAGTAGTAATACTTTATTTGATCATAAAATAACACGCTAGCCCCAACATTCAATGAGGGGCGTGTTTACATGCATTCTCTGTGTTGGATGACAGGTGAGGGTCTGTGGTAAACCTTTTAAAACCTTTTTGGTGTTTTTATTCCTCAGTGATGCCAATTGGTGGAAGGGGGAGACGTACGATGGAAGTGGACTTTTTCCATCTAATTTTGTGACATCAGATCTTTCTGAGCCCAAACCAGGTACCTTTCATATTTCTGCCAGAATGCAATGCCTGCAATTATTGTAACATTTTATGTTTAATTGATACAGTGGTGAAAGTAGAGAAGAAGAAGAGGGTCAGGTGGGCTGATACTCCAGCAGGGCAGCAAGACCAACAACAACAACAACAACAGCAACAAGGTGAGTGTACATGTACATAAAGTGTTACACTTTATTTTGACACTCTCTTCACTTTTTATTTACATTTATTTATCCTTGCATTGACACCTTTATTTATTGACCTATTTATTTATTTATTTATGTATTTATTTATTTATCTATTTTTTATTTATTTATTTTTTATTTATTTATTTATGTTTGCTATTAAACTCAGTTGTCACTTCATGGACCCCTTATTGTTTGATTGATTTATTGATTGATTGATTGATTGATTGATTGATTGATTGATTGATTGATTGATTGATTGATTGATTTATTGATTGATTGATTGATTGATTGATTGATTGATTGATTGATCTAGCTACATGTATCCATTCATGTGTATCTTTTGCAATTTTTTTGCTAATTCGTCAACTAAATTTATTTGTCTATTTATTTTTTCTTCATGAACTAAATTCCTTCATCCTGCAATTCCTTCATCCAATCATTTTCATAATGTTATACATGACTCCACGAACTGCATAGCTTTAACTATTCATTGTGTTAAATAAAAGTTTATTTTACTTTACATTACAAATCCATTCATTAATTCAACACTTTTAACCAATTATTCTTGTTTATTTTTTCAGCACCCAAGCGCGAAGTTAATGAAGTAAGTTGTTGTTTGTCATATAACATTACATGCTCTATCTCTCCTGTTTTAAACTTAACAGTGATTTTACTAAACCTGTGAAATAGACATTTATCTAATAGACATTAGTAATAGACAGTAGAGCAAATTGCCATTGTACTTTTTCGTTTTCATATATGATATTATTAGACTGTCATCAGTAGAATAATAAAACTACTCTAACTGTTTTTGTTGTTTCTGTTAAGAGTGTTATTGAACAGTGCCTGACGCTATTGAAGGGAGCGAGTGTTGAGACAGAAGATGAGCAAGAGGAAACCATTCTAGAACTAGAAGGTGACCAGTATATAGTATATATGTAGTTTTATTCTAGTATTGTAGTATTGAGGGCCACTAGTTTATCAGCTTTAGCTGTAAAGTGTTTATCCTCTTGAAGTAAAGTTATTATTATTATTATTATTATTGTTGTTGTTGTTGTTGTTGTTGTTGTTATTATTATTATTATTATTATTATTATTATTATTTAACACCAGACAGCATTACACTGTGCAATTTTTCATCCAACTTGTGAAGAAACGGGATTAGTTTTTAACATCGTTTTTTTTCCTTTTTTTTTTTTTCAGATACATGTCAAGGGATGGGAGTAGTAGTTGATGAGAAGACTGAAGCCAGCAAAAAGTACATTTGTGTGATATTATTGCAGCTGTATATATCTTATACTCTAGTGATAGGCTCTGTGGAATAATACTCACTGATTTGTGAAACTAAAAAGATTAAAAATGTTATTCCCCGGAGTCTCTTGCACTGAAGCTATTGTACATATGCAACAAGTGAAACATATATAGAAAGTGAGCTATTGGAGACACGACTCTCACACACACTTCTCACTACCTTCTGTATTCTCTACACCCAACACTCATCTCACTAGTGGGGACACGACTCTCACACACACTTCTCACTACCTTCTGTATTCTCTACACCCAACACACATCTCACTAGTGGGGACACGACTCTCACACACACTTCTCACTACCTTCTGTATTCTCTACACCCAACACACATCTCACTAGTGGGGACACGACTCTCACACACACTTCTCACTACCTTCTGTATTCTCTACACCCAACACACATCTCACTAGTGGGGACACGACTCTCACACTCAATTCTCACTACCTTCTGTATTCTCTACACCCAACACACATCTCACTAGTGGGGACACGACTCTCACACACACTTCTCACTACCTTCTGTATTCTCTACACCCAACACACATCTCACTAGTGGGGACACGACTCTCACACACACTTCTCACTACCTTCTGTATTCTCTACACCCAACACACATCTCACTAGTGGGGACACGACTCTCACACACACTTCTCACTACCTTCTGTATTCTCTACACCCAACACACATCTCACTAGTGGGGACACGACTCTCACACTCAATTCTCACTACCTTCTGTATTCTCTACACCCAACACACATCTCACTAGTGGGGACACGACTCTCACACACACTTCTCACTACCTTCTGTATTCTCTACACCCAACACACATCTCACTAGTGGGGACACGACTCTCACACTCAATTCTCACTACCTTCTGTATTCTCTACACCCAACACACATCTCACTAGTGGGGACACGACTCTCACACACACTTCTCACTACCTTCTGTATTCTCTACACCCAACACACATCTCACTAGTGGGGACACGACTCTCACACACACTTCTCACTACCTTCTGTATTCTCTACACCCAACACACATCTCACTAGTGGGGACACGACTCTCACACACACTTCTCACTACCTTCTGTATTCTCTACACCCAACACTCATCTCACTAGTGGGGACACGACTCTCACACTCAATTCTCACTACCTTCTGTATTCTCTACACCCAACACTCATCTCAATAGATATCCAACAAGTAGTGCTATCAATGTTGTGAGCAACAGGAGCCAAGTATGTTGAGTAAGTGTCTTTATTAACTTGTGTTTGACTGTCTTTAAAAAGGAAACACCAAGACTTTTCATCACTGAACGACCAATACCTTCAAGCTCTTGTTCTTTATCAAAAGTAAGTAATGCAAAGGTTCTAAATTGATTTTATGAAAACCCATGAAGTATAAATTATTATTGAAAATGGATATTATCAGCCATCCAATCAAGTAAATGCAAATGGGAAATTTAGTTTAGCAACGAACTATGTTGCGACTGAAACAATCTTCAACACTTCGCATGACAACTCGTTTGTCTGAAGAAGACTGTTGGTTTATGTCGCAATGTAGTTCGTTGCCAAACTAAATTTCCAGTATGTGATTTATTCTTATTTGCAGATATTATTATAAAGTCATCATCAATATTATCATCATCATCATTATCATCATCGTCATTATCGTGATCATCATTATTATCATCATCATCAATATCATCATCAATATTATCATTAGCAATATTATCATCATTATTATCATCATGATCATCATTATCATCATCATTATTATTATTATCATCATTATCATCATCATCATTATAATGATGATTATGATGATGCATATTCACTGTAAGTAACTTAACTGTTAATGTTGTGTTTGTTGTTTATTTCATAGACTTATGAAGGAACCACTCCCTATACCCCCCACTCCTGTCCATGCAGTACCTGGATATGGTAGCATGCCGCAGGGAGTTGTCAGTGGATATCAACCACCTATCAGTGGATATCAGCCTCCACAGTATCAACAAGTGAGCCTTGTGATAATTATACGAAGCACCTGTCACATTGGATTTGTTCCAAGACAAGATTGATATATTCATTTAGTAAAATTTTAGACAGTGAATATAGAGCTGTGATTGGTTGAGCGACCAGTGATTATGAGACGATAATCACCGCTCGAAAACGGAAGTAAAATCATCAACGCGAAAGTACCAATAAAACAGTTTTTTTATCCTGAATTTCGTCTTTTCTCTGGTATTCAAGTCTAAAATTATACTAAAACAATTATTCACCTCAGACTTCGTCTCAGTGAATATTCACCGATAATCACTTCGTCTTTGGCGAATAATATTGTTAATTATTTTGTTCCAAGGTTTATGCTCCCCAAGTACACACAGGGTACCCACACGCATCAAATCCTCAAGTAACTCAATCAGCAATGACTATGGTAAGAATGAATAAATGAACTGACTGACTCAATGAACGAATGAACTGAAGACCGACTTTCTGCATAGCTGATCACTGACTGACTTTAGTACTATCTGAATGACTGTCTCAATTACCAACTGATTTCAGTTAGCAGGTCTGAATGGCTGACTGACTGTCTAATGACTGACTATCTGAATGACTGACTGTCCAAATGACTGCTCGTCTACCAGAACCAATCAGACAATGGTGAACTATGTAAAAACCTATATTTTTATTATCAATTTGTTCAGCAAAACTCTGCTTACTCCAGCCAAGGACCAGGCCTACCAAGTTATCAAGGTGTCAGCAGCACACCCAGCATGCCTCAGGGCTACCCACAACCATCACAAGCACCTCCCCCACCACAACAATATGTACCACCACAACAAATGTATGCCCCACCAGGGGTACCCCAAGAATACACATCCCAGGCTCCTTTGCAACAGTACCAAGCCCAGTCTCTCCCTGTCAACTCCTTACCAGGCTACTCGACTGCTCATCAACCTCAGCCACAAATGATCTACAGTCAACAGCATTTACTATGACCTTGTCTTATAAATCATATGTGTTGTACCAATGATTGACAGCTGTCAAATGGCCGATGGTCAAAAAATGAAATACTTTAAACAAATGGTACAATATTATTTCCTTTTAAAAAGAGATTGGTGGCTTGTGCACAAAGTATTCTATAGTTTAATATTAGGGAGCTTAAGCAGCCCAGGTTTTTGACAACGCGGACGGCGCGCGCACTTACAAATAATGTTCCAAACGATCGTTGACGTCCGTGACGACAATCTACGACAGCACTTCGCCTCAGTGTTTTCACGTGGTAGATTGCCGTCACGGACGTCAACGATCGTTTTGAACATTATTTGTCAGTGCACGTGCCGTCCACATTGTCAAAAACGTCTGCTGCTTATGCTCCCTAATATTATTGAGCCGGGAAACTTAACAATCTACAACATGAAGTTTACTCACCTCAAAGAACTGGTGTCTACCAGGAAATATCAATGTTAAACACCATGGATACAATATACAATACATAAGTGCCATTACAGGGCATGCTCTGGCTAGTAGACAACACAGGCATTGGAAACTGTCTTGCTATAGCTATGCACAAAAGGTGGTTAGCGCTATCCATCACAAGTTCTATCCAACGGATAAAGTTTATTGGATAACTGCATCAGTTTTATCCGTTGGATAGGACTTATCCGGTGGATAGCGCTATTCACCTTTCATGCAACCGGGGCCAGGTGTATATAGTGATCGAGTGACACAGCTCATGGGTGCAAGCACAAGAGGCATGGCTGCATGGGTGCAAGCACAAGAGGCATGGCTGCATGGGTGCAAGCACAAGAGGCATGGCTGCATGGGTGCAAGCACAAGAGGCATGGTTGCACTGCAAAAATCATCTTCACCAGAGTATGAGTGTAAACATGTGAGCACATGGATCAACATTTCCTTGTTCCAGCGCTTATGCCTGCAGTAATTGAGCTCATTTATGCAACACCAGTTCTTATACTTGCGTCGTGAGTGACATCCAGGCTTATCCGAGGGTGTATCACCTTTGTACAATATAACCAGGGATGTAATTAATGTACACAAAGTCAAAACATTTCAGGGCTTTTTGTATGCAAATTCAAAGTACTTTACCTCTCAATAGTCCAGTTCCGAGTTCCTTTTATCTCTGTTTCAAAACGAGTCTACGTGCGAAACCTTTCTTATGCAAATGAGTTTTCCTTTTTCATGTAAATAAAACTCATTTTCATATGAAAGGTTTCGCACGTAGACTCGTTTTGAAACAGAGATAAAAGGAACTCGGAAATGGCCTATTGACAGTATTATTTTCTAGTTCAGTAATAATTTCACACTGCAGGAATTTAAAATAAGAAAAGTGTTACAGATTTTGATGAAGAATGACAGTCCCGACAATGACTACCAAAGTTGCACTTTGCGTATATAGTATTCAATCATATTTTCTTTTCTTTTTTGAAAATCAGTTTGCATTACTGTGCAACCACTCAATATGAAAGTCACAACTAACTACAATGCCTGTATCATTAATACCCTGCAAGCAGTCTCCTTTTCCCTTCTCTCGCCCTCTGCTCGCAGGGTAAATCGTTAACTCTAGCCATTTAAGGATCCAGCACATTTGATGATTGACAAAGTGTTTTGCAAACTTACCAGTTGCTTCAGTGGCAATTAGTTACAAAGTAATGCAAACTGTCTTAACACCAAATTCCAGTATAAAAGGAGCCGGCCCTGGGGTAAGACAATAACGTTGCTAATTAAATTTCGTATCACTGGTGTACATGAATATGCGATTAAAGATTGATTAAACAAATGTATTGTTGTACCCCGGCAGTGTCCTTTTATACTGGAACTTCCTGTTTAATGATTAATATAGTACACCTGTACCAATAATAATTGAAGAGGTCTTTGCAAGAACAACATAAGTGATCAAATTCTAAATTCTGCTTGTGGATCTTGAGTTTCAAAGGAGAATTTGAATTTTGATCAAGAGTTAGTCAGTTAGTTCTTGCGCAGACTACTTCAATATTGCAACGTGCAAACTTGGTTATTCATGGTTCTGATCAAACGATAGGATGCCGCCCAATCAGTTTGTAGTAATTTCTCCATCCAGATAGATCGTAGTTAGATAGATCATGTCTCACAAACATCATCACAAATGATGTGTTTACAGAAATGTTTTTAATATTTCACAGATTTTGTGATGATATATGCTGAAATTAGTCAAACTTTCATTAAGCAGTCGCCCATTAAGCGGTCATCCTCTATTTAGCAGTACTTGCCAATTCCCAGAGGATGGCCGCTTATAGAGCTGCCACTGTACTTAAACAAGACTTGTGGGACATAGCAACAGTAACTATGGGCCTCTGAACCATCAAGTCAGTGTAGACTGGTCAGGGTTAATTAGAATTGACAGCAACAGTAACTATGGCAGCCTTGTATTGAAATTATCATTGTAAAGTCAGTCCTGTAGACTGCCTGATCAGGGTTAATTGCCCTCGTTTTATTGGTTCTGACAGCAATGGGTCTTTTAATTTATACTGTCCTAAAATGCAGCCTCATATTGGGGCAATTATCATTGCCCTCGTTTTACATTTGCCTGATACTGTAAAGCTTGCACATATGCAATCTTAAACAGTTGTAAATATGCCCTGGGGCCTTGCACATATATGCATTTCGTTTTACATTTGCCTGATACTGGGGCCTTGCACATATATGCAATCCTCGCCTGGTTCTGGGGCCTTGCGTTTTACATTTGCCTGTTTTATTTTGTCTGGTTCTGGGGCCTTGCACATATATGCAATCCTGCCCTCGTTTTACATTTTGCAATCCTTGCACATATATGCAATCCTCCCTCGTTTTACATTTGCCTGGGCCTTACATATATGGCCCTCTGAAACTGCATAAGTCCTGCCCTCGTTTTACATTTTGTCTGGTTCTGGGAATAATGCAATCCTGCCCTCGTTTTACATTTTGTCTGGTCCCCTTGCAAAATATGGTGTTTTACATTTTGTCTGGTTCTGGGGCAGGGTTTTACATTTTGTCTGGTACTGGGGCCTTGCACATATATGCAATCCTGCCCTCGTTTTACATTTTGTCTGGTTCTGGACACAATCCTATTTTGTCTGACACAATCCTGCCCTCGTTTTACACTGACAACATATACCGACAGGTCATCACCAATCTACCCTCGTTTTACATTTTGTCAGATACTGGGGCAACAATATGCATCCTGCCCTCATTTTACATTTTGTCTGGTACTGGGTCTGAAACTGAGGAAAGGGAATAAAAAGCAAAAATGGTGTTGGGGGAAGGGGTAGGGGGCTAAATTGACAACCTACCGACGCACACCAACTCGACATTCAGCTGGTAACGGAGCACTGATGGAAAGAGGGGGTAAATTGAGCCCACCATCGGCTTCCTGGAAGATTATCCTCCGGCTAAAGGAACTACCGACGTTAAACAAGGTCCTTTACCTTTTTTAACCGTTACTGATCTTACTTAGTGATTGGTACAATACTTTACTATTGTGTGAAGAATTATGTCGAAAAAGAAGTGATATGGACAAGTAATAAATATATTATCCAGGCCGAGGGAAGGAAAGCTTTAAAAAAAGTAAATTTTTGAGTGACAGTACTTTTTTACCAAATAAGTCTTGAACACTCTCAGTAGAGTATTATACACTGCAGTACAAATTCATAAAAGTAATAATGATGGGTTCCAGGACAATAGAGAAGTTGATGGCACAATAATTTCTGTGGGAGATTGTTCCAATGAGTACTTATAATAATCACAGAGTCATTTTTGTATGAGTGGGAAGTAGCTACAGTACGGTTCGTGCCGTACCGTGACCGAATCGCGCCGCCATCATGCCGTATCCAAGCATTCTGATTGGTTGAGAAATGATTTTGCACACTGTGATTGGTTGAATATAATGTCTTCGATTCCTTACCATGACCGTAACTCTGTGCGTAGGTTTCCCACTCATATGAAAACGACTCTATACAGCGAGGTTGTTTGTAGCAATAAGAACTACATGTATCTTTTATTGAGTTTACCATATTAGTTCTACGTTTAGTTTTTGTATGATTTTTTACAGAATTCAGACAAAAACAAAGTCAATTTCAATATTTGTGTACTTCAGCCAATCAGGAGAGAGCGTTCTTGTTATCTAAGTGGCCCCAGTTGAAGCCTTCGCACTGTAAATTCTATCAATGTTCTGGAATCTAGAACAATTGAATGAATAAATACTAAGGTGGCAGACAAAGCTTAAAGCTTAATAGAAATCTTAGAATACAACGGCATTTATCATGGCGCCTAGACACTGTACAATGTTGGACGTCATCACTACATCTACGTTCTCTTCAAGGTGGCGTTTGGGATCCTGAAATCATACAATGTTTCAATAATTGAATTATTGATTGTTTATTGTTATCATCATTATATAATTATAATCAGTCATTATATTCTTAAATTACAAAAGTTCAATATACAGTGTACACTTCACCTGCAAATAGCAAGCTAATCGAGGCAGGATGAAGTGTTAGATAAAATTAATAAGAATATGTTTTTGAGTGAGCTTTCACGCAAAAAAAATGCCTTGTCTCGGAGTCTTGCAAAGTCTCCCCTTGACCATTCGATACCCCTAAGCGCAATAATAGATCATAGACAAGTGTAATTTTGTGCTATGGTATATAAGTATTAAATTATTTTTAATATTTATATTATCATCACAAGTCTATTTAGCAATACTCACCTGTTTACCAACGTTCTTGATAGCAAGTTGTTCTGGTGTCATGGTCTCTTCTTCCTCTAAAGCCTGTAAATAGAAACAGTAACATCAAATCAAAGGAAATGTTGAGGGATGATGAATGCCAAGACAATGCAGATTCTCCTAGTGGTTATAGAATACAGATGATTGATGATAACATATATGTTGACGATGCTGATGGCAGCAGCGGTGATGGGTAGGAAAATGATGATGGGTGATGATGGGTAAGAATATGGTGACAACTGATGAAGATGAGATGGCTGTGGTGGTGATGATGAGGAAAAAAATGCAGACTTAGAATCTTTTTTTCCAGTTGCCATCAACAACATATTTATTATTGCCCTATAACTTACTTTATTATAGTTTTTAACCAGATCCAATATTTCCTATATTAAAAAAAAAACAATGAAGAAATTATGAAAATCAACAAATTCTAATATACTGTACATAATGTAGTTAGAATACACCTATTCCAAATATCGTTGTCCGGGCCGAAAGCAACAAGCAACAAGCTGACGACCGCAAAGGACTTTGGGAATCTCCTAATTAATTTATTTATCCGTGGTACTTGAGAAGTTATCCCTATGAGCGTTGAATAGCAATCATTTAGAACTATTCGGCCATTTGAAAAAGCTTGTTGTCAAAATATCTTCGGATGAATAAATGAATAAGGAGAAAGTCCCAAAGTCCTTTGCGTTCGTCAGCTTCTTGCTTGTTGCTTTCGGCCCAGACAACGATTTTTGGAATAGGTGTATATCCCAATCTTAGTTCATCTACATCTACATCTATCTTTATTATCCTTAAAACCATAAGTATCACAAGGATATTAACAAAAAATATAAATAATATAAATAAATAAATATCAAAATGAATAATAAAAATTATAGTAGTCAATACAATATAGTTAAAGCAATGTGAAGCATCCAAAGGTCTTCAGAGTGGAGATGGAGAGTATATTACCTACCTTGACTTTATTTTCATTCATGGAGCAGTGCTCACTATAATCCTGTAGCGTTAGACCATCCATCCACGTCTTCTTGTGTAGGTTTAATAACATCTAAACACAGATTTAAAAAAAAAGAAAAATGCTTATGATTTTGTTACACTTGTCATAATTGAAGGGGTCCCTACAAGAATGGAGTAAGCAACTTGTGATCAAAACCCAAATTCTCCTTTGAAATGAATCTTGAGGAGAATTTAGATTTTGATCAGATTACTTAGGGATCCATGCAACAGTGCCAAATCCCAAATTCTCCTTTGGAATTCAAAGAATCTGGAGGAGAATTTAGATTTTGATCAGAGATTACTTATGGAACATTCAATGTTATTGCAACTCTTCAATAAAATCTTACCTTTTGTTCTAACTCATTCTTGCGATAGTTGATTGAAATTGAATAATAATGACGATTTAGCCCATGAATCATAGCCTAAGTAGAGGAAAAATAGACATTTTAACAATACATTTACAACTTAGATGTGCCATAATTTGTGTTGGTCAGAACTTATAGTTTACCTGAATCGATGGTTTCTGTAGATGGCCGAGATTGGAGGTCGTCTGTCTGGGTTCTTGACCCAGGACCATCATGTTGGGGTTAATAAGTCTAAAAGCATCAATCACAACCTGAAACAAGAGCGTTATAAAATAATAATAATAAGTTATTACCATATTTATATAGTGCAAATTCACATATGGATATGATCAAATGTCAGCCACTTTTACAAGTTATTGGGGTGCCAAGGATTATAGTACAATGTGTTATCAATAATGTTATTAATTCTACATTTGTGTTTAAGATTCTGGGTGTTTCTTGGTGCTACAATCTGCATCGTATTCTTGGTTAGGTTTCTTTGTATGCAGGGTATTGTTTTGGTTCAAGTTCATTCTTCTCGTTCTTTGTGTTCATTGTCTAACGTCATCTGGTGTTCTGCAACACCAAGAAACCTCCATGATTCTCTAATGACATGAACATTACATGTACATGTATGTTACCTTTCCTTTAACACTTTGTATAGGATCAACTACAACAGCTACAGCTCTGTCTGAAAGGGCTTCAAAACTCTGTCAAACAACACAAACAACACTAGACTTAAGGTGTGATACTACAAGCAACAAAATTGTGCAACTTGTCGTGCAACATTGTTCAGATTGTTGTATTGCAAGTTGCAGAGCAATGTTTCTCGTATTACCATCGTTCGCGCAAATTAAATTTTCAGTGTTGCAGGGTGCAAAGCTTTGTTGCATGAAGTAGAAAGAGCTTCTACTTTGCGCAACAAAATTTTGCAACTTGCAACACGAAAATGTGTTGCGTGACCAGTTACATGGACGGTGGTAATACGAGAAACATTGCTCTGCAACTTGCAATGCAACAATGTTGCGTGACAAGTTGCACGATTACTGCACCTTTAGTTTGACAGGCAATAGAGTGTTCATATTATTTATATGTGATAAAAGTAGTTTACTTTACGTTTACTGTTTATATAGCGCACAATAGTATAAAACACTCAACAAAATGTTTGCACAAAAGTGAGTTTTGTAGCGTCTGCGACCAGAGGCTCTGTTGTTTCCGTACTGCTTCACAGCTGTGGTTGCAGCTTTGCAGCAAAAATATATACGTATCGGAGAGCATGACAGAGCCTGTGGAACCAGGGTAACAAAGCACTCAACTGATCTTCAATGAAAACAACAGCAGATGAATGGATTCAAGCTGGTATTTTATTTACAATGTCAATGATAAATTTACCAAAATAATGAAGGAGTCTGTGCAAGATTAATGTTATCAAAGTGTTAATTCTCCTTTAGAATTTAAAGAATCTACAGGAGAATTTAGATTTTAATCAGAGCTCAAACCTGCTGTGTATTGATATCAACACCAGATAACCAACAACCAAACCCTGGATGAGAGTGATACCATCCCACTACCATCTCTGGTCTAAACAATTGGAACAAACATAGCTTTAGAATGTTTGATCATGAACCCAGAAATATCTGCATTCGTGGTCATTATTGGGATATATAGCTAATTGCATAATCGTTGTTGGGTTGAAAATCATAATCATAGAAGCTGAGACCGCAAGGATGGATGAGAAATCAGTTCATGAGCTACATTACAGGCAGATATATTCAATGTTCTCGTAGTTTTGAAGGTATATGAGCTATTTAACTAAGATCCTACAAGTCTGCATAAAAAGTTCAATGATTTGACGGTGTTATTTGAGAGTTTCAATTTCCCAGAATTCCTTTTGGTCATAGCTTTCATGATTTTCAACCCGACAACGATTGTGCAATTAGCTATATATCTGGTCATACACATATTATATAACTTTCTCTGGGAAGACATGATCAAATAACCGAAACGTGAGCTCAGAATGCTTAATCACAGACCCAGAAATGTTTGAACATCATGTAGTCTTATGTAGGATCAAATATTGAACCTTGGAATGTTTGATCACAGACTCACCTTCCAGTTTGTTTCAGCATATCTAACATTTTTGCTTGGAAAACTGGATCAACTGCTTCTACACTGACTCCCTGTGAAGCGAACACACAATATATGACAACAAATGACAACAAACTTAGTATCATACATGTACATGTACAATTAGATTAAAATATTTTAAATCAAATCACAAAAACATGAGGTTCTTACTGTTCCACTCTGTGGCATAGCAAAGACATCTATCACTCTAACAGTGTAGTCATCAACAAACTCTCCTAACATGAGACCCATAACTTCCATGGGGACCCCAGCACGACCTACAACAGATAATAATAACATCAAGCTAAAAAAATAAAACATAAATAAATAAATAAATAAATAAAAACACATCAAGCTATTTATTCATTTAGCTATGTTACACCATTCAAGTCTTTGATTGCTAGCAGAATGATGTACCGGGAGTTACATATATTATTATTACAACATGAGTTTTGTTCCACTACAAGTAACTTAGAATCTGTAAACTTACCATGTTTAAGCATCTGTATTCCAAAGAAATAGAAAAAGTAGATTAGTAAATTTAGAAGACAATATTTGTTTTAGTAATGAAGCCAACACAATCTATGTACATGTACATACAACACTATGTTTGGCATCATCATCATTAATTTCATTGCCACTCTCCTTCATAATCATTAATCATCATTCATGACAATCATCATAATCATGACAATCATCATAATCATGACAATCATCATCCTCACTATCATCATCAACATGATTTGTTTTCATCACTGTCTTTATGTTCTAATATTTATATCATTTCAGTTATTGTAATTGCGCATCTGAAAATTTTAGGATTGATATTTGCGCAATATAAGTGAATAAATTATTATTATTATTATTATTAATATTATTATTATTATTATCCCTAGTAACTACCATCACCAAAAAAAATAAGAATATTGTTGGCCTCATCATCATCATACAATACAATAAGTTTATTAGCATATCCCAACAGGGATTTTCAATACTAATTTACAATCATCATCATCATCACTATCATATTAATAAAAGTATATAACTTATCATTCTATGTCTAATAACGTGCAAGTATAATACTAAATGTAGGTATACCTTGAGCAATGCTAATGATGATATGTACACTTGTTCTGCAGTGTCTACCACAGGCGCATCATTCGGTGTTCCCTGGACAAGACATGAAAACAAATAACGATAAACTGATTAAACCACATGTACAAAATGTAACTTGCGAGTTGTGGGACGAAATTCCCTGAAATTTACTGAGACTTCTTTAGTGTATCCGAAAACAAGATTGTGAAGTAAGAAGACAAACAATAGCTTCAAACCAATGTATGTATCATTGGACAAAATTTTGAAATGTAAATATTACAATTCAATGTAGAAATGCCGAGAAAACATGGAACAATTTACGCAAAAATGCATTCATCCCCGGCATTCAGCGCTCGAATATTACAATTTAAAAACATATTTCAGTACATTCGACCTACCTGACCGACACCAGGCAATCCACCAGACCCTAAGCGTAATATACGATCCATTTGGTTCTTGAATTTGATTCTTTTTTGACTCAAAAAGCAACTTTTCTTCAAAGTGACACAGCAAATTATTTTCAAAATGGCTGCCGGCGAATTTAATGCGCATGCGTCGATTAGCTGTTCATCAAGTATCGCAGGCTCTATAATATTTCCACAGGGAGCCCAGTTTGTTAAAACTGTACCCCCTACCCTCTCTCTTGCTAGGTACTACCATCCCTTTTACCCCACCACATTATCGGTTATCATGTACAATAGAAAGGAATATAATGCCCACAAGTATAACACGTATACACTGGCATAGATTGATTTTTATAAAATCAGACTTTATTGTTTTACATTTTTTGAAAGGACAACATAATTTATATTTGATATATTTTCCATCTAAAGTTTAATATACATTTTGTTTGTTTGCATATATAAAGCCAATAAACCACAGAAACAAGAATAATTATTGGTATGCTAGATATAACAGACTACAAAGTATTGATGCTATTTCAGGAATAATAATATTCATGAAAAAAAATATTGATTCTCATTGGCTAAGAGCAGTGCAGATGAAAGGAAATTAACACTGGACCTGTTACTGAAAGGTAACTAATATTATTAATAAATACAGGATAATTATATTAGAGTGCAATTTAGAAAAGCGTGAAATAGTACTAAATAGTGATATTTCTATTGTTTTCTAGTTTCATTAGTGCTATTTAGTACTAATTAGTTATTTAGTTTTCAAGCTTTTCTAATTTGCACTCTAGTTACCTTTCAATAATAATCTTAGCTAAGTTTCATGGGTCTTACATAGCCTCCTCCACATAATAATAATAATAATAATAACGGTTTATTGGACAATACTATCCACAGAGTGGCTCTTCACTTGTCCACTAATCTAAACTATCTACAATAAATGCAACCCCTTCTAGGGATTGGGAGATCCCTTTGCTTTTCTGGGATCCCTGTGTGAGGGCTAAGGCCGGAGCCGAGAGGTACTCGGGGCCCCCAGCCTCCTCTTTCTTCTCCTTCTTCTTTCCTTGGGTACTAGTCCCACTTGGCTCGCTCAGCTAACACAGGAAGCCCAGTATAGAAGACCAGCTAACACAGGAAGCCCAGGATATCAATAGAAGACCAGCTAACACAGGAAGCCCAGTATAGAAGACCAGCTAACACAGGAAGCCCAGTCAGTAGAAGGCCAGTTATATACATAGGAGACGCCTGCTGCGGAGGCTAGGTCTTACACAAAGTAAGGACCTGTACGCACTGCAGTGCAAATTAATTTTTTTCATGGATATTTTAAAAAGTATTATTAATTGGTAATCAAACGATTCCTCGTTCAAAATGGAATAATTTGGAATAATTTCGTCCTACGGGCTCGTGCGATTTTGATACTCTTTGAAAAACACACTTGTGCAAATTATTTCTAAATTGAACTCGAAACCGTATGATTACCTCTACTAATACAATTACTAAAAAGCACATACAATGTATTATATAAACTATCAAGTTTGAATATTGTAAAAAAGTTTTTCATTTTTTAGCTTTAGAAAATAATTTTACAACATAGAACGCGGTAGAGTGATGGCACTTAACCCGTGAAACAGATATTAGCCATGTAGATATTAATAAACTGTAATTCCATTGTTTTCTTTTGTTTTGATTTGACTATTAGTCACTAACTATTAGATTTTGTTTCACAGATTAAGTGCCATCACTCTAAGTGATCTCTGATTAAAATCTAAATTCTCCTTGAGATTCTTTGATTTTCAAAGGAGAGTTTGGGATTTTATCACAATGAGATTCAAGGATTTTAACAGGTCTTAATAGCTGACTGACACCAAAGCCATAGTCAAGAAATTAGGTTAAATATAAATTAATAAAATGTTTCAAGGTTAAAGTGTTTAAGCTATGTAACAATGTAAATACTAAATTTACTTTACAAAGTCTATATAGAGTGCAAACACTAATACCGTGAAACAGTACAAACTATTTAGTGCTAAATAGCACCAATGGAACAATAGAAAACAATAGACATTGCACTATTTAGTAGAGTGCAAACACTAAAACTGTGAAACAGTACAAACTATTTAGTGCTAAATAGCACCAATGAAACATTAGAAAACAAAAGACATTGCAGTATTTAGTGCTAATTAAAGTTAGCACTGTTTCATGGTTTTGGTGTTTGCACTCTACATGTAGCTGCACTTTCTACAGTCCAGCTTGATATGAGCCTGTAGTTTGAGATATATATGGTTCTTTCCAGGCTGTTACAATGTACGTAAGCAGGCAGACGGATATAGCTGCAAAGAAGAGACTTCATCCCCATAACTCTGTTCCTGGTTGCTGGAAGGCCAATAATTTATTTACATGGTTCATGCCAGGTTTGTTCATGAGAAACCAAGGTTGATAGTAGAGTGAATAGTACAATGATATATTGTAGAGTGGATGAAGATTATTGTGAAATAAATATGCAGCCAAAGAAGAGATTGATCTGAAAAATATATACATGGTATTTTGTTAACATAAAATTCTACAATTCCTTAATAAATTAATAGACTCTCTTGACTAATTGCCAAATTATTAACCATATCAACTATTAGAGGATGCTGCATGCTACATATACACCACAAATAAGGGAATCTTGGATAGTATTAATAATAAAAAAATAATACTATTGCCTGACCTATACTATTATACAGCAATATGCAAATAAGGGAATCTTGGATAGTATTAATAATAAAAAAAATATAATAATAATACTTATTGCTAAATACTATACGATTAACAATTTAAAAAAATGACCTTTTAATACTATTATACAGCAATATGCAGAAATTCTGATCCATTTTGACTAAAATACATATATAAGGACTTGTGTGCAAAGTGCTCCTACTTTAGATTTGAAGGTCAGCAGCAGTGGGTCAGCAATAGGCAGCCAGTGTAGATCTTTTAGAATGGGCATAATATGGTCTTGTTTCTTTGTGTATTTTTTCTAGTGCTGGAGCTTCTTAAGTAAATGATGTGGAACACCAGCCTAACTTTGATGCGGCATGTATCAGGGTTTCACAATGCTTGGAGGAGATTTTTCTGATTGAAGCAATGAAAAAAATATATCAGAATGTCATCAATCCCATTATTTTTGGTAGACTTTTTGATTATAAGGTATGTATTTTAGTTTTGTCAATGATCAGAATTTCTGCATATTGCTGTATATTATTTGCATATTTGAATTGCGGTTCATAGCTGATGGATGGAATGACATATAAAGCTGGGTATCATCAGCGTACCATGTACATGCACTGCTATAAGATTTTAATTGAGTATAAGATAGGCTAACGGATCTTTGTGGAACACCGCAAAATAATATCTTACCCAAAGTTACTGTTCTTTGTCATCATATAATTTACAAGACAGTCTAGACGTCCTTGACGTCCTTGAGTTCTAGTGGTAGCTCACTTTTGGGGTGTTTACTTTCAAAATGTTGTTTAAAGGTCTTGGGATCTGGCATTTGAGACTGGAACGATAATTGAATAAAAACAAAAATATTAGACACATTTGAACCTACACATATAACCTAAATAATAACTTTATTGAACTGCTAGATCTTGATGATGGATTGCAACAGGAGGGAACAAAAGTACACAGCCTGTTGTTGTTCATGCTGCTGCTGATGATGATGATGACAATGATGATTGTGATAATGATCAAGTGTAGTGATTATGATGAAGAAAATATTGCTGTCCCATATCATTTATATAGTACTGCTGATGATAGTGCATGCAATGGTCATGATGATGAGGACAATGGAGATGATGGTGATTGTGATAATGATGAAGTGTATTGATGATGATGATGATGATGACAACAATGTCACTATAGTGTTGGATGTGACCATGATATAGCAGTTGATATCCCAGGTTGACAACCTACATGTAGCTTGACAAGATCATGACAGACCTTGGATAATGTACATGATTTATTGTAGTATTCTGCAAGATCAATCAGGATCTCGAATCATACCCAAAATCTTGGCAAGATAATGTAATTTCTTGCAGGATCCTACACAATCTTCCAATGCCCTTGGATTAGTTGTGTCAAGATGTTATACTGGTGATGGTGAGCGACAATGGCAGTAAGACAATGGTAGAATGATGATTGTGTACATAGGTGTGATTTTGATGATGAGAGTTGGTAGTACATGGCGACAATGTTGACATAAAGAATGGCTGGACTAGACTTCTGAATCGACTGAAGAGGAGCTTTCTTACTTTACAAACTGGACAAGAAAATTTAAGTGCTTTTTGTGCAGATTGTTTCTGGTCAGAGCCTTGAGACTTTTTCAGTTTGTCCTTCTTTTCTTGGGCTTTTTGCTGTGATTGGAGTTTCTGCTTGCCTCGTGCCATTTCTGAATGAAAAATTTTTATTTTGGATTTTTAAAATTCAAATAAACTTAAAACTGCATGTACAGATGCAGAATGAGACAAATGGGTCCAAAGCGGCCATACACAAACACTTTCACATCTGCAAAGCTGATATAACATAGAAAAACGTGCTTAATACATGCATACATGTACATATGTAGACTGACTCAGAATATTTCATTACAGATTGTGATAAGAATGATTCATTCATAATGAAAATATATAAACGACTTGATTTCATCAAGAAATTCACGATAAAATAAAAAGATATTAAACAAAACATTAGTGGGCATATAAAATAGAGAGAAAATCCCGAAATTGTGCGAGAACGGTTTGAACTTGTATCGTTTCCCCGGCATGACGATATATGACAAGATCGAACTACTAAGCGTTAAAACATGATTTAAAACCATATAATAGCACTCGATGCGCATAATTGGACCACCGAAGTATAACAGATTGACTATGAAAGAATTGTAAAGGATATAATTCCTCAAATGATCAACAAACCTGTTATTTTAGCAGAGAATTTCCAAATGCAAATGCCACTAATCGTAAGTTCTATTACCCGGCATGCAATGCGTGCTAATAAACCTGACACGAAAAGAACGCCTGACTGAAAACGTGTTTTCCACTGAAAAGTCCAAGTTGCAGACCAAGTACGGCAGTATAGATGGTCTGGACGAGCGCTGTTTTACTCAGAACATCTCACAGAGCGCGGGTGAAGAGCTTTTATCAAAGACTACAACTTTCTAGAGGTAGAGAGGTCGATTTTAAATTTCCTTAGCCTGCGTAGCCCGGCGCCCTTCGAACCCCATTTACGCAGGCTAAAATTTCCTGTATTAAAATACTGATTGACACTCAATGTACACGATCATGTACATGCACCAATGTATTGTATGTTTGTTTGATAGTATTAAACTGTGTACATAAGTCGTCATTGGCTTATGTATGGGGTGCTGGCGATGGAGGACAACTTGGCAGTGGTACCGTGGTTAATCACACTCCGTCACCGTTCCCAGTGGACGAAGAGGTGATTTGTACATCTTTATGAATTACATGTATGATGAAGTAGAAAAAATATATACATGTAATTTTTTTAAATTTATTTTTTATTAACTTTTTATTTCCACTTGTAAGATTACATTTCTATTAAAAAAAAAAAAATGAATACTGTATTGACATTTAGTACTATTCCATATCTTACAAGCATTTTTTAATAAATTATATATATTTGTATTTGTGCCCTTGGTCATTTTCCTACTGAGTCCTTCACAAGGAGTTTACTGCATTAATTATTTTGCTCCACTTGTTTAAATGTTGTGGTATACATGTAACTGTGGAGAATAGTTCATGGGAAAACATTGAGACAAGCTAAAAGTGGTCTGTTACTTGGTACGATAATAATAATGTTTTCAGGCGCATTTAAAACCTCAATGTGTGTACAATGTACAGTACTTGGGCTCCCATGTGTCAAATGCCATTTTTTCATCTTTTTCACTCAATTTTTTTCCTCAGGTTTCTCACATTGGGTGTGGACATGGTTTCACTGTGATATCAGAAAAGAAAGGAAGTAGACTGTGGATGTGTGGGGTTAATACGTCTTATCAATGTGGAAACAACTTTTCAGGTTGAATTTGAAAGAAATTAAGCACAATTTCAGATTTAAAAAAATACAAAGATATTTTAAAACAATAATGTTATTGGGTATATAATACTTAGGGTTTTTTCCTCAATTTTCTGTTAGATGTGATATTGAGACCTTATGATGCAGCATTGCCTGTTCAAGATCCAGATACCAGTATAACAGAAATATCATGTGGCCGGTCACACACCATGATACTTACAGACAAAGAAGGAGGTATACCCTATGCAACTATTATAGCACAGGAAGCCCATGCATGTACTTATAGCACAGGAAGGCCATGCATGTACTTATAGCACAGGAAGCCCATGCATGTACTTATAGCACAGGAAGCCTATGCATGTACTGCTACTTATAGCACAGGAAGGCCATGCATGTACTTATAGCACAGGAAGGCCATGCATGTACTTATAGCACAGGAAGCCCATGCATGTACTTATAGCACAGGAAGCCCATGCATGTACTTATAGCACAGGAAGCCCATGCATGTACTTATAGCACAGGAAGCCCATGCATGTACTTATAGTACAGGAAGCCCATGCATATACTTATAACACAGGAAGCCCATGCATGTACTTATAGCACAGGAAGCCCATGCACGTACTTATAGCACAGGAAGCCCATGCATGTACTTATAGCACAGGAAGCCCATGCATGTACTGCTACTTATAGCACAGGAAGCCCATGTGTGTACTTATAGCACAGGAAGCCCATGCGTGTACTTATAGCACAGGAAGCCCATGCATGTACTTATAGCACAGGAAGCCCATGCATGTACTTATAGCACAGGAAGCCCATGCATGTACTTATAGCACAGGAAGCCCATGCATGTTCTTACTTATATTTTTATTTTGTTCTTGAATTAGTTTTTGCTGTTGGTGGAAACAGCCAAGGCCAATGTGGTATAGGAGATAAAACCATCAATCATCTAAGAGATTTTCAGAGAATACATTTGCCTGAGGAAAAAGAAAAAATTGTTAAGGTTTGTTTATGAGTTCTTTACATAGTCCTGTAACTGTATGATCCAGCACTCAGCAAAGTATATTGGGTTACTAGCTGTGATGATGATGATGATGAAGACTTTATTTCAAGAGGGTAACACATAAAAGTGAAATACACTTACAAACTTGTGGCCCTCACTAAACTTAATAAATAACAATATAATATAAATATCTTAAAAACCTACACTACAATTACACTATACTATACTGTATAGTTAATACAAGGTTTCATTCACTAATAACCTTTTTACAGACATCATCACCAAGGCGACCTCATTGCTGATCAATAGTCAGGAGGCCAGACCACACACACCATGAACTCTGTGCATTATTTGTGGGTTCTTTTATGTCCAGAGAGATGTTAAGTCTCCCAATGATAAATGTTTTGTTGTATTTAAAATCCTGTAACTGATTGTTTTGTTCCCAAGGTTGTTTGTGGTCTGGATCACAGTCTGTTTCTCACTGATTCTGGGAAAGTATTTGCTTGTGGATGGGGAGCTGATGGACAGACAGGTAATCAGAGGACTAATGATGGAAGAAGGAAGACGTTTAGGACTGACATCTGAAACGACAGTAAATTTAATGCATTTTTACACAGTGTTAAAGTTTCTACACACTTATTAGGCAGGTTACCTCTAAAGCATCATGGTTTTAATAAGAATCACTATGATTATCATCATCACCATCAATCATCATCACCACCACCATCATTGTCATCATCATCTTCATCATCACCATCATCAATATCATCATCATCATCAATCATCTTCATCATTATTATCATCAATCATCATCATGTACCACCATCATTATCACTATCCTCTTCATCATTATCATCTTCATCATCATTGTAACCACATACTTCATCATAAGCATTGCCATCAGTCCATACTCATCCATTGCTCAATGTTATATGTATTGTCCATTAGGACAAGGCCACTATCATAAGCATTGCCATCAGTCCATACTCATCCATTGCTCAATGTTATATGTATTATCCATTAGGACAAGGCCACTATCAAGATGAACCGGGTATAAAACAAGTAAAGGGTGACCTTGATAGTGTCACGGTAAAGGACATTGCTTCATCAGCAGACTGCTGCTTGGCTATATCTGGTTAGTTTCTAGCCTGCATAGCTGAACCTTGGAGGGAGGGGACAAGGAAAAGGGTCAGCTTTGCAGGCTAACTAGTTTAATAATAATAATAAAGAGCTTATATAATGCTTATATATATAGTTTCCTGAAAACCTGCTCAGCTTCATCCCTTTAAGTCATCGTTGTATCTGTCTAATCTTTACCTTGCTTTTGGTTTGGGCCACAAGTTTATCAGTACTTTTTGTAACTGTCAGGGTCCGGTTGTTCGAAAGTTGATTAGTGCTAACATAATCCTGGATTAGCGTCAATAGTTTTCTTAAGATTTAATCCTGGATTGGCGCTAATCGCCTTTCGAACAACCGGGCCCAGGTGTCTACCCTCATGAAATAAAGTTGTTTTGTCTTAATTAGATGACGGAGAAGTGTTCTCATGGGGGAATTCAGAGTACAACCAGCTGGGATTACAAACTGAAGAACAACAGGTATCGTTGCTTGTTTCACAGTTGCTGAGCAACCAAAAGCTTTAAGACCACCCCAACTAGTTTGCCATAGCAATAAATAATCAATAAATAATTCCTAGGTTTCTATAGCAACAAAGGCGCCACTTCTTTGTCAACTGGGTGTGGTCAAACACGTGGCTGCTGCGGGTTCATTCTCTATTATGATAACAGGTACGAATATGTCCGTGGTCCAAGGGCGAGTGTTAGTCACGATATATGATCTGTCCATCTGTTCGTATTTTCGTCCATCTGCGTTATTGTATTAAATAATTTTGTTTTTCGCTCTGCGCGGGACTTCCGTGCCCGCGTTGACGTTAGTTAGCGGTTATTCACGCTCAGGCTTTGCGATCGAATTTCTTGAGAACAGACAATATAAAAGAGACGGCTCGTAGTCTACACTCCTTATAGCACGTTGTTCAGCGGTTATTCACGCTCCATTTCTTGAGAATAGAAAAATAAAGAGATGACTCGCAAGTCTACTGTTCGTACGTCTGTAGTTCGTTCGTCTCTGTTTGTTCGTTTTTCTGTCTAGCCTGCGTGGCCGGCTCTGGGGGAAGGGAGAGGAGAAAGGGAGCCCCAGGGCTGGCTACGCAGGCTATTTTCTGTCCATTTGCCTGAATGCTGCCGTCGTTGTCTATGCTCTCTGTTCGTCTTGCTGTTTACGTCTGTTTGTTTGTCTGTTCGTCCTTCGCGCGCGGAGCTTCACGGACCCAGACTCCTTCGCGAGCAGAGAAACATTTCCCAAACTTCTTGCGCGCAGTAAGTAATGACTGGGAACGAGTGTGTCTGTCTGTCTGTCCCAGATTATGTGCCTATAGTCGTTCTTTCGTAAAATGTTCACATTTGTTGCCATACTTACAGAAGAGGGCGTGGTCTATACGTGGGGGTATGGAGTACTGGGCTGCGGTCCTGACGTCACATCAAGTAAATCGCCACACAGGATAAAGACCCTGGAAAACTTGCACGAAGAAATTACCCAAGTGCACTGCGGTCTTGATCATGTTGCCATAGTTACAGGTTGGCTAATCAAAGTTTTATAATCGTCACTGAATGAAATGAACTTTATTTATACTCGGTTTTCATGGAGAGCCGAGGGGAGGGGAGGGAGAGGAGAATGGGAGGGGAGGGGGACGTTGTTCCTCAGACACTAACCTCCCTTTCGACCAAGTAATTGGAGGATAATAAATGTAAAGTTTGTGTAACTGAAACAAAACAACGCTGATCGCAATGTTCTTTTAGTTTCAGGAAAGTTGTTTGTCTGGGGGCGAGGAAGCTTTGGGAGACTGGGTACAGGAGCGACAGAGGACCAGTCGACTCCAATACTAGTAAGTTAGACCATGCGTGAGAATCACATATATGGAGTGGTGGAGATGTTCGTCGGGAAATGTAAAAATAAAGGTGCTAGAATCTGAGAACAAACAATTTTTAAAGCTAAAAGGTACCAATTATAAATGAAAATTAGTTTCCTGACAAGTAGGCCATCATTGTTACCTTAAAAGGTAGTAGGACAAGCGGTACCAAGCTACGATTTTAACTCCCTAATGAAATGGCACGACTAGCATCGCCACTGCAGCTGTTTTCACTGCAAGCAAAGACGACTTATTCACTGTTGATAAAGGCACCGACGCAAGCTTGAAAACCGGATCAACTTTTTTCGATTTCTTGTGCTTACGTCTCTAGTGATTACTCAACCATTATCCCGTAGTCGTTGCACGTCATGTTAGAGTCGTTTTCTTATGAGTGTGCGGTGACCGTGCCTTGTCCAAGCATTCTGATTGGTTGATCAATGATTTTGCGCGCTGTGATTGGTTGAGAAAGATTCCGTACCGTGACTGTAACTCCATGCCGTTTGTTTCCCACTCGTACGAAAACGACTCTATATAGACTTGTCACAAGTCGACCACACTTTTTATTCTGATAGTGAGAGAATGAGCGAGAAAGTCTAGACTCTATACAGCTATTTCAAAAAAGGTAGGTGAAGGTTTTGTTGCATCTTGCATCTTGCATGTTGCATACCAAGCACGAAATATATTGTGGATCATATGTAAGTAATGTCAGCATGCACATACAGAAGAAAATATGCTGGCTCCATATTGCGAAGACAAAGTTTGGGAAAATTCCCAGACTCCATATTGTTGTGACCTTTCGCTGACTCCATTCACATCGCCCAAAATGCATTTCGGGCTTGGTATGCAACATGCAACATGCAACAAAACCTTCACCAACCTTTTTTGAAATAGCTGTATGCCATTACATGTCTCGCCCCCAAATTCATAGTCACCTTCGCATCCGTCTTTAGAGCGTTGCGTGACGGAACTAAAGACGGCTGCGAGGGAGACTACCAAATTATATTGTATTGTATTAGGTTGACCTTCCTGGCGCAGTTCAGGAAGTTAGCTGTGGATTGGACCACATGGGAGTTATTCTCCAGACGACATAATACCATCACTATCAGGTGTAGTGGACGAATGCGACTATTAAAGGACGAAGTCTGCTTGGCCGAACTCGGACGAACTCCGGGACGACCTCGGACGATCGCTGACGAACGCGGTGAAAGCAGATGAACGTGGAAGAATAATAATACATTTCGTAACTAGACGCTCTACCAGCGTTCACTCGGGCTACTATATTCAGATCTAGCAAAAGACTTCGCCGGATCTCGACCCAGATCTCTTTTTCTGCGCGCGTTTCTTCAGACAGAGCGAAAAATAAAAGTTGGGTCAAAAAAATAAAAAATCATTTGTTGTGATGAATGCGTACTATTAAAGTTTTATTTCAGCAAAACTGTGGTCTTCGTCTTATTTCCTTTACAGTCCAACTTTCAGGCGGTTTTAGGGTGTCTTTTCATTATAGGCCCTGAAAAACATTGGAAATGACAACATTAATAACATTGGGGTTCCTGTGTAATGTGTTCGAGCGTTCAACATGGCGACCAATGGCGACCCGCTGGCCGCGTCAGACTGACAATAGTCAACCGTAAACCTTAACTTTGACTTTCGATCTTGCTCTCAGATAATATGATCAAAAGAGGCAGTTTTATTCTGTCGTAAGACACCATAAATGGCCAATAGCGAGCAAGGTAAGACAAAGAATAAGAGTTGAATATGTCAGTAGTTTTGACTGGCTTCGCTTTGTAAATATTCTATGAATACCAGCAAGCGAGTTAAAACTATGACTGGTTAGCGTCACCTTGGCCAAGATTATTTCGTCTTTTTTAGCAAAGGAATGGTTTATTATGGGCTAAAGAACGATATGTTTAAACGATATTCTAAAGGTTTAACTTAATATAACTTGTTGTTATTCACAAAATGACTTTCATACATTGTATCTCTAAAAAGAGATTCTGTTTCGATCGCCTGGATCAACTTTCTCTCTCACTTTCAGTGTACATTTAAGCTTATTTTTAACATTGCTTTGTCATAATCATTTTCGTATTTACTTGAAAGAACGTCAAACATGATTTACACGCTTATGACATGAAACTTGATACATTGTAGTTGATTCTGGTCAGCAGCTGGTACGTGTACACTATATATATGGCTCCTTTAATTACTAGTACTCTCTTGGGAAATAAGATTTATCTCATTCCAAATACATTTATATTCTGTTTATAAAATAATATTAAATTTCAATTTCAAAATTTCTCAGAAAAGTACAATAATGATGTAGGTCCATGTTTCGTACCACCCTAGCTAATGATCATGTGCCTATACTGGCTATATAGCCCATTGAGCTCCAGGTTCTGAATTAAGTAGGATCTAATTGTATGTATACCATGTATCAAACACTCAAGGGGCCAAGGGGGACACAATGGGTCTTTCTGCGTGCATGACCATTATTTTAAGTGTCCTGCTATACCACTTGTGGTACGCTAGAAGTCTTGACACATTAATAGAGCACAACGAGCCGCAGCCAAGAAAAGTTCCCAAAACAGCAGGGTTTCCGGTTGCTATGCCTGACCTAATCTCATTTCGATAAGTGGGGATATGTCAACAGTAGCTTGGAAATTAACGATTGTATGTCAGTATGTGCGTTTCTTATATGGACATTTCAAGGATGAGCACACGTCAAAGCATTTATTTTGGCGCGAAATTATCAATACGATTCCTTCAATCTAAACCTCAAGCCTCTTTTGATGTCGCTTCGTCAATGAAGACTGCAGTAGACTGGCTCTACATTATGGACAAACAACTAAACAGACTACTGTGACTCAGATAAGCATTTTTTGCAATTAATTTCTCGAGTTGGTATACATCCAGCGAGAAGTCCTGGCACTTTATTTGCCTGAGCGCTTCGGAGAAATAGTCGAGTGATGTATGTGGTAATATATTTCTCTAGTTGGTACATCCAGCGAGAAGTCCTGGTGATTTATTTGCCTGAGCGCTTCGGAGAATTAGTGGAGTGATGTATGTGGTAATATATTTCTCTAGTTGGTACATCCAGCGAGAAGTCCTGGCGCTTTATTTGCCTGAGCGCTTCGGAGAAATAGTCGAGTGATGTATGTGGTAATATATTTCTCTAGTTGGTACATCCAGCGAGAAGTCCTGGCGATTTATTTGCCTGAGCGCTTCGGAGAATTAGTGGAGTGATGTATGTGGTAATATATTTCTCTAGTTGGTACATCCAGCGAGAAGTCCTGGCGCTTTATTTGCCTGAGCGCTTCGGAGAAATAGTCGAGTGATGTATGTGGTAATATATTTCTCTAGTTGGTACATCCAGCGAGAAGTCCTGGCGATTTATTTGCCTGAGCGCTTCGGAGAAATAGTCGAGTGATGTATGTGGTAATATATTTCTCTAGTTGGTACATCCAGCGAGAAGTCCTGGCGATTTATTTGCCTGAGCGCTTCGGAGAAATAGTCGAGTGATGTATGTGGTAATATATATTTCTCTAGTTGGTACATCCAGCGAGAAGTCCTGGCGATTTATTTGCCTGAGCGCTTCGGAGAAATAGTCGAGTGATGTATGTGGTAATATATATTTCTCTAGTTGGTACATCCAGCGAGAAGTCCTGGCGCTTTATTTGCCTGAGCGCTTCGGAGAAATAGTCGAGTGATGTATGTGGTAATATATTTCTCTAGTTGGTACATCCAGCGAGAAGTCCTGGCGATTTATTTGCCTGAGCGCTTCGGAGAAATAGTCGAGTGATGTATGTGGTAATATATTTCTCTAGTTGGTACATCCAGCGAGAAGTCCTGGCGATTTATTTGCCTGAGCGCTTCGGAGAAATAGTCGAGTGATGTATGTGGTAATATATATTTCTCTAGTTTGGTACATCCAGCGAGAAGTCCTGGCGATTTATTTGCCTGAGCGCTTCGGAGAAATAGTCGAGTGATGTATGTGGTAATATATTTCTCTAGTTGGTACATCCAGCGAGAAGTCCTGGCGATTTATTTGCCTGAGCGCTTCGGAGAAATAGTCGAGTGATGTATGTGGTAATATATTTCTCTAGTTGGTACATCCAGTGAGAAGTCCTGGCGATTTATTTGCCTGAGCTATTCGGAGAAATAGTGGAGTGATGTATGTGGTAATATATTTCTCTAGTTGGTACATCCAGCGAGAAGTCCTGGCGATTTATTTGCCTGAGCGCTTCGGAGAAATAGTCAGTGAGTGTTGTCCGTGGTTACATATTTTTATATGTTGACTGCTGAAGAGCCGGTTTCGTTGCAATGTATAGTGTTAGAAGTAACACCACTCGTTCTCGACAGACCTTTACAAGATAGTCCAGCAAGACCCCCAACAGATGCGGTAATAAACTATTACCGCATCTGTGGGGGGTTCTTTGGTAACTAAGTGACTGCGGCTCGTTATGTTATGTATGTTACGGAAACCTATTGTTCTTGTAATTGAAGCTTTGTTCTGTTGTATTTATAACTTGTTGTTTCTATTGAATTACGTACACATTATTTAATCCAATAAAAAGTTGTTATATATACATGCTGTGACCATTACGTACAATTAACTCTAATATTATTGTCAGTAAAGTAATGTAATGTTATTGTCATTACTCGATAGTGAGTCGTGTTTCTGGTGGAGCATTTAATCCTCCAAAACGCCCAAACCATGGGTCAACAGGTCGCCAGATTTCTCTTTCTGCCAACTTTCTACCAGTAACACTGCCAGAGGGTGACATCCATCACTACGATGTATCAATCCATCCAGACAAATGCCCACGCAGAGTTAACCGTGATGTTGTCGAAATGATGGTCAAGAGCTATCACCAGATATTCAGAGATCTGAAGCCAGTCTTCGATGGTCGTAAGAATTTATACTGCCGAAAGGCATTGCCAATTGGAAAAAGGCCTGTAAGTTCTTCAAAACATTGATATATATAGCTACTTGCATAATCGTTGTCGGGTTGAAAATCATGAAAGCTATGACCAAAAGGAATTCTGGGAAATTAAAACTCTCAAATAACACCATCAAATCATCGACCTTTTTATCCAGACTTGTAGGATCTTAGTTAAATAGCTCATATACCTTCAAAACTACAAGAACATTGAATATATCTGTATGTAATGCGGGTCATGAACTGATTTCCCATCCATCCTTGCGGTCTCAGCTTCTATGATTTATGATTTTCAACCCGACAACGATTATGACCCTAACTCCCATAAAACGAACAGCAGTGGCAAAATGAACTCCAGAAATGAAAAGATCAGCAGCTCAAAATTAGTAAAAGGGCGAAGTTTCAGCGCATATAATGTCTGACACAGGAGAAATGACTAAAAACATGAAATCCATCGTTTTCTAAGATTTTGTTTGGAAAATGCATTGGATGGCATTGGCTCCCATTTCTCCTGTGTCAGACATTATGCGCTGAAACTTCGCCCTTTTACTCATTTCGAGCTGCTCTTCTCATTTCTGGAGTTTATTTTGACACTGCTGTTCGATTTAAGGGGGTTGGGGTCACGTGACCTCTTAGTGCAAGTCGCCTATTAGCTATACTAAATTACATGTAAAGCTTGTCTGCATTTTTAAAACTTATTTCTTTCAATAATGTTATAGACTGAATTTGAAGTGGTTTTACCATCAGAAAGCAATCAGGACAAGAAGTTTAAGGTTGGTTTACGCAGCTACATGGTCCATTTATACATTTATTTTTATTAATCGAATATTTTCCAAAGGTTGCCATCAAATGGGTGTCTCAAGTCAGCATGTTTTCGCTCCAACAAGCCTTACAGGGGATGTGTAACCAAATACCATTTGAGACCATCCAAGCACTAGATGTCGTCTTACGACATTTGCCATCCATGAAGTATACCCCAGTGGGGAGATCTTTCTTCTCTCCCCCTGATAGGCAGAGTATTTCCCTAGAGGGTGGTAGAGAGGTGTGGTTTGGCTTTCATCAGAGTATCAGACCATCTCAGTGGAATATGATGCTTAATATTGATGGTCAGTTTCTTTGTATTTCTTTGACTTTTGATCAAATAAACACATAACTGAGCATGGTAACTAGAACTGTTAGTAGCAGTAGCAGCAGCAGGTAGTAGTAGTAGCAGTAGCGGTAGGTAGTAGTAGCAGTAGGTGTAGTAGTAGTAGTAGCAGCAACAGCAGGTAGTAGTAGCAGTAGGTAGTAGTAGTAGTAGCAGTAGCAACAGGTAGCAGCAGCAGCAGCAGTAGTAGCAGTAGGTGTAGTAGTAGTAGTAGTAGTGGTAGTAGTAGTAGCAGCAGCAGCAGCAGCAGCAGGTAGTAGCAGTAGGTAGCAGTTGGTAGTAGTAGCAGCAGCAGTAGGTAGTAGTAGGTAGTAGTAGCAGCAGCAGTAGGTAGTAGTAGCAGTAGGTAGTAGTAGTAGTAGCAGCAGTAGGTAGTAGTAGTAGTAGCAGCAGTAGTAGTAGTAGTAGTAGTAGCAGCAGTAGGTAGTAGTAGTAGCAGCAGCAGCAGGTAGTAGTAGCAGTAGGTAGTAGTAGTAGTAGTAGCAGCAGGTAGTAGTAGTAGTAGCAGCAGTAGGTAGTAGTAGTAGTAGCAGCAGCAGTAGGTACATGTAGTAGTAGTAGCAGGTAGTAGTAGTAGTAGTAGTAGCAGCAGTATGTTGTATAGATTTCTAAATAACCATATATTTTCATGTTTCATTATTAGTTTCTGCCACTGCGTTCTACAAGTGCCAGCCAGTCATTGACTTCCTAAAAGAGGTTCTGCGTAAAACTGATAATGACCTTGCAAGGGGTCAACCTCTTAGTGATTCAGACAGGCTTAGATTTACCAAGGAAATAAAAAGTAAGTACTTGAATAATAACACAAATTATAAACATACATGCAAGTAACCTGAGTTTCAGGCCCAAAGGGGATAGGAGGGGGAGAGGAGGACTGGGGCGGGCGTAAGGGGAAAAGGTGGGCCTGACACCAATCCTACACAGAAGTTGTGTTGTTCGCCCGTATTTTGGGCGAAATGCTGATTGGACGAAGAACAATGAAATGTAATAACCGGAAGTCAACGTTGCAAATTAGCTTGAAGTTTTTATATATTTTATTTCTCTCATCGAAGAACTAGAGTCATAATGTTTCTAAAGTCGAATGTGAGGGAGCTTTAAGCACGGACTTTAGAAGTACTACTGATTCACAATCTCATGTTCGCGTCCCCTGATAGAATTAATACGCGACCGTTGGGAAACGAGACTGACATTCTATAAAGAATGCGGTTCCTTACAGTTTACGGGACTGATCTCAAATATACAGCAGATTCAGGTTGAGCGTTTAACGGCGACGTTTGTCGCGATCGTTGAACTAACGGACGTCCTAACGGCCAAAATTATTACAAAAAAATGTGTTTTTCCGGCTGTAAATGCAATACGAAAAACATTGGTTGTTTTGCATAAAATCTATTCAAAGCTAATTAGCCGAAAGATGTTTATCTCTTGAGAAAAACTAAACAACACAATCTTGTCAATGATACCGACTCTCAAATCGGACGACAAGGTCTTTCCAGATACGATCTTCCTTTGCTATTTAGTCTCCACATTTGAAACAAATAACTTTTCGCCTTCAACGTTTCTTTCTGAGACAAACATTGTCCCCGTCACCTAGTCTTTCACTTGACAACGTAACATTCAAACTGTCACAACGATCGCGACAAACGTCGCCGTTAAACGCTCAACCTGAACTGCTGTAAGGTAAATTGAATGTGGCATTATTCTCTATTTCAAGTAGTTTTGTTTCGATCGAAATCCAGTACAGGGATACGTGATCAAGCTGTACATATCTTGTATTCATCAAGTTTTGACAGTTGTGACACGTCAATTTTCAAACCGGAAGAAATTGTGATTGGCTAATATTGTGGGGGAACTTCACGAAGGTCATAAGGGGCGGAACAGGTTCTGTATAGCATTGGTGTCAGGCTCACCTTTTCCCCTTCCTTTTCCTTTCCCCTCCTCCTTCCTTTTCCTTTCCCTTTGAGCCTGAAACTCAGGTTAACATGCAAGTGCCATGTAATTTTGTGATAAGTGCTTCCCCCCCCCCCCCCCCCCCCCCCCCCCCCCCCCCCCCCCCCCCCCCCCCCCCCCCCCCCCCCCCCCCCCCCCCCCAGTGCTCCCCCCCCCCCCCCCCCCCCCCTCCAATAAGCACACTGTGCTAAATAGAGCACATGGTAATTGTGTGTGTCTTTTATTCTCAGGCTTAAAAGTTGAAATCAATTACTGTGGCACCATGAAAAGGAAGTACAGAGTGATTAATGTGACCAAGTTGCCTGCAAATGCGCTTCAGTTTTTACTTCAAGTAGAGGGAAGCCCAGGCAAACAGATCACAGTAGCAAAGTACTTTCAAGAGAAACATCACAAAAAATTAAGGTATACAAACATTGATTTTTCTTTGCTTGCTTGCTTGCTTGCTTGCTTGCTTGCTTGCTTGCTTGCTTGCTTGCTTGCTTGCTTGCTTGCTTGCTTGCTTGCTTGCTTGCTTGCTTGCTTGCTTGCTTGCTTGCTTGCTTCCTTGCTTCCTTGCTTCCTTGCTTCCTTGCTTCCTTGCTTCCTTGCTTCCTTGCTTCCTTGCTTCCTTGCTTTCTTCCTTGCCTCCTTACTTGCTTTCTTGCTTTCTTGCTTCTTTCCTTCCTTCCTGGTTTCCTTCCTTACCTCCTTCTTTCTTTCCATATTCCTTCCTTGCTTCCTTGCTTCCTTGCTTCCTTGCTTCCTTGCTTCCTTGCTTCCTTGCTTCCTTGCTTCCTTGCTTCCTTGCTTCTTTGCTTCCTTGCTTCCTTTCTTCCTTCCTTCCTTGCTTCCTTGCTTGCCTGCTTGCCTGCTTCCTGCTGCTTCCTTGCTTCCTGCTGCTTGCCTGCTTGCCTGCTTGCTGCTTCCTTTGCCTGCTTGCTTGCTTGCCTTCCTTCCTTCCTTCCTGCTTGCCTGCTTGCCTGCTTGCCTGCTTGCCTGCTTGCCTGCTTGCCTGCTTGCCTGCTTGCCTGCTTGCCTTCCTGCTTGCCTGCTTGCCTGCCTGTCTGCCTGCTTGCCTATCTATACCCAGATTTTAATTTTTGTTGTTTTTCTTCTCTTAGTTTTCCTCAACTGCCATGCTTACAAGTTGGTCAAGAAAAGAAACACACTTACCTACCAATCGAAGTGTGTAAGATTGTTGCTGGTCAGCGATGCGTCAAGAAACTATCAGACGGACAGACATCAAAGATGATTAGAGCTACAGCTCGGTCCGCTCCTGAGAGAAAGATAGAAATTAACGCACTGGTATGAATCAGAGTCTTATGCGAAACATAAGCGCGATGTAAAGACGATAGCTCGCTTGCGCGGTTGTTTGGTGACACCATGAGGCAGCCATTGTCAGGATTTGTGTTGATACTCCTTCGCATAGTTTCTGTTACCAGTGGTAATCCTTAGGACTTTCACTTCACTGTCATATAATGTGCAACCTCACAAGGATATTAGTTGCAATATACATTGTGTATATACTATATATAATATATTTAATTACCCATAATACACCCGATATATTGTAAAGCGCTTTTGGGCTTCTCAGGAAAAAGCGCTATATAACTACATTATGTTATTATTATTTATTACAAATTTCAAACGCGCACAACAGCGAATTCAAGAGGAAATTTTGTCGGTGGAAAGATACAAAAGTAAAACAGTCAAAACAAGTAATGTTTGCCTGAGTGAGCACGCTGATTCTATCTTGATGTGATTAGTTTTGTTCTTCAATTCAATTCAATTCAATTCAATTCAATTTATTTCAATACCACAGGATTTACAATAATATAATTAATGAACTTCTGTCTAAGGGCATTAGTATCACTACATGCAACGATGACATCCTATTTTTGTTTTCTCAATAATAATAAGGTGCGAAAAGCAAACTTCGACGAAGATGAATATGTGAAAGACTTTGGTTTAAAGATTGGCAAGAAAATGGTGGAACTGAAAGGCCGTGTGCTGCCAGCTCCTAAGCTTATCTATGGTGGCGAAAGAGTAAGAAATACCATTTATTTATTTATTTATTTATTTATTTATTTATTTATTTATTTATTTATTTATTTATTTTCTTTATTTATTTATTTATTTATTTATTTATTTATTTATTTATTTATTTATTTATTTATTTATTTATTTATTTATTTATTTATTTATTTATTTTTATTTATTTATTTATTTATTTATTTATTTATTTATTTATTTATTTATTTATTTTTCTTTATTTATTTATTTATTTATTTATTTATTTATTTATTTATTTATTTATTTATTTATTTATTTCTTTCTTTCTTTTTTTATTTATTTATTACTAATTTATATACTCCAATAATTTCCTTATCTCGTTTTCATATGAGCGGGAAACCTACGGTACCGTGACACTCAAAGGGCTTCCTTTCTGAACCAATCAAAAAGCGTGCAGATGCATCTCGTCCAATCAAACTCTTTCAATACGGTACCGTAACTTTCCCACTCGTACAAAAACGCCTTTAATTACTGTCAGTGATCAAAGTATTCTTTTGTGGACAATTTACGCTATGCCTACAATACTTGAAAGCAAGTTGTTGGTTTTATTTAGACGAAGCATTTTGTGTTATTTAGTTGTAAGTAAATGTTTGTATACCCTGTATATAGTCGGCCACTCCTTCAAAGGTTGGCATGCTAGTTTCGACTTTGCTAATA